>CM076582.1:42225483-42360483 GCA_034641835.2 Pinus albicaulis | reverse complement strand
TATTAGTGCCCATAATGAATTTGGTCAACCCACACATATGCCACATCATATAATTTATTATCACTAAGTTAATAATGATCTGATACCATGTTAAGTTTAGATAACATGGTGTTCTATGCTTGATACAATAATACTTCAATATTTCTTAGGCCTGATACAAAAATAACAATCACACAAACATGAGAGTAAAATGTTGACAGAACACAATAATAGATCAATAGAAGACAAGCCAATAATATAGATAATATTTACAATTCCTTTTGTCCAAGAAAGATATGAGATATTGTGTATTACGACAGTCAACAGGATGCTTCAGCCAGCAAAGCGTTTCTATATCAACCAACCTTCCAAGTGTCACACCCATAGCCCTTAGAGACAGCTCATCACAAGTCAACGTTGGTCAACCCAAAGTCAACGCAAAAATTCAACGTTGGACAACAACATAAATTCAACGTTGCAGATTAGGGCTTTGGTCAGACAACTCTGATTTACTCTGATGTGTGATGAGTTGATGAGAAAATGACCTCCAAGTCTCTCCAATTTATATCCATCAGTGAGGGTGTGTGACATATCTATTAGGCATGTGAGCCTACATTACAAATCTAGCCAACCTTGCACATGTGTTAAATAAATTCATGACATTACAAATCTAGCAAACCTTGCACATGTATTAGACTTAGTTTGGTATTAGAACAATTCATGACATTGTTGGGTAGAGTATACTTCTTGAGTGAATCTTCAAAGAGGTAAAATCCTATGTTTTAATTGAGATAAATCCTTGCTTGGAGGGTCATGCATATTTTAAGGTGTCCATGGAAGGGATGAAAATCAAACCTTTTGTGTGATTTTCCCCACAATTGTTTGGAAGGACTAGTTTATGTCTATTTTCTAATGTTCATCAAGGTGTGAGTATATGATGATGAGACGATCAATTATGAGTAAATACATCCCTATTGTAAAGATTGATTATATGAGAATAATACATTTGAATTTTATATTTTTTATGACAACATGTTAATTATTGTATGAGTTTGTTTTTAGCATTGAAATCATGCAACACTTTCAATGTTTATTATTTAACATGTATTCAATGTTTTTTTGGTTTAACCACCATCCCTTTTGAAGGGTACTATAAATGACATGATTTACATGAAAGATTTTACATCATCACTACAACATCATTAAAAAATAAAGTTTCATCCTCTTTCCATTATCAATTGTTCATTTCTAGGTGTGCACTCCAAAATATAACAAGCATTATAATTGGAATTGGTTAGAGTGGAAGTTGTGACCAAAAGGTTGAATATAGGTTAACAAGTTTTTTCCTTTATTTTTGGAGGCGTAAGGGGGTGTTTCCTAAATCCTTTAGGGTTCTAAAAATTACAAGGCTCAATAAACGAAATTTGGGACATTATTGCTCATCAAACAATAAGATTCCTTAAATATTCCATTCTTATGGCTTGATTAGAATTTACATATATTATAAAAATTGATAATTTCCAAAAACATCATAAAAGAACAAACACAGGCACATTGAAGAGGGTCTAAAATAATTGGGATTTAGAATCAAGCCAAATGATTATAGAATTACTATTTGGAATTGGCTCATAGCTAAAATTGAGCAGAGAATTAACATTTGGCAGCAAAAATGGCTCTCCAGAGTAGGTCGACTTGTCTTGATCAAATCTGTGTTGGAGGCGATACCAGTGTATTGGATGGCCCTAGCCTAGATTCCTAAAGGTGTCACAAACATAATACAACAAATTTTCAGGTGTTTTCTCTGGTGGGGCAAGGAGGAAGGTCACACCGTTGCTTTGGTGAGATGGGAGAAAATCACCAAGCCCAAAAATTGGGGGGTTTAGGGCCTCAAGGATCTTAATCTCTTCTCAAATGCACTGGCTGCCAAAATGGGTTGGCATCTCTTGACCTCCAACAGTATATGGCAGGAAGTCACCTACTCTAAATACATTGCTATAGTCCCTACACTTGAATGGATTAGAAGCCCTCATCGCCCCAGAACCTGTTCATTTGTTGTTTGGCACGCTATTATGAAATCTATAGCCCTCATCAAACAGGGTCTTGCCTAGCGTATTGGTGCGAGCACACATGTCCAAATTGGTTTGGATCCTTGGTTAGGTTGCGGTAGGGAACATCTGTTCCTCAAGACATCAAACTCTTCTTACGCGAGATTGGGATCTCTCGGCTCAGTCAGGTTGCAGACATGGATAACTCTAATTGGATCAAACAAGCGTGGAAAACACCAACTGAACTTAATATCCGTGAGCACTGGTGGGGGGTTTGGAACAAATATATTAAGGGCCCTCAAGATATCTCACACCGAGGATGAATTGATCTAGGCCATTGTGCCCAAAGGTAATTCCCTTGTTGAGGAGGTTGCTAGCCCCCCAGTTTAAAGTTGCAAGATATCCAACCTAACTTAGTGTTGTTGTTAGCAAAGCTATCAAAGGTTGGATCCCATGCTGGGCTAAATATTTTGAGAAGTTTAATAAGGCCTATAGGCTTGTTGTATCTCTTTTTTTATCTAGAAAGGAAAATTTGTCCTTTTCATTAAACAAACAAATAAGTACAGTCACTATAGAATCTCGTAAAGTAACTAGGAGGAAAAAATATATTACCAATACATGCAACAAATACATAAAGACATTAGACTTGAAAACTTAGCCAGACAATAAGACTAGGATCTCACTCACTGACAATCAATATTTGTAGAATGATTTACACTTCACACTACATGATAAAATAGGAAAATATGTAACTTACAAGACAAGCATGCAAAATTATAGGACACTTTGAGATTTGAGATCAAGCATCTTACAATGGTGATAAGAGGAATTCACAACAATTGACTCATTTTCTTTATCAACTTTTAGAATGAGAATGTTGGGGTTGGAATTGAGCTGAAGGAGGACTATAAATTCCTATTTTCTAAGGTTAGGTTTGGGGAGCTTGGAGCTTCGAAGAATGTGTCCACATTTTTTTTTAACGAAAATTTTGATAAGGAACTAGCAATCTCCCAAGATATATGCAACAACTCACAAGTCGAATGAAAAGCGGAATTGAAGGTCGAAGCAATAGAATGGGGCATGAGGGATAAAATTTTTCGGTGTCTACTACCCTCTTTGTCATCTCCATGCAAAACCACAACCTTTTATGTAAATTTTCCCCAATCTCTATGTTCATTTTGAAGTTTCTTGGCCCAAAACAGCTTAAAATTCCATGGGGTTTTGACGATTTAAAGCTTACAGTCTGTTCATCTCTATACTGTTATTGGAAGACAATTGCATTGTAAATCGAAGCAATCCATTCACCCCTAAAATATTCCTCTTAGAGGTTTTCTCTCCAAAGGTTTTAACTAGGATTTTACAAAAAGCATACACTTATTTGATCCTTTTGTTGCCCCAAATTTGCTCAAATTTCATAGAGAAAGATATGTGCTCCATAAGAAAATAGTTGTAGTGAGAACCATGGCCACCGTCCAAAAAACAAGATTGTAAATATAAATATTATAATTGCAGTAATATATTTTCAGTCAACAGAGAAATACTGTAATCGTTGGCATAACTACGACATTACTCTCACCACACTGTAGTTTGGGGCATTCAAAGGGAATCATATAGAAAGTGATATTTGTTATGGTAGTTTGTGGTAGTCTGTGTTATTACAGCTCTTCATGGTGAAGATGTGCACCGTAAGATCAACTTATTGAAATATTTAATTTAACTTTTAACTGCATTTTAGCTCAATAATCCTATGAGGAAAGTCCCGAAATCATTGGAATTCAACTACCTCATATCTAACTCAATGCGATAAGTTAAAATCGAACAACAAGAGTCTCCATTAAATTAAGAAAACTAAATTATATGGAATGTATGTAGAGATTTACAATGTGTATCGGGATGACTATAGCTCGAATTATACTACTGAGGTTCAATCCCTCATTTTTATATTACAAAAACAGTTTATTTTCAAATAGAAAGTGATCGTGAAAATTTGAAGATTTTCAGGAAGATTTATTCAAATTACAAAAATATCCATCGTTTCCCAGAATAGCAGAGCCATGATATTTTCTTCAACTAATTCATCTAGGATAGAGGCCAATCTTCTTTAGCTGGCTATAATTAACCCAAACAACCCCACATAATCTGTTCTTCGTTGGTTATACCAAGGAAAAACAACCATTCAAATACCCATTTTCAAATAACAGATGGGGCTGAGATATTTTCTTCAACTGATTCATCCAAGATAAAGACCAATCTCGTTCAGTTAGCTATAATTAACCCGAATATCCCCACATAATCCATTCTGCCTTGGCAATTCCAGGGAACAACATTTGGTATCAAATACCCAATGTCAAAATAACATTTCAAATCGTAAGTAAACCATGCCTTTCATAATTTAAATGATTTAATTAAAGAGATAAAATAATGAAAAACCATTGACTCCTTTCTAGAATCTATATTGCGCAAGTTATCACATTTTGCACACAAAAATTCTTAGAAAACTAACACAAAAATAAGAAATAAGTTAATAAAATTGTATCAATTACGAAGCCCAACAATTAGTGTGCGAGCTTAAAAATTGATTATCTAGTGAGAGGTTAGTGGAGTTGAATCATATAGTGCTATCATTTTGGTTGATAAACGATTGGGGTGCTAGCGAAAATGAACCAATAATTCATTAAATCATCACCTCAGGGTCAATAAACCACTTATGTGTTGGTTTAGAAGGATGATAAAAGACTTGACAAACCATGACACCTAGTTGCTAGCTAAAAGTAATAGTTAAACGACTAAGTTCTTACCTCGAGGCTCAGAAAACTCATATATTCTCATATTAGGACCTATAAGGAAATTATATGTTTGTCCAGTAAGCTCATAAACCACCTTGATAGTGGGTTCTTGACTCTTGTAGTGCTAGATTATAGAAGCAATTGATAAACCACCCATGTAGTGTAATCATCCTCTTGGAACTAATCTGCATCTCTCTAAGCCTTGGGTGAATGATTGTGACTTATTTCTATTGGGGTAGAGGTCATTATGGTGCATGGTGCTCAAAATAAATAAATAAATTCTTTTACAAGATATACTCAAAATAAATAAATAAATATATACTCAAAATAAATTCTTTTACAAGATATATCTTGCCCATATTGGTCTTATAATCATGATGTTGACTATGTTGACCGAGGAAAATAAATCGTATGACCTAACAAACCCTAGAAGCATGAAGAACATGATTTTACCTATAAGACCATCAATAAGAAGCATGAAACCCATGCTCTAAAATAATATTTTTTCTTTCTTCATTTGTTTGTTACATAAAATATACATATTGAATGAACACAATAACAATTATGAAATTGAAACTAGTTACATGGAATTCATAGTTTAGCATGTATTTTTCTATTTAGAACTATTGAAAGTATATATTTGACACTATGCATTGAATTTATATCAATAGACCTGATATTTTCTTATTGAGACTCATTATAGGATTTTTATGGTACTATTACGTTGAAGTTACACAACACTCCTAGTTTTGGTTTAGCTCTTTTTTGGAGATTGATCACAAGTTGGAGTGGGGGTAGATTCAATAATGGGGCATGGTCCTCCAGCTTAAAAAGTAATTAATTTTAATGTTGGTTGTTCATATGATTCACTTATATGAATAGTTAAAACATGTTAGATATTAAGCACTCACCGTGTAAAAAAATAAAGTGAAAGTGAACTAGTGATTTATGTTATTATTAATGTGAATTAGTGGTTTTTGGTTTCAAAGTGGAATTAGTGATTTATAGTATATACTACTAAATCACTTTCATTTGTTTTGAAGTGAATTACTGTCATATCAATTTTTTAGTATTATTTATTCATATCAAATTCTAGATGGGAAAAATATTTCAAAAGAACCATAAACTTGAATTAGTATTATATCAGCCATTTAATATCATTTTTTCATATCAAAATCTACATTGGAAAAATGTTTGATAGAAGTTGTAGCTAAGCTCTTACCAAAAAATAATAATAAGGCTACTTCCCAAAGATTTCACTGGATATTTAATTTAATTATATAATTTATTAAAAAAATAATGCTAAATTTAAATGCAATTAATTATATAAAAGTTATATAAAAACTTGTATTTAACTATGTAATTTATATAATTTTAAAGTACAAATTTATAAAATAAAATACATGTATCTAAAAAGTATAAATTTAAAACTATCGATGACCAACTCTATGGGCCTGTAATACTACTCTCTTTGCAGCGTGATGTAACATTGACCATCGTTGAAAATTAATTTTATATTTTTAAATAGATTTTGTTTATTGATGGACTGTTGTTGTTCATCTGAACGAACCCTGAACGACCCCTGAACACAGTTGTGAGTTTCAAAAGGGAATTATACTAATATCAAAGACTTCCTCCTTTTTCTGATGTTATGTTGAAGTAGAGGAATATAGCTTTCCTTCACAACAGGTAGGAGGGCCAGGTGGATGTAAGATTTCTGACGAGCCTCTCTTTAACATTAAGCCCGTAGGAACCTGCAGAACCTTTCACATTGAACGAAAAGCATAGGAAATTATAAAACTCTACCTTGTTTAAGAAATTGATACTTTATAAAATATTCAAATGGATTTTGGAAACCCTAGGTCGAACCAAAAAAATTTATGATTTCAATACGACCCGATTTTAATCAATTTTATAATAATATTGTTAATCGCTACATTGTGTAGGTTGAATGTGCAATTCCTCTACGCCGAAAATGATATAGGTATCATGATTTAGAATTTATGGATAGACAGAATATGGATTGTAATGTCACATGTCACGAATATGTTTGTTTTTTTTGTGTTGCAATATTAGATTTACCGCAGAAGGTAGCGGTTGCCTATGAACCTCGCATGCTAATTTTTACATTATTGAAGATTCATGGATCAGAGTCCATCAATTTAATGCCATTAATTTTAAAGAAAATAACAAACAGAATTTAATGAAGTCAATCATGAATACTCATAAAAATATAAAATATTTAAATATTTTATAGGAAATAACAAATAGATTCCCTTGGGGTAGATAGTAGTTATAAAAAAAAATCCTGGGTTGAGATAAAAATCCCAAATACCATCCCATATTTACACAATAAATCCTATGTATGCATCACTATTCCATAATGTAAACAACCACTTAACATGTAAATTAACAACTGTTTATCAAAATAGATCCACAACCAACTCACAAACAGAAATTGTCTAGTTATCCAAGCTAGTGAGAGCTCATAAACACTCACTATTTGTGAAATCGCAATGGCCATAATTACAACACCCAAATACCATATTAAGTTGTGGCGCTTCTGATTCAACAGTAAATAGAATGCAACTACTAAAGTGGACACTTTAAAATTGTTGGGAGGCAGCTATATTATAAGTGAAATCACAAAAACTGGAAGTAGAACCCTGAAATTCCATGTTAAGCCACGGCCCGGGGGTCCCTCTGCTGATTTATATAGAGCAGGTACCATGCACCACCCAGAATCAACCGAGGAAAATACATGGGAGGTAGAGGTAGTACGTCTCTAATAAGATCTCTCTGGAAATCGATGGGAGTCAGGGCTATTATCTTTTTATAACATCATCGGTGGATTCGTTCAATAAGCTCTTCACAAAGCCCTTCAACATCCCATGAAGCGCTTGTATGAAACATTGTGCCAATTGAGCTTACATTCTGGATTCAATAAATGCTACAAATTCTCTTCTCTCAATAATAACTGCAACAACGATATCAAAAACCATTGGAATTATACTCTCAACCACCGCCATGAATGAGAAGCGACAGTAGCTAACAATTTCATCAATTTTGTGCAGAGAAGGACAAGAAAAGATCCAAGATGTTGGAGGCGTCTTCATGAAATCCACGCAAAGATCGACAGAGTACCGGAGCCTTAAACTCTATTTTTATTTCCATCTACCGCGTTGACTTACTTTTTCCCGTAGCACGCAATCACAAGTCCTTTTATTTTCCATTGAAGCCCTTTTGCCATGTGTTATTCTACCACCGATGCGATATTCAGTGGGACCTACCTTAACCATACCGCATAAGCCAAAACATTGTTTTGTGCCTTATTTCCTTCTTTTGCACTTCACATTGTTTACCACTTACCTTTTTGTAGCCGCAAGTTAATTTATTTGACATGCAATGCGATTGTGCTACCGCACAATGCAGTCGCAACCGTTTATGTTTTCCCATAAACTGCCACAACATATGTTATTTGATTTGCAACATTACCGTGCCATAGCACATCATTCCCGCAAGGATTTAAGTTTACCCATGTTCACGCGAGTTAAAGTTTAAGATCGTCGATCTGCGATCAACGATAAAGAGCCGGATGCGATGAGGACTCAGAGCCAAAACTGATAATATTTGAGATCCCCCAGTTTTATGTTTTGAATGCGTCTTCGCATGTTTTAGTGTATAAGAAGAAATATGGCCTGCATTTCAATTTAATGAATATATGGGTCTTTTGATGGCCCAAGGACAATTGGTTGTTCAACGACCGTTTGGCAATTGAATTGCATTAGGTCGAATTAGGTTTTACAGGCTTTTGCGATTTTTTATAACTCATGTAACCTCATTTGTTTTCAGAGAGAGAGAGAGAGTTGAATAGAAAAGAATGAATTTCATTCCTCTCTTGTGTATTATGTTGCCTATTTGTATGACTGTCTAATTTCCACACATTATTGGAAATCTTTGTGTTGTGGGGAAATAGATCTCCTCTGTTATTGATTTCGTTCAGTATTATCAACATGGTATCAAAGCAGCTCTAGGCTCTCAGTCAAAGAAGCATGAGTTCTCTCTCTTTGTTGTAGAAACTGTAAGATTGGTTTGAATAAGTGGATTTCTTCAGCAGTGAGAAAGCTTCTATTTTACACAGTCAAGAAGATTGTTTGTTCATACAGTCAGAATGGCGGTAGTAGGAAAAATCCTGAGAAATATCCAACTACCATAGATTAATGGGAAGAAATATGACTATTGGGCCATTATAATGAGGGCCCTATTTTCTTCACAAGATATATGAGAGCTGGTGGAACAAGGTTTCCAAGAACCAGTAGATGCAACAATGCTTGCTGCTTTGGCAATATCAGAAAGAGACTTGTTGACAGATAATAAAAAGAAGGACTCCAAATCTGCTTTCTATCTCTACCAAGCATTACACGAGAGTATTTTCTTGAGGATTGCAGCAACAACAAAGTCCAATGAGGCATGGGATATTCTCAAGACAACCTATCAAGGCATGGATAAGGTGAAGACAACAAAGCTATAAATGCTAAGGAGATATTTTGAAACTCTCTGTATGAAAGAGTCTGATAACATAGACTCATTATTCACACATGTGATTAGATTGGTTACCCAGATAAGGTCTCATGGAGAGACACTTTAGGAAATAAGAATAGTGGAGAAAATCTTGAGAATTTTACCCTCAAGATTTGATGCCATAGTAGTGGCAATAAAAGAGACAAAGGATCTCTCACAATTTTTAGTGGATGAGCTTTTTGCATCCCTAATGTCTCATGAACATAGATTGATAAGAAAACCGAAATCCTAATTGGAGCATGCATTCAAGACACAGATGTCTTTTGGTCAAGGTAGAGGTCAAGGAAGATCAAACTACTGAGGAAAAGGAAGAAGCCCATAGATAGGTGGAAGAAACAGCCCTGCAAGGGGCAACAATCAAAATCAAAGTGAAGGCTCGAGCCAACACCAAGCACAAGGACAAATTTATGATAAATCCCAAGTCCAATGTCATTATTGTAAAAAGTATGGGCATTATGCCAGTGAATGTAGAAAGAAACAAAATGACATGAATAATAGGAAAAATGTTAATTTTGCAAAGGAAAGTTAGAACCAAAGTAATGTTATTTTAACATGTAATGTAGCACAAGAAAAAAATGAATATGCATGGTTCTTAGACTCAGGTTGTAGCAACCACATGATTGGGAACATAGCAATGTTTGCCAATCTGGATGAAGATATGAAGTCTCAAGCAACAACGGGGACTGAAAGCAAAGTCTTTGTTATGGGAAAATGAAGAGTCATTATATTGACAAGGAAGGGAGAAAAGAAATTTGTGCCAGATGTCTATTATGTACTTGGCCTAAAATGTAACCTTATGAGCATTGGACAGCTCGTGAAAAGGCCTACAATGTGTTTTTTAAGAATTATGTGCATACTATCGAGGACATACCTCCAAGTAAAAGGGTCATTGCAGAAGATCATATGACAAAGAATAGGATGTTTCCTCTCAAGCTTAGAAAAGACTTGAAGGAAGGAGGTGTAGTAGCACCAGTCACACAAGAGGTCTTTCAAGAAGCAGTGAAAGACGAGAACTGGTTATGGCATTTGAGATTTGGACATCTTAATTTTGAAGTTTTGAACCTCCTGCATAGAAAAGGGATGGTAAAGGGATTACCACTCATTGAGAAACTAGACAGCCTGTGTGAAGGCCGCAACTTGGGAAAAAAATATAGAGAATCCTTTTTAGCAGGAAAGAGTATAATGGAAAAAGCACCCTTAGATATTGTCCACTCAGATTTAAATGCCATCTTTAGCTGGCAGTGTCTATGTTTTGCATTAATAGATGATTATACAAGAAATACATGGGTTTATTTCTTTAAAAAAAAGAGTGAAGTGTTTGAGGAGTTCTACCACTTCAAAGCCCTTGTAGAGAAGCATGGTGGGCGCTACATAAAAGTGCTGAGAACTAACAAATGTGGAGAATATAACTTCAAATATCTCCTACATTTTTGTAGGGAGAATGACATACACAAGAAGTTTACCACAAGGTACACACCATAAAAAAAAGGTGTTGCAGAAAGGAAGAATAGGACCATCATGGACATGGTCAGAAGTATGTTGAAGGCAAAACACTTTCCAAATGAGTATTGGGCTGAAGTGTCAATTATGCAGTGTATATTTTGAATAGATGCCAAACCAAAGCTGTTATGAATAGCATTCCAGAAGAAGCATGGAGTGGAACGAAGTAGTTATTCACTCACATGAAATTATTTCGATGTGTGGCATATGCACATGTCCTATATCAATTAACAAATAAGTTGTACAGTAAGGGAGAGAAGTGTATCTTTGTTGGATACAGTGATGAGTCTAAGGCCTACAAACTCTATAATACATCCACCAAGAAAGTTATAATCAACAGAGATGTGCAGTTCATTGAAGAAGAATGTTGGGATGGAAGCTTAGAGAAAACAGTGAATGTGAAGACATGTATGTCTCACGAAGAGCAAGAAGAACGCACAACAAAAAATAATTCCTCCACAGTGGCTCCTCCTCCACCTACACAAGCACAAAAAACCACACCAGAAGTAGGAAACATAATTTCCTGTAGAAATCAAGGAAGTGCTTCTCCAATTTCACCACAGGGATCAAAAACTCTCTCAAGTTCTAGTGAAACTCCAAGCACACCAAGAAGACCAAGATTCAAAAATTTGAGTGAAATTTATGAGCAAGAAGCTGATAATAATAATGGTCTTATTTATTTATTTGCTTTGTTTTGTCATGTTGATGGCCCAATTCATTTTGAAGATGTAGTAAAAGAATCAAAATGGATTGAAGCAATGAATTAAGAGATTGGTGCGATAGAAAAGAATGACACATGGGAGTTAGTGGACCTCCCAAAAGGTAAATAAGTCATTAGAAGCAAATGGGTCTATAAGACCATGAGCAATGCTAAAGGCAAGATAGAAAGGAATAAAGCAAGACTTGTTGTGAAAGGATACAAGCAACAGAAAGGAAGAGATTATGAATAAATCTTTGCACCTGTCGCAAGGATGGATACAGTGCGGACAATGTTGTCCATTGCAGCACAACAAAAGTGGAAAGTCTACGAAATGGATGTGAAATCAGAATTTCTGAATGGAGTGTTGAAAGAGGAGATATATTTTGAACAACCTCCAGGCTATGGGATTGAAGCCCAAGAGCACAAAGTATGCAAGTTGAGGAAATCTATTTATGAGCTGAAGCAAGCACCAAGAGCATGGTACAACAGAATTGATGCTTACCTGATGGATAATGGGTTTGAAAAGTCTGATGGTGAACCCACACTCTACATAAAATAAACTGATGGTAAAATCCTTATTTTTGTTTTATATATAGATGATTTAAGATTTACTGGCAATGTTGTTTCTCTTATTGTAGATTTTAAAGCAGTCATGAAGAGTGAATTTTAAATGATTGACTTAGGCTTATTGAGATACTTCTTGGGCATAGAAGTAAAGAAAAATGAAAAGTGAATTTTTATTTCCCAAGAAAAATATGTTGCAGAAGTGTTGAAAAGATTTAACATGCATAACTACAAAGTAGCAATAACTCCAAATGTCATGGGGTTGAAGTTAAGCAAATAATATTGCAGCAAGAATGTTGATCCGACATTGTACAAGAGCATAGTTGGAAGTCTAATGTATTTGACTGCAACTAGGCTTGATATTATGTATGTTGTAAGTTTAATTTCTAGGTTCATGGAAACACGAAAAGAGACACATTGGCAAGAAGCCAAGAGGATTTTGATGTATGTGAATGGAACAAAGGGGTGTGGTGTTCTATACTCCCAAACTGATAATTTTAAATTTATTGGATACACTAACAGTGATTGGGTTGGAAGTGTAGATGACAAAAAGAGCACATCTGGGTATGTGTTTCATTTGGGATCGGGAGCCATTTGATGGTCTTCCAAGAAGAAACCAATAGTTTCTTTATCAAAAGCAGAGTATGTAGCAGTAACATCAGCAACCTGTCAAGCTATTTGGATGAGAAGGATGCTGAGAGATTTGTGGCATGAGCAAGACAAAGGAACCAAAATTTATTTTGATAATAGCTCATCGATTGCATTGTGAAAGGATTCTGTTTTCCACAAGAGAACAAAGCACATAGATGCCAAATATCATTTTATAAGAGAATTGGTTAACAATGGTGATTTTTTTTGTAGCATTGTAGGACAGAGGAACAATTTGCTGATATCCTCACAAAGCCATTAGAACAGAATAGTTTTTTTAATCTTAGACAGTGTCTAGGAATGACCGATGGCGACAGTTATGATTAAGGGGGAGTGTTGGAATTATACTCCCAACCACCACCATGAATTAGAAGAGGCAACAACCCACAATTTTCATCAATTTTGTGCAGAGAAGGAAAAGCAAAGATCCAAGAAGCTAGAGGCGTCTTCATGCAGTCCACACAAAGATAAAGAGAGTACTATTGGTAGGGAAAATTTTAAGGATGGATGTTTATTTTAAAGTTTAGAAACCTTGGCGAATCTTAGTAGCCCCCAATATTTTAATTAAAATTTTTTTTATGTTATTTTGTAAAATTATTTAGTTTTCTAATCATTTTATATTATTATATATAAAATTTTGGTGATTTTTAGGGTAAAATAATTTTATACCTGATATTTTTTGATTAAGAATCATTATAGGTTTTTTATGGTACTATTACGTTGAAGTTACACAATACTCCTAGTTATGGTTTAGCTCTTATTTGGAGATTGATCACAAGTTGGAGTGGGGGTAGATTCAATAATTGGGAATGGTCCTCCAGCTTAAAAATGAGTTAATTTTTAATATTGGCTCTTCATATGATTCAATTATATGAAAAATTAAAGCATGTTATATATTAAACACTCACCATGTAAAAATTAAAGTGAAAGTGAACTAGTGATTTATGTTGTTATTAATGCAAATTAGTGGTTTTTGGTATCAAAGTGGAATTAGTGATTTATAGTATACACTACTAATTCAATTTCATTTTTTTAAAGTGAAATACTGTCATATCAATTGTTTAGTATTATTTCTTCATATCAAAATCTAGATGGGCAAAATGTTTCATAAGACCCATAAACTTGAATTAGTATGAATTAGTATCATATCAGCCATTTAATATCATTTTTTCATATCAAAATCTACATTGGAAAAATGTTTGATAGAAGTTGTAGCTAAGCTCTTACCAAAAAATAATAATAAGGCTACTTCCCAAAATTCACTGGATATTTAATTTAATTGTATAATTAATTAAAAATAATAATGCTAAATTTAAATACAATTAATTATATAAAATTTATATAAAAAATTGTATTTAATTAAGTAATTTATATACTTTTAAAATACAAATTTTTACATGTCCTTACCCTGTGAAGCTTTTTCAGCTGTTTAGGAATTTTGGGGGAAGAGACATGGCTTGCGCTAGGGTTACGCTCTGTTCAGCTGTTGCCGCCGTCGACGTTGAAGTGCCTGGTTCACTCTTTTCCAATGCAGTTGATGCGAAGATACCAGTAACCTCTCAAGACGCAGCCCTCAGTCGACTGATGCTCAAGCCTGGGTTGAAGGCATCACAAAAATATGCAGTCGCCGACAATTCTGAGGATGCAAGTTGCACAGGTTCAAAGGCAGTGGGAAAATACACTGCCGCCAATAGATTCGCTGCCGACGCATCTGCACTTGCGGAGCTGATTTCTAGGTGCGTAGAGGAGTTTTTTGTGGCTGGAAAAACCTTGTTTTCTGGCTGCTATCCTCTCCTTGCAACTTCCCTCACACCCCAGCAAAACCTGGAGGAGCTGGATTACCAGAGATCCAGTTCGATCTTATCTCAGATCTGTAATGGTAACTGAGGAGCTGGAAGAATGGCGATTAGGGCGCTGTCTCTCTACTCTCAGGCGACCGCTCTCTCTCCTGGAGCCCTCGCGACGCATCTACTTGGATGCCCGTCCTCACTTGCCCCTATTTCGGATGCCCTCTTCTCAAAGCTGCTAGTTCAACTTTTTTGTTGTCTCGCAGACCCAAAGCTGATCTCATTTCCTTCTGATCGATGGCGTGTTCTGTTCTTAGGCTACCCCGTCTGCCCCATTGAGGCATTGCATGCGGACTCTCTCGGAATCTATCCTGCTCCAAGCCCTCAAGACTGGCGCGAAGAGTCTGACTGTCTCTTCTCTCATAACGTGGGTCGTTGTTCAGGGTTCGGTATGCAGAGGCAGAAAACGCCGGCCTTTTTTTGCTCTGTCTCCTTGTCCAACGAATCGGATCTGAGATGGAGAGTCTGTCTCCCAGAGTTGAAGAACTGGCATCCTCAGCAGCTCTCAGGCAGACTCACTCATGGAAACGACAGAGACCCTATCTCGGCGGTAACACAGCAAACATCTAAAATCTACTCTGCCTCTTACCAGATCAAAATTTCACAACCCTCTGGCAAGACCATTCTGCTTTGGGTTTGCTCCTCAGATCTGGTGCTGACTCTCAAATTAAATCTGGAACGTCAGATTGGAATTCCCTCAGCTCTTCAGCGACTTCTCTTTCGAGGTAAACAACTTGAAGATCCTCTGTCCCTCTCTGCTTACAGCATTAATAAGAATGACTCTTTAGTGCTAACCCTTCGTTTGAGAGGTGGTGTTGTTGGGCAGTCCTCTTCTGCTCCTTCCTTCTCATACAAAGATGCGGTTCACTCTGAGCTCCCCAAACCCCCTGAAGCCCTTAAACCAAAGCATTTTTTGGTTGACAAGCTTGAGGATGTTCCCTCTGTTGAGTTTTCCCATGCAGAAATTGCAAATGATCTTCAAAAATATGCAGAAAGAGCTATCATTTGCAGATTTAATGGATTTTGGCCGCAATCAAAGGAACTCTGTGACTGGATCCATGATAAATGGACTCACCATTGCAAAGTCAGCTTCTGTTCAAAGGGGTACTTCATAGTACTGTTTGATAATCTCAAGCACTACGAAAAGGCTATAGAAGAAGGTCCTTGGTTCATGGGAACTGCAGGGCTCTTCTTAACTCCATGGTTCCCATATTTTGACTCAGCAACTGCTGTCATCACCAGGACACCTATTTGGATTAGGCTCCCCAACTTACCAGCCCACCTATGGCATGTAAGAGTCTATCAGGCGATAGGAAACACCTTGGGAAATTTTCTGATGGGAGATTACTGGCGGGAAAACAAAGGTCTTTACACATATGCCAGAATATGTGTGGAATTAGATTTAAGCAAGGGACTTCCAGACCAAATCAATCTCAAGATAAACAACTTTGTATGGACTCAGCCTCTGGATTATGAGAATACCGCCTTCCACTGCCGACACTGTCACCAAACAGGGCATCTGCAGAACTCATGCCCAGCTCTCCCGGCAAAAATGAAAAAGATGAATAATTCGAAGCCCAAATCCAAGCGATGGGCTCCATATTCTCTGCCTCCTGCAGCGGACTCTGATTCCTCTTGCTCTGAAGATGAAGGAGGTGATGCCGATTCGGACCAGAATCAGTCAATGAACATCCCCACCGATACTCAGTCACAACCTCCTGATGCTACCGTTGCTCAGAAGCGAGCTCATGTGACCTCCTCTTCCGACTCTGATAAGGAGGCCCCTCCTCAGGTGAACTCCGGTCTTCAGGTTGTTTTAGCTCACTCTCCCCAGGAAGGATGGGTTAAAGTCAGTAAAAAGAAAGGGAAAAAGCTTCGTGTTGAGGCCTCTGCCCACTCTGGGTAGTTTTCAGTCTTTTTATCATCCAGTGTTTTCTTGTTCTTCCTTGCTTGATTCACTCCTTCTACAGGGCCGAGGTTGGTAGTTTTATCATTTCCGGCTGCTGGTTTTCTGTTTCTCATGATTGTATCACCATCTTGTACTATATTTCAGCTTAATAGAATCAGTCTTATTCAGCAAAAAAAATAAAAAAAAATACAAATACAAATACAAATACAAATTTTTAAAATAGACTATATGTATCTAAAAAGTATAAGTTTAAATTACTTACTCTATGTTTCAGCGAATCAAAAAATAAATTACAGTACCCAAAAATTTTCAAATTAAAATGAAACTAGTGTTCAGTCTATTCTAAGGATGACATCATACAACTCATGGAGTAAAATGTAAGAATTTGAGCTATTCAAATCTTTGTTCTTTCATTAAGATAATTTGTACATATAGTATAGTATGAAGTTAATTAAGTATTCGAAATAGGATTTTTAGAATATTCATTATTTAAAATATATTTTCGATTGTGTAATATGATTTAGATGAAATTAAGGGTTGTCAATTTCTCTAAATATTTATGAATCTAACCAACATGCTAGGTTAATTTTTTAATCTGAAGATATTAAAATTTCAAAATATTCTAGAAATATGCGATAAAATTAAGAATACCTAATTTTTACAAAGTCTAATTCTCTACAAGATAGTCACAATGCCATTTATCTTTTACTTCGTATAATTATTAAGCACCCTTTGTCATTCCCATGATCGGGGTGCCAAGTGGAGGATGATGGGACATACGTGGTGTCACGCGGTGGCGTGCACCACACCGTCAATTAAATTATTTTAAGGTTCCATCCTACAGCTGCCCGAAGGCAGTTATGAAGCATGTTGCACCATAATGGCTGCAGACGGAAATTCTGGGCGCCAACAAAGCATGTCAGACGATCTTTGGGAAAAGCGGTGCATGCATAATGGGTTAAGGAAGAATGGGAAGAGGAGGCAGGGCACCGTTTTCGGTAGGAAAAGTCAAGGAGGATCCGAGGGCAAGGAGGCTTCAGGTCTGTGGTGTCGACTGACTATTCGGTATGTCATGTCTATAGTAAATTAAATTGTTAATTTACCTATTCACTGTAACAACAATGGCGACCTCAATTTCATGGGTGGTTTATATGGTTTACATGTGGTTTGTTGATGTAATGGTTGGTCCTCTTTTGAATTCTGGAATATATTTGATTTCCTCTGTTATGCCTGTATCGAAGGGTCCTTTAAACTCTCCTTCTGTCATATGCATGATAACCTGTTGTTTTTTGTTTTTTCGTCTCCTCCAGTTGACCCTTGGTTCAGAACTCCTTATTGGTTTCTGTTCGATGACCGGATTAAGCTCTTTACACAGAATTATCACGATAATTCCTCTCAGACTTTGGTTTTGTGGTTTTTCAGAAATTTCACAGCATCTCAAGCATAATAGATTGCATGTATGGCTAGGCAGGATAACTCTGTTCTCCACAACTGCTTTAGTCAGAAAACATACCTTCGCGGGGCGTGACAGTTAATTCTACTTTGTATCATATCTCTAGCCTCTCTGTTAGGGATGGAAATCGTCACCCCAGTTCTATTACCAGTCTCTACATCGTTATGGGTTTTGTGCTATGGATTTACACTCCCAGGCCTTTTATTCTTCTCTGTTCACCCTATATGCCGCTTTTATCATGTTAATCTATATAGTGGTATCGAATTCTTAGAAGGAAGAAATGGGCCCCATAAGTGATCACAAGAATACTGTTATTGACTTTCCCTTGCCATATATAGGCATGTTTTATACTTTCACAGGTGTTGCTCAGTCGTAGTCAGAGTGTGTCTGCTTGATTACAAAAATGGTAAAAGGTTAACCTGGCAAATGTTAGGCTAAGGAAAAAGGGAAGCAAAACCTTCCAAAATTCACTGCTGGACCAAGCAACTGAAGCAGAAAATAATAAAAAAAAGAGGTCATGGAGAATCTCTTTGATATCTACTCCACAGGAAGCCCACCACAGGTTTGCAAGCTAATTCAAGGTTGGGAGAGAGAAAGAAATAACAAAGAAGAAGACAGTAAACAGAAGGAGGATGCCATGGATTTCATATCAGACCCAGGGAATACAAAGGGAGGCTATCCCTTTTTCACCAGTCCATCCATACTTATTGGAATCTTAAATGTGTTTTGGCTAAGGCCTTGCTCAGTTTGTAGGAAATGGAAGGAAACCCCAATGTGGTTTCATTTCTGTAGGAAATTAAAAGGAAATTTAGGAGATTGGAATATCTCAATACCGTGCAATGTCTCAAATCGGTAGAATTGAATGGTAGCTTCAATTTATGTAGCAAGTAGATATTCTGGGGTCTATTGCAAAGGACCCGACTCCTATTGACTCTTCAGATGGTTGATTCATGATTTTCTTACTTTCTAATTATTTTTGTGGCTAGATTTTACTGTTTTCAGTTAAACTTTATTAGATATAGTAAAATAGACATATCGGCTAGTAGACGGAAGTATAACCCCCAAATTCCATGTTAAGCCATGGCCCGGTGGGTCCCTCTGCTGATTTATATAGAGAAGGAACCATGCACCACCCAGAATCAACCAAGCAAAATCTCTCAAAGGCAGAGCTAGTATGTCTCTAATAATATCTCTCTAGAGATCGATGGGAGTCGAGGCTATTACCTTTTTAGCAACATCATTGGTGGCTTATTTCAATAAGCCCTTCACAAATCCATTCAACAACCCATGAATCACTTCTATGAAACATTGTTCCAATTGAGCTTCCATTCAAGATTCTGCAAATGCTGCAAATTCTCTGCTCTCAATAACAACTGCAACAACGATTTCAAAAACCGTTGGAATTATACTCCCAACCACAACCATGAATGAGCAGTGACAACAGCCCAAAATTTCATCAATTTTGTGTAGAGAAGGACAAGCAAAGATCCAAGAACCTGAAGGCATCTTCACGCAATCCACACATAGATCAACAAAGTACTCAAGCCTTAAACTCTATGTTTATTTCCATCTACCACATTGACTTAATTTTTCTTGTAGCACGCAATCACAAGTCTTTTGATTTACCATCTAAGCCCTTTCAACATATTTTATTCTACCACCGATGCGATATCTGGCAGGACCTACCTTAACTTTACCGCATAAGACAAAACATTGTTTTGCACCTTATTTCCTTCATATTTCCATCACTGCACCTACCTTTGATTAGCTGCACCACAAAGTGCACTTCACATTGTTTACCACTTACCTTTCCACAACCACAAGTTAATTTATTTGACGTGGGATGCGATTGTGCTACCGCACATCACAGTCACAACCGTTTATGTTTTCCCATAAACTGCTGCAGCATATGCTATTTTATTTGCGACATGACCGTGCCATCTCACATTGCGCCTGTAAGGATTTAAGTTTACCCATGTTTGCGCCAGTTAAATTTTAAGATCGACGATCCGTGATCAACGATAAGGATCCGGATGGGATGAGGACTCAGAGCCAGGACTGATAATATTTGAGATCCTCCAGTTTTATGTTTTGAATGCATCTTCGGATGTTTTAGTGTATAAGCAGAAATATGGCCTCTGTGTCGATTTAATGAAGATATGGGTCTTTTGACGGCCCAAGGACAATTGGTTGTTGAATGATCGTTCGACAATTGAATTCCATTAAGTATAATTAGGTTTTATAAGCTTCGTCCGAGTTGTATAACTCATGTAACCTCATTTGTTTTTAGAGAGAGAGAGTTGAATAGAAAAAAAATGAGTTTCATTCCTCTCCTGTGTATTATGCTGCCTGTGTGTATGACTGTTTAATTTCTGCGCATTATTTGAAATCTCTGTGTTGTGGGGAAACGCATCTCCTCTGTTATTCATTTCGTTCAGTATTATCAACATGGTATCAGAGCAGTTCTAGGCTCTTATTCAAGAAGCACGAGCTTTCTCTCTTTGCTGTAAAAGTTGTAAGATTGGTTTGAAGAAGCAGATTTCTCCAACAGCGAGAAAGATTATGTTTTACATCGTCAAGAAGATTGTTTGTTCATATAGTTAGAATGGTAGCAGAATGCACAAGCCTAAAAAATGCCCAACTACCACAGTTTAATGGGAAGAACTATGACTATTGGGCCATTACAATGAGGGCCCTGTTTGCTTCACAAGATATATGGGACCTGGTGGAACAAGGTTTCCAAGAACCAGCAGATGTAATAGTTCTTGTTGCTTTGACAACAACATAAAGATAATTGTTGAGAGATAATAATAAGAATGACTCCAAAGCCCTCTTCTATCTCTACCAAGCCGTACACGAGAGCATTTTCTCGAGGATTGCAACAAAAAAGTTGAAGGAGGCATGGGATATTCTTAAGACAACCTATCAAGGCATAGAGAAGGTGAAGACAACAAAGCTACAAATGATAAGGAGATATTTGAAACTCTCTGTATGAAAGAGTCTGATAACATAGACTCATTATTCACACATCTTATTGGGTTGGTTACCCAAATAAGGTCTCATGGTGAGACACTTGAGGAAAGAAGAATAGTGGAGAAAATCTTGAGAAGTTTACCCTCAAGATATGATGACATAGAAGGGGCAATAGAAGAGACAAATGATCTCTCACAATTTTCAGTGGATGAGCTTTGTGCATCCCTGATGTCTCATGAACATAGATTGAGTAGAACAACGAACTCCTAATTGGAGCATGAATTCAAGACATAGATGTCTTTTGGTCGAGGTAGAGGTCAAGGAAGATTGAACTACCAAGGAAAAGGAAGAATCCCACAGAGAGGTGGAAGAAACAACCCTACAGGCATAAGTGAAGGGGGTAGTAATCGGAATCAAAGTGAAGGCTCGAGCCAACACCAAGCACAAGGACAAAGGTATGATAAATCCCAAGTCCAATGTCATTATTTTAAAAATTATGGGAATTGTTCCAATGAATGTAGAAAGAAACAAAATGACATGAATAATAGGAAAAATGTTAATTTTGCGAAATAAAATCAGAACCAGAGTAATGTGCTTTTAACATGTTATGTAGCACAAGAAAAAAATGAAGATGTATGGTTCATAGACTCAGGTTGTAGCAACCACATGACTGGAAACATAGGAATTTTTGCCAATCTGGATGAAGATGTGAAGTCTGAAGTGACAACAAGGACTGAAAGCAAAGTCTCTGTCATGGGAAAAGGAAGAGTCAGTATATTGACAAGGAAGGGAGAAAAGAAGTTTGTGCCAGATGTCTATTATGTACCTGGCCTAAAATTTAACCTTCTGAGCATTGGACAGCTCATGAACAAGGGCTACAATGTGTTTTTTAAGAATAATGTGTACTATCGAGGACATACCTCCAAGTAAATGGTTCATTGCAGAAATGTATATGACAAAGAATAGGATGTTTCCTCTCAAGCTTAGAAAAAACTTGAAGGAAGGAGGTGTGGTAGCAGCAGTCACACAAGAGATCTTTGAAGAAGAAGTGAAAGACGAGAACTGGTTATGGAATTTGAGATTTGGACATCTCAATTTTGAAGGTTTGAACCTCCTACATAGAAAAGGGATGGTAAAGGTATTACCACTCAGTGAGAAACCAGACAACCTGTGTGAAGGCTGCATCTTGGGCAAACAACATAAAGAATCCTTTCCAACATGAAAGAGTATAAGGGAAAAAGCACCCTTAGAGATTGTCCACTCAGAATTGTGTGGACCAATGCAAATGCCATCTTTAGCTGGCAGTGTCTATGTTTTAACATTCATAGATGAATATACAAGAAATACATGGGTTTATTTATTGAAATAGAAGAGTGAAGTGTTTGAACAGTTCTACCACTTCAAAGCTCATGAGAGAAGCAGAGTGGGCATTACATAAAATAGTTGAGAACTGACAGAGGTGGAGAATATATCTCCAAATATTTCCTACATTTCCGTAGGGAGAATGGCATACACAAGCAGTTTACCACAAGGTACACACCACAGCAAAACGGTGTTGCAGAAAGGAAGAGAGGGACCATCATGGACATGGTCAGAAGTATGTTGAAGTAAAAAAACTTGCCAAATGAGTAATTGACTGAAGCTCTCAATCGTGCAGTGTATATTTTGAATAGATGCCCAACGAAAGCTATTATGAACAAAGTTCCAGAAGAAGCATGGAGTGGAACAAAGCAGTTTGTCACACACATGAAATTATTTGGATGTGTGTCATATGCACATGTCCGAAATCAATTAATAAATAAGTTGGACAGCAAGGGGGAGAAGTGTAAACAGTGAATGTGAAGACATGTATGTCTCATGAAGAGAAATAGGAATGCACAATAGAAAATAATTCCTCCACGGTGGCTCCTCCTCCACATACACAAGAACAACAAACCACACGACAAGCAGTAAACAAAACAACCTTGAGAAATCAAGGAAGTGCCTCTCTAGTCACACCATAAGGATAAGAAACTCCCTCAAGTTCTACTGAAACTCCAAGCACACCAAGAAGACCAAGATTCAGAAATTTGATTGAAATTTATGAGTAAGAAGCTGATAATAATAATGGTTTGAATTCTTTATTTGCTTTGTTTTGTCATGTGGATGACTGAATTCATTTTGAAGATGCAGTAAAAGAAGTAAAATGGATTGAAGCAATGAATGAAGATATTGGTGCGATAGAAAAGAATGACACATGGGAGTTAGTGGACGTCCCACAAGGTAAAGAAGTTATTGGAGTAAAATGGGTCTATAAGCCCAAGAGAAATGCCAAAGGAAAGATAGAAAGGCATAAATCAAGACTTGTTGTGAAAGGATACAAGCAACAACAAGGAAAAGATTATGAAGAAACCTTTTCACCTGTCGTAAGGATGGAAATAGTGTGGACAGTGTTGTCCATCATGTTAGTGTCCCGTTGATCCAGGAGGATCTTGATCAGTATAGTTCAGCAGAAAGTTGTATTCAACTCCAGAAGTACAATGTCCAGTTCAGTTTCCAAATCCGCAGTTTTCCCAGTTTTCCCATGAAAAGGTCCTCTAGATGTCATAAGGATCGAATTTTTTGTGCTATGATGTAAAGGGTTTTAATCTTAAACTAAGGTTTAAAAGGACATTGTAAAGGTCTAACGTTAAAATTTATACCTAGATCTAAAACCCTAATACCTTAGTCTAAAACCCTATCCACATCATCTAAGACCTAAGGTTTAAGACCTAAATGATAGCCTAAGTTCTAAACATTAAGCCTATGTCTAAGACATTAAATCCTTATCCTAAGTTTTAAACCTATGAAAAAAATCCTATGCATTAAACCTAGGACCTAAAACGCTATGGTAAAAGGTTTATATTGACTAAACCTAAACTTAAATTCCTAGTGCAAAAGCCATATTATAAAACCTATGTTATAAACCTTATTACATAGGGTTAGGGATATTAAAAAATTTGTTACAAATAAAATTTATAACAAAACCCACCACAATGTTAGATAACTGTGTGGTTCATAGACCGTGTCGGAAATAAAGACATGTGATCAGTCTAACCGCATGCTTTAACTGTGAAGAATACTGCGGCGAAGTTGTTTGTATTAACCGCAGCTACAAACTGTGATGGGTTTCGTATAAACCATGTAACAAGTGTTAAACCTACAGAGTTAAGCTGCCAGGTGTAGCCGGACCCTAACCGTTGGGATAGACCATAACCACCGGATAAAACCTGCCTGATCACATGCAAAAATTTTAAAGATGCACCCGGTTAGCCTAACCGTCGAGCTAAGTTTTTAATATAATGTTTTATTTTGGGTTTTTAACATTTATATCAGCGCTAAGGTTTGGGAACATTATCCCTTGGTTTGTGTAATGATAGGGATTCAAGACCCTCTTTTCCTCAACCAATTGCTAATTTGAGTAAATAGAGTTCGATGCAGAGTTATAAATCCATGGAAAATTCCTCATGAAATGCATCTTTGTTTTGTGAAGACATAGAGTGTATTTGGAGTGCAGTTTCAGAAGGACATAGGCGATTTTGTTTGCAACATTTCTCAGCCATCGGTGGTCAAAATTGAGCACGAAGATAGGCATCGGAAAGATAAGGAAGAGTACTTTCTGTTTAGGGTTCAGAAGTGCCTATGAGCATAGTCACTATGTTCCTTTTTAGTGTAAATATTCTTCAGGTTAAATCCTAATAAAAACGGACGCCCACTTAAAAGTGGACCCAGAGCTGTAGTCCGGGAGGGATGAACTTTGTCATCAAATTGTTTGCCTCTTCCAAATTGTTTGCCTCTTCTTCTCTCTGATTATTGTTTTTATTTAATTCAATTATGCTGCTGGTTTATGTCATTTTTCATTAAAGAATACTTCAGTTAACAGTCAATCTAAAGCACAAACTAATCAAACTGCTTAAGCACTTTATTCGATCATTTTACCGATCATTTTTGGTATCAGAGCAGGTTGTGCTTGTATTTTGTTTGTTAGTGGATGTGAACCAGGTTGGGATTGCAACGTGGAAAAGGCTAGCTTGAGGAATTCGATCTGGAAATCGGAAAGCGGAAAGTTATTCATCAATCAACGATGACAGGGACTAAGACCATTGAGACTCCTGAAGCTACTGAAAATAAACCCATGGATGAGAATCAAATCCAGCAGATGTTTCTAAATATGCAACAATTGTTGGTAGAATTATATGAAGACAAGAATATGAGGGATGCAGCCTCATCGTCGAAGGCATCAAAGAAGGACAAGGGTAAAGGCAAGGCAGATAAATCTCTTTCTCCTTCGTCATCTCCATCATCTTCTTCTTCCTCTTCTACTTCTAGTTTTGAATCAGAAAAACAAAAGAAACATAAGAATCCACTTTTGAAACTTGATGTTAAGTTCGAATTACCTGTGTATGATGGTGAAATAAACCTTGAGAAACTAGATAATTGGGTAAAACAGTTAGAAGTTTATTTTTGTATTCAAGATATTACTGTTGATAAGACAAAGATCCAATTAGCTACTCTTAGAATGGGGGGTACTGCTTTGATCTGGTGGGAGAGTAGGACACAGATAGATTTAAACTGTAAAGGAAAATTTATCACCTCATGGACTAAGTTTATTAAAGCTCTAAAGAAACAATTCTATCCGTTGGGTCACACATAGCAAGCTGTAATTGATTGGTAGCACTTGCGACAAGGTAAGGGACAGATTGTTCAAGATTTCACACAGGAATTCAGAAAGAAGGCATTAGCACTCGATATTTATTTGGACACAAAAGAAAATTTGTTGAAATATATTGGCAGTTTGCATTCATATTTTCATCATACGTTATTAATGTTCAATCCTAATGATTTTGATGAAGTTTGTGTTCAAGAAATTCATGTTGAATCAGGTGGTAGACCATTCAAGTTTACACCAAAGACATCCAAGCAGATGGAAACTGAAGACAACAAAAATAAGGGCAAGTCAAAGGGAAAGAAGACTGCCACAGCTCAGAAGGAAGAAGATAGACCTACGTGTATACATTTCCAAAGGATCAACCATGATGAAGCTAGGTGTTGGAAACTTCATCCAGAACTGAATTCGAAGAAGTTTCAATCGAAGAAGAGTGAAAAGAAGGTTGAAACAGCAGTCCAACAAAGCTTGGACTTGGGATCCGATTCAGGTGATGAAGGTAAAATCATTGTTATGGTTACAACAACTAAAATTTTTGATGCTAGTACTTCTGCTTATTCAAACATCAAACAACAGAATGAAGATTAAAGAATCGAGTTATTTCATATAAGGGAAACTTCAAAGCATACTAAGATAGATACATTGTTCGATACGGGATCACAAGCAAATTTGATTTCTGAGTCATTGGTTAAACAATTGGGTTTCAAAACACATAATCATCAAAATCCATATCCTTTAGGGTGGTTAAAGGAACAAAGTCAAATTCATGTTACCAAACAGTGTCGGTTAAAATTTGCAATTACAGCTAACTATATCGATGAAGTGGAGCTAGATGTGATACCATTAGACATTTGTGGAATTGTCTTAGGTAGCCCTTATCTCTATGACCGTGATGCGGTATTTTATAGAAAATAACATATGTATCATCTCAGGAAAGATGGGATTAAGTACATCATTCGGGCACATAAAAACAAAGATCACTTGAATGTAATTAATGCTAATTAGATGAAGCACTTAATAATTTTAAGTAGGAGATACATACTCATGTCAATAAAAGAGAAACATAAGGATCTTATTGATACTTGTTCAGGTTGTGGAATTCAGTATGAAGGTAATTTGATTGAAAAGGTAGATCAATTTTAGGATCTAGTTAAAGAACCAAAACATTTACTTCATAAAATGGAAATATCACATGAGATGCAGTTGATGTTTGATGCCTCTAATAATAAAATGTATCACAAGTCAGTTATAGACACTAGTACATTTGAACAAAATTCCGACACTTTAGTTTCGACACTTTTGTCCTAACGTCGAAAATTTCCCCAATTTTTATCAATTTTTCAAATCCCGCCAATAACCGTCGTTATACCGATGTTTAGGGACATCGTCGCTTTTGCGATGTTTATGAATTTCGTCGGAAATGCGATGTTCTAAACTATTCGTCGGTATTACGAAGTTTTTGGGACAAAACGTCGAAAATGCGACGTCTCTAACATATTCATCGGTCTTGCGATGGTTTGGACAAAACGTCAGAAATGTGACGCCTCTAACATATTCGTCGGTCTTGTGACGGTTGGGAAAAAAAATTGGAAATGCAACGTCTCTAACATATTCGTTGGTCTTGTGACAGTTTGGAGTAAATGTCGGAAATGTGACATTTCTAAAATATACGTCGGTCTTGCGACATTTTTCTCCAAAACGTCACAAGACCGACGTATATTTTAGAAACGTCATCAAATCCCATGCCTCACATATGAATCCAGAATGTCTACAATGACATGATATTTGATGGTAATTTACACCATCTAATGGCCAATATCCATTGTATCAAATCATAAATATGATTCTATAAGGTGAGTGCCTCACAACGTAATTAAAATTAAAATGATAAATATTTATTAATATAAATATGAAATTTATGAATAGAAATATAATAAAATATTTAAAACTATATCTTAGAGTGATAAATTATAACTTTTGGGAAAAAATATTACTTATCATTATTACAAGGTAAATCTAAATTTCAATTTATAACCTTTTGTTGCATAATAATTGTTTATGCTTCTATAACATTAATTATGATAAATATATTATGTACCATTGGTTTATATAGATATTGTGATGCTACTATGTACATTTAATAGCTACAGAATGTTATAATAAATATATTACACCATTGGTTTATATAGATATTGTGATGCTACTATGTACATTTACTAGCTACAGGTGATTTGTTAGAGATGGTGAACTCCACCACACCATACCAATGGTCCACAAATCCTTTACATGGAGAGATAATCACCTTAAACAAGCTATTTTTAAATGTTGTAACCTATTAAGGAAGATATAAAAGAAACATTCCATCCAACATTTTCTCTCCCTACAATGACTACTCTCAGCCACATGGGCTCCTCTCAACAGTACTTCCCTCCATAGCATAAGATCTAAACCCTTCAACAATATGGTCACCCTATTACATGGTCCATTTAATTCATTATTGAGTCAACCGCTATCAACACACTTACAATATTTTACAAAATAACATGGTCTCCATCAAAAGACATTCATACATTAGAAAACCACACCATCTTTCAAAACCCATATAAACTTCTCAACATCACCCTCTTTAACAATCCCTTTATCCTTAAATAACAATCACAAATCATCAATTTCAATAATAAATTATCTTAAAAAATTCAATTAGAATCCCTTTCATTAGTCCACGTTAGTAAATGAAAGTTTTTTTTCACTTTCAGTGGACAAAATTTATGTGCAAAAGAAAAATTATACTAGCAATTTCACTAAGAGGTGCAAAGGAACACTGATAGGAGGAGTGGGGGGATGTGGTAGGCAGTAATGAAGAGAAATATAAGGAAAATGAAATACATTAGAAAGAGTTTCTATATATTTTATAAACAATGTAGCAAGAGGTTAAATTTAAAAAGAAAATTAAACTAAGGTAAATGTCTGAGATCAATGGCAATCCTTGCAGGCACAAGGTACATAACAAAGGACAAAACCTAGAAGCACAAGGTGCATAACAATGGAAAAAAACCTAGAAGCATGAAGAACATGCTTTACCTAGATGATCATCAAACTAGGGCATGAATCCCATGCTCAAAAATAATATTTGTCTTTCTTCTTTTTTCTTGGAAAATAAAATATATATAATAATGTGAGTACATTGACTATTGTGAAGATTGAAACTGGTTACATTTTCCAACACTCTTCCTCCTAACTAGGGAGGTATTCATAATTGTACACTTGGTACAAGGTTATTCTCAAATTAAAGAGTTCTCATAAGAAGAGTCGAGTGCCCTATGCACGTTCGTGCAGCCCGTTTGTCGGTTTCTCCCTTGTGCCTTCGTTCAGTCGTGCACACTGTGTCGTGCGCCCGTGTGAGGGCGCTTGCCCAAACGTGTTCGGGTCGGGTAATTTCGTTTGAGGGTGGCCGTATCAAATTTTCTAAGTTGTGACCACAGGGGTGCCTTGTGCACGTTCATGTGGCTCGTTTACCATTTCCCCCCTTGTGCCTTCATTCGGTCGAGCGCACTGTGTGAGGGCACCCACCCAAATTACACGTTCGGGTCGGGTCAAGTTGTTTCGTTTGAGGGCGGCCATATCAAATTTGCTAAGTTGTGACCATACGGGTGCCTTTAGCACATTTGTGTGGCCCATTTGTCATTTTCTCCCTTGTGCCTTCGTTTAGTTTGTGTGCCCGCCCAAACGCATTCGGGTCGAGTCATTTCGTTTGAGGGAAACCATATCAAATTTGCTAAGTTGTGACCGCATGGGTGCCTTGTGCACATTCGTGCAACCCATTTTCCATTTTCTCCCTTGCGCCTTCATTCGGTCGGCCACACCGTGTCATTTCATTTGAGGGCGCCCGTCCAAACTTGTTTGGGTCAGGTCGTTTCGGTTAAGGGCGCCTACCCAAACATGTTCAGGTCAGGTTTTTTCGGTTGAGGGCACCCGCCAAAACTCGTTTGGGTTGGGTCGTTTTGGTTGAGGGCGCCCGTATCAAATTTGCTATGTTGTGACTGCACGGGTGCCCTGTGCACGTTCATGTGCCCCGTTTTTCGATTTCTCCCTTGTGCCTTCATTCGGTCGTGCATGTCGTGTTGCACTATGTGAGGGTGCCCGCCCAAACGTGTTTGGGTCAGGCGTTTTGTTTGAGGGTGGTCGTATCAACTTTTCTAAGTTGTGACCATAGGGGTGCCTTGTGCACGTTCGTGCAGCTCGTTTTCCATTTGCTCCCTTGTGCCTTCGTTCGATTGGGCATGCCATGTGAGGGCACCTACCCAAACGTGTTCAGGTCAGGTCAGGTCGTTTCGGTTGAGGGCGCCCACCCAAATGCGTTCGGGTCGGGTCATTACGGTTGAGGTCGCCCGCCCAAACGCGTTTGGGTTAGGTCATTTTGGTTGAGAGCTCCCGTAACAAATTTTCTAAGTTGTGACTGCATGGGTGCCTTGTGCACGTTCATGCAGCCTGTTTTCCGGTTGCTCCCTTATGCCTTCATTCGGTCGTGTGTGCTGTGTTGTGCTGTGTGACGACGCCCGCTCAAACGCGTTCGAGTTGGGTCGTTTCGTTTGAGGGTGGCCGTATCAAAATTGCTAAGTTGTGACTGTAGGGGTGCCTTGTGCATGTTCGTGTGGCTCGTTTTCCGTTTTCCCCCTTGTGCCTTTGTTTGGTTGGGCGCATTGTGTGAGGGCGCCCACCCAAACGCATTCGGGTCAGGTCAGGTTGTTTCATTTGAGGGCAGCCATATCAAATTTTCTAAGTTGTGACCGTACAAGTGCCTTTTGCACATTCGTGTGGCCCGTTTGTTGTTTTCCCCCTTGTGCCTTTGTTTGGTCGTGCGCGCAGTGTGAGGGCACTCGCCCAAACGTGTTTGGGTCGAATCGTTTCGTTTGAGGGCGGCCGTATCAAATTTTCTAAGTTGTGACCGCATGGGTGCCCTATGCACATTCGTGCGGTCTGTTTGTCAGTTGCTCCCTAGCTATTTGTGCCTTCATTCAGTCGTGGGATAGAGCTGCAAGACTTGGAGCCCTTCGCCTTTCATTAAGCATGGATATTGTTTGGTTATCTAGGCTCCTAATGAAATAGAAGGGTGGAGGTGTGGAACCAAAAGCTCTGGAATCCCTCATGGCTATTGGATGGAGGAAGATCTCCTCTGGAATCCCAGAATACGTCTACAGGCTGAATCTATAAGGGTGGAGGCATGTGAACAAAACCTTTGTAATCCCTAATTCTTGGAGATTAAGACAATGTTGCGATCCTGATTATCTAAAAATATTACATGTCTAGCATGGTTCTTATAAGAGCCACCCAACCATTAAAATTGAATAGATGGATTGTTGCTGCATATGCACATATTGACAGTAAAGAGAGATTTCAGTTCATGAGCATATGGCGTGGGAACAAAACCTATATGTAATCCCTATGTGTGGGGTTAATTAACCCTATGCCTACAATGTTTAATGTTTTCATTTTGGATTATGTGGGGGTAGATAACTCGTAGCCATATCACATAGGCCCCATTCACTTATGAAGGTTCCATAAACTCTGCCCCCAATCTGGTTGATCTTGCTTAGCTTGAAAATTTTGAATTTTCATTGATGATTGATTTTCCTCTCGCTCAAATGCAAAAGGAAGATGAATTTCATATTTTTCCTCCATAATTTCCATATTCGACATCTATTGTAGCTATCCTCTATGCTCATCTGGAATCACCACAAGTTGTACTTTTTTTTTGCAATGGATTCTTGATGTTGACCTCGACGAGATTTCTCCTCCTCAAAAAACATATCCTTGTTGTAACCATGGTTGTGGTATGTTGATGTTCAGACGAAAACTACAACTTGTAGCCCTTGATCTGCTAGGGGTTACCTTGATATTAACAGTGGTGTATTCATACTCCTTCTAAATAACCAATAAAGGGTCAAGGAAATTGACCAATATGTTGTCAAGTTTTATCTTATCCATCTCTGGGGCAAGCTGCTTTTCGGCTAACTCCACTTCTTTTGAGGTAACTGCAGTAAACATCCTGAGATGTGGGATAAATTTGTAACTTATGTGCATCAAGCTTACAATCAAGCCTTACATTATTCTGCGCCACGACAAGAATTAAGTCAAGATAGGTTCAAATTGCACCATGATAAGCATCAGTTTCAGGTCAATGAGAAGGTATGGTTGTATGTCATCAAAGTCAAGATGAAAGGGAGAAAGATGTATTCTCACTTATTGCTAGTTTAAGATCAAAGTTTTGTGGTCCAAAAGATTTTTAAGTGGAAAGGATTAATCCAGGAGGATCTTGATCAATATAGTTCAGTAGAAATTTCTACTCAACTCAGCGATACAATGTACAGTTCAGTTTCCAAATCCACAGTTTTGCCAGTTTTGCCTATGAAAAGGTCCTCTAGATGTCATAAGGATCGAATTTTTTGTGCTATGATGTAAAGGGTTTTAATCCTAAACTAAGGTTTAAAAGGACATTGTAAAGGTCTAAGGTTAAAATTTTTACTTAGATCTAAAACCCTAATACCTTAGTCTAAAACCCTATCCACATCATCTAAGACCTAAGGTTTAAAGACCTAAGTTATAGCCTGGGTTCCTTCAATAGCAGTTTAACAGCTGGAAGGAGGTCATGGAGCATACCAATAATGGTGTACCTCTATTCAATGAAAATAATTATGCACTCTGGAAAGGAAGAATGGAGGTCTATCTCTTGGATCAAGGTTACGAAGTATGGGACACTTTTTAAAATGGATTTACATCAACTACGGATGAACAAGGTAAGAAGAATTTGGTAAATGATGTAAAAGCAAAGAATATTATTATCAGTGGACTTATTGAATCTGATTATCATAAGGTGTTGGGTTGTAAAACTACCAAAAATGTATGGGACAAGCTTGAGAATATATATGAAGGTGACTCAAATGTCAAAGAAGCAAAGCTTCAAATCTATAGAGCAAATCAGAATGAAAGAAGATTGCAACATTGCTGCATACTTCCAATACGTTGATGAAATAAAAAATACTCTGGAAGGATTGGGAGAGCCAGTTGACGAGAAGAATATTATACAGAAGATTCTTAGAACGTTACTAGGGAGATTCAACCCAAAGGCATCGGTCTTAGAATACAGTGCAAATCTGGACAAACTCAGCAAAGAGGAATTACATGGAGTTCTCATAGCATATGAAATGAGACTTGATGAAGAAGAGGGTACTTTGCATCTAGAAATTGTGTTCGTTGCATCTAAGAAAACCAATAAGGATAAACAACCTTCAATTGAAAAGACATGCACCTGCAAGTGTGAAGAAAAGGGAGATGATGAAGAAGGTCTTTCAGATGAAGAATATGCTTACTTCACGAGAAAACTAAAAATTGGTAAGGGACAATTCAAAGGTAAACTTCCATTGATATGTTTCAGCTGTAATGAGGTTGGGCATTTTACAACAAAATTTCCAAACAGAAGTAATGACAACTCAAAAGGAAAGAAAGGCCTTAAGAAATTCAACAAGAAAGGATCCAAAAGGAACTTTCTCTCTAAGGAAGATAGCTCATCATCCGATGAAGACAATGACAGTGACGAAGAAGCTAATGAGAGAGTATTGTTTATGGCCAAGCAAAATAAAAAAGAGGTATCAAACAACAAAGAAGAAGGATGGACCATAGAAATTTTTTATGAGGAAGCAATCAAGCTTATAAAATATCTCAAGGCGGAGAAGATCTGTTCCAATACTCTTGAAGAAAAATTTCAAGGTCTCAAAATTGAAGTTGAAGAACACAAATGCATTGAAGAGTCACTTCAAAAGAAGTTGGAATAAAGCAACCAAGAAATGGAAGAATTAGAAGTTGAAGTAGTCTTGCTGCGTGAGGAAGTGAAGAAAGGAAAAAATATCCAAAACTATGCCAACATCTCAAGGGCATTGGAAGAGCCCATCAACAATCAACGATCTTACAATGAAAAAACTGGCATCGGTTACAAAGAAGAAGAAGAAGGAAATTCTACAACAAAATACAATGAACCTATGATATCTGACATGAATGTAGACTTCATTGGACAAGATTTGCAAGAACAGCCTTGGAAGACAATTCCTCAACGAAACTTTCCATCCAGGTACCAACATATTTTTTATGGCTATTGTTATTCATGTGGAAAATTTGGTCATAAATCTATAGAATGTCGCACGTACCCTAGGAACGAATACAATTCTAGGAGATCTGTCAAATATGAACCTCCCAGGGCTCAGCGAAACATCAATAGATTTGAACATTTAAGAAATAATATTAAATGTTACAAATGTCGAAACTTTGGACACATAGCCAAAGACTGCAGACTTGAAAATCCTCCAGAAGAATCTTCGAAGCCACAGAATGAATGAACATGGAAGAAGAAGAAGAATGATAATTGTGCTCTCGCTCTCAAGGCTCAAAAGAACAAATATGTGTGGTATGTTGATAGCGGTTGCTCAATGCATATGACTGGAGATAGAAATAAATTTGTATCTCTGAAAGAGAAGAAGGATGGAACCGTGTCCTTTGGAAATGATGGATCTTCAAATGTTATAGGATCAGGTACTGTCACTCTCGGAAGAAAATATTCTCTAGCCAATAATGTTCTACTGGTTGAAAACATGAATCACAATCTGCTCATTGTTGGACAAATGTGTGATCAAGGACACACAATACTATTCAACTCCACGAAATGTGAAATCAGGAAAGGCATGTATGGTGAAATTGTGGCTACAACAACTCGAGCTCCAAATGACATATATGTTATGGATGAAGCAACTAAAGCATGTCTAATAGGAGCTCTGAGACCTTTGGGTTGAATCTCCTTGGTAACGTTCTCAGAATCTTCTGTATAATATTCTTCTCATCAACTGGCTCTCCCAATCCTTCCAGAGTATTGGTTATTTCATCGACGTATTGGAAGTATGCAGCAGTGTTGCAGTCTTCTTTCATTTTGAGTTGCTCAAATTTTTATCTATATATTTGAAGCTTTGCTTCTTTGACATTTGAGTCACCTTCATATATATTCTCAAGCTTGTCCCATACATTTTTGGTAGTTTTACAACCCAACACCTTATGATAAGCAGATTCAATAAGTCCACTGATAATAATATTCTTTACTTTTGCATAATTTACCAAATTATTATTACCTTGTTCATCCGTAGTTGATGTAAATCCATTTTGAATAGTGTCCCATACTTCGTAACCTTACGCCAAGAGATAGACCTCCATTCTTCCTTTCCAGAGTGCATAATTATTTTCATTGAATAGAGGTACACCATTCTTGGTATGCTCCATGACCTCCTTCTAACTGTTAAACTGCTATTGAAGGAATAAAGCTCTGATCATTGCAATGCAGCTATTAAAAATTATAGGTGTCTTCATCATTGCTTTGTGCATCTGTATCTTCATGACTGTCCTCCTCTTCATGATTGGACCCACTGTCCTCACTTTCAAACTCTACCTTTGTATCACTGCTTGCATTTTCTGTGGGGTCACTGCCAGAGGCACTTTCATTAGTCTCTCCTTTACTTTGATTGACACTTTCTTCCTTATTATGTGATTTTTCTTCACTTTTCCACCCACTATCTTCTTTGTCTTGCCCACTGTAATTAACTTCAAGCTCTGTCTCTTCTTGACTGCTATCTTCATCTTTGTCATTGCTTCTTTCATCACTGCTATTGGGCTCACTGTTTTCTTCTTTGTTACAACCCTTATCATCACTGCTATCATTTGCCCTTTCTTCATGGTCTAGCTCACTATTTTCCTTTTTATAATCTACCTCTGTATTTGGGATGTCATTAATTTCCTCATCTTCATCATTAGGCTTACTGCCTTTGTTACTACTTTCTTCCTTTTCTTGAATGTGATTTTCCTCTTTGTCACTACTTTCTTCCTCCTCAACACTTTCTTCTTTGTCTTTCTCCTCATTCTTTAAGTTTACCCTTCACATTTCTTCATAATTCTACCTTTAGACAATATGAACAGGTGGAAAAAACTAAATACATTCAAAAAAAAATTCACATGTAATATTCGTTTTTCAGAAATATCACAAGTCTGTGCTAGAGATGGACTATGGGGGAATTTACTGGATATGTCACCTTCTAATGAAGGGTGAGATCTGGAGGATTTTTGGCCCTTTTGCAGACTCTGTCTATAGATATGTGAAATTTCCTAGTAGGAATGACTAGCAACCCAAGCCTGGAAAACACATTTTCCAGAAATGGAGGCAGCAGGATTTGATCCTTGGTCTGGGATCCCTTGAATATGTCCTTTTAGAGCTTAAATCCAAGAGTGGACTTAGAACAAATATTTCTAGGAGCTTGAGACAAGCCTCCTTCACCTGTTATCTTCAGAAAAGGGCCTAATGAAGAGGGTTGCAACAACACTTTGCTCAACAAAGGAAATGATAGTGTTATCTCTAAGGAGCCATGTCACATGAAGATGAAATAAATCTGTAAATATATGTGCAGCATAAAATGTAGACAAACTCTTGAGTAATATCTTACTTAAAGCAAGCCAAAGAGTCTCAAGGAGACAATGTACATAATGATGGTGAAAGCACTGCTCACATATTTTATTCCTACTAAGACTGCACAGTCTATGGGAGGTACTGCAGCAGTAAATATATGAAAATGAAAAATACAAAAATTTAAGCTCAAATAAAGATGCGGGGAGCAAGGCTTCAACCCCTGAAAATACAATACAACAATCCCTTAGGGGGATTGGATGAAAACTAGACAAAATGGCAATTTTACCAAAATGCCAGAGTTGCTGGGAAGCTGTTGCAACTCAATAGAACTGGAAATGGAAGGAGCTTGCTGAATATGATGCCTTTTCTGAAATAACGCTTTTGTCCAATCCTCTATATGAAAGGCTGATCCTTTCATTGAATATCTCACTACCCACTAAAATGTTGCAACCCTCACTGCAAATGCTCTCTATGAACTGCGCAGTCAAGAAAGAGGGATGCTCTTCTGCTGATGGAGAATGATTGGCCTGATGCCAAAGATGATGGAATGAAGATCAGAAACTCCCTCACTGATCTCCAAAAGGAATGGAGACTCCCTCCTCTGAAATAAAATTCCAGAAGTAGTGTTGAGGAACCCTCCCCTGCAACACCCAGCAACACAACTCAACCACCAATGGAGACTGCGCTGGAGCTGAATGGAATGCTTTGGCCTCAAGGCAGGATATGGGGAATATGAAGAAAAAGCTCTCCCAAGAGCTACTCTATGGAAGTGATGGGATTCCCGCCCGGGAACACCCAGTGCTAGCAGCACTGCATCTCAGCTAAATAGCTGGAGAATGCACTTGTTAGAGAAGACAAGCAAAATGATAATCAAAAGCATGAATAAGAATGGCTGCTTCATTCTCATTTTAAACAAGTGAAGGGTGCTTTGCCATGGGCCCCACACCTTAGGGTTTCCTCTCTAGAATGATATCCCTCTAATGCAAACTACGCTGGCCCACCAAATGAACCTTATCTTCTCAACCTGCGCAGTTAACTTGCCCTCTTCTAGAATTATCCACCTGCAATTTGTCTCTTTTCACACATGGGGTGTGAAATCTAGTTCTTTATTGATCCATTTTCACATTATAAGGGTTCCTTATTCAGTTTTTTATTATCAATGGGTTTCCTTACCCATTTATTCTCCTCCTAAAGAAAAAACAAAAGATTTTAATGTTCCATAAATTTTTGGAACATTACAGTCCTCCCCTCCCAAATGTTGCTTGCCCTCAAGCAACTTGTAAGGACAGAACTGTAGGATGTCCTCTTCCTCCAACTGTAGCATCTACTTATGATGAAATCCTCATGAAGAATGAGATGATGTATCAACAAAGAGTCTCATTACTGCTTCCCCCAAGCATGTAAACTAGCCAAAGTGGCTATCATCATGGAATGTGCTCAAGAAGGCAATAAGGTGTTGTCCAGAGGTCTCCGTGAGGCATGGTGTCAAAATGAATTGGGAAGAACATTCCCCTCATGTGAATCCTCCATACCCAAGCAACCATCCATATGAATCTAGTTACCTCCAGATAAGGCAACTGTTGGACATCTTCTTCCACCTTGAGCTCCAACAAAGAAGGTGGGCTAAAAATCTGAAAGTGGTAGGCATCATAGCCTATCCCACGCTGTTCACCTCTCCACTTATGAAAAGTGTAGAGTGAAGGCTGCTCTTGGGCTGCAGAAATTTTGCCCTCAAGTGGCAAGATGAAGTTTGGATCTCTAAGGATCTTCCCTCCTCCATTGTGAATCAAGATGGCCCAATGTCTTTCCTTTGTGATGGGAAGGAGATCAACACCATCATATGCCTCCCCATCACTCCCATGGCTCACCTCAAGAAGGAATAAGTGCTGAACTATGGTGGCCATATCATCTGTCATGCTCCCCTTAGAGCATGCCCTGCAAAAAGTATGGGGATCTTCTCCCCCAAAGGACACATCCATCCCATGTGCCTTTCTCCCAATCATGCTCCCAACAATAGTACGATCTATAGCAGCATAGAGAGCCAAAGTAAAAGTCATGCTGGCTGCCATATATAGCAAGTGAGTGGGACATTGATCCCTCTTATGCAACCAGCACAGTTTGGGCACAAACTGCAAGAGAAAATGACAAAAGATGTGGTCATTCAACCACCAGTTTGTTGCTACATTCTCCTCATGTATTTGGAGGAAATGAATGGTGTATGAGACATGAGGAGCATGCTATCCAAAATACAAATCTCCCCCAAGCCCATCAAGGGGATGGTCATCAACTATGCTCTTGGCCCCAAGTAGACCAAGGAGCCTTTGACAAAGAATGCTCCTCCTTGGAGCAACATCCTGCATATACATGGTTAAGGAATCAACATGTAAATCATATAAATGAACAATGTCCTTACCATGTTTTCTACTCATGCAAAGGGAGCAACTCATAGATGAATCTCTCCTTTTCCTCCCAAGGGAAAGAAGTGACTGTGCCCACCCCTTCAAAGAGTGGTGTGCATATATTGCTCCCATGCCAATTTTACAAGTGCGAAGGCTATTGTCCTTCCCTTGCTTCCCCTACCATAGCGCAGGTATTGAAAGGAGAGTGGGTAAGAATGATAGTGAGGGGATGCTACCCTCTGCTTTGGTTTTACCCAAAACCCCCAGCGCTGCAACAAGCTGTCCCAAGGCCTCCACACTGCTGAAATCAATGATTAATGCCTCACTGTTTGAAGCATCTATCCTCCTTATCTAAACTAGTGGCCTCCTTCCTGTGATGTCTCCACTCAATGATACTTTCTCATTTGAAGATGACCGTATATATGGGTGAAAAATCCTATCCATACTTCTACTACGCAGCTCAATCACCTCCCTAGGTGTAATGACCTCCAAAATGGATAGAGATGGGCCCTTCTCATCCCATGATGTTGGGTATCTCCTCTATCTTCCCCCTAATTCTTCATGGTTTTACACCTCCTCTCTAATGGCACATGTGAATCATGAAATGTGCCTTGATCTCCATGCATGAGATCCTGGGGACCTTCTTGCAAAGTTACAAGAATCCCTCTATTTGGAGCAAAAGCTCCTTCTTCCGCTGCATGAGGCACTAGATGATCTCTAGATTTGGCAGTGTTGTTGCCCTCTGTTTCTGCAATAAATTTGGGCAACACCCCAATGATTTGATCCACTTTTTAAAAAGATAACTCTTTGTTTTATTGCTCAAACGTGTGGGATGAAAGTTCTGCCTCCAACAAGGCTTGATGCAAGTTTTCAGTCCCTCCCATGGTTCCTTAAGGTGGTTCTGTGTTTCTATGAAGGGGTTTTGTTTCAGCCACTTGGTTTAACTCCATCACATGAGCTTCAGGAATGTTCTAATCAAATCTTTTCACCAATGACTTAGTGAAGTTTACATAAGATGAAGCTCTAGCATTCTCAAAAGAAATGGACTCAAGTTTCCTCCATGCATGAGACTTACCTCTCAAATGCAACACTGCAACCTTCATGATTTCTTCTTCTAAAATGTGGTGCTACTGTTGGAAGTTTTTTGGCTCCTCCACCCAATATTTGGCTGAATATGAAGGTGAACCTTCAGAAGTAGATAGATGAAATCTATCTTGCTGCTCCTTCCCCTTCACCTTGCTCTTGCAAAACTCAGAAAAGGTGGGCTGATTTCCGAATCCATGAGTGTGAGACTCATACTCCTTCAAGAAATCACTAAGGGTTTCCTCTTTAGTCACATTTCTTCCTTCTTTGATCTCCCTCACAAGAATGCTGGGCCTTTTACTATGTTGTTCATCATGGTGTGTGGCTGCATGCTTACCCTCACCATGTGCAAATCTAGGGCTTCCTCCAGTTTCGAACCCTCTTTGAGATTCTCCATCAATCTCCTTCCTAACCTTTCTAAAATATTCATGTGTGCCTTGAATAGATTTGGGAAGAAGACTTGTGAGTATTTTCTTATCCTTTCTTCCAAGAGATGGATTCTCTCTCCTGCTCAATTCCTTATTTCCTTCTAGATGAGAATAGGAAGTGCAGGGGTATTCCTTTTCTGTTTTCTCTACCTCCTTGGGGAGGTTCTTATTCTTTTCAAAAATGGATGAGATAAATCTCATCCTCTTAATCTTCTATTCTCTTTCTTGGGCTTTTAAAGCCACAGGCTGAGCCAAGAAATATGCTCTGATACCACTGTAATATTCCTTTTTCAGAAATATCACAAGTTTGTGCTAGAGATGGACTGCAGGGGAATTTACCAGATATGTCACCTTATAATGAAGGATGAGATCTGGAGGCTTTATAGCCCTTTTGCAGACTCTGTCTACAAATATGTGAAATTTCCTAGTAGGAATGGCTAGCAACCCAAGCCTGGAAAACGCATTTTTCAGAAATGGAGGCAGAAGGATTTGATCCCTAGTCTAGGATCCCTTTAATATGTCCTTATAGAGCTTAAATCCAAGCGTGGACTCAGAAAAAATATTTCTAGGAGCTTGAGACAAGCCTCCTTCACTTGTTATCTTCAGAAAAGAGCCCAATGAAGAGGGTTGCAACAACACTTTGCTCAACAAAGGAAATGACAGTGTTATCTCTAAGGAGCCATGTCACATGAAGATGAAATCAATCTGTAAATATATGTGCAGCAGAAAATGTAGACAAAATCTTGATGAATCTCTTACTTAAAGCAAGCCAAAGAGTCTCAAGGAGACAATGTACATAAGAATGGTGAAAGCGCTGCTCACATATTTTATTCCTACTAAGACTGCATAGTCTATGGGAGGCACTACAGTAGTAAATATATGAACATGAAAGATACAATGATTTAAGCTCAAATAAATATGGGGGAGCAAGGCTTCAACCCCTAAAAATACAATACAACAATCCCTTAAGGGGATTGGATGAAAACTAGACAAAATGGAAATTTTACCAAAATGTCGAAGTTGTTGGGCAGTTGCTGCAACTCAATAGAAACTGGAAATGGAAGGATCTTTCTGAATATGATGCATTTTCTGAAATAAATCCTTTTTCCAATCTTCTGGATGAAAGGTTGATCCTTTCATTGAAGGTCTCACCACCCACTAAAATGCTGCAACCCTCACTGCAAATGCTCTCTATGAACTGCGCAGTCAAGAAAGAGGGATGCTCTTCTGCTGATGGAAAATGATTGGCCTGATGCCAAATATGATGGAATGAAGATTAGAAAATCCCTCACTAATCTCCCAAAGGAATGGAGACTCCCTCCTCTGAAATACAATGCTGGAAGTAGTGTTGAGGAACCCTCCCCTACAACACCCAACAACACAACTCAACCACCAATGGAGACTGCGCTGGAGCTGAATGGAATGCTTTGGCCTCAAGACAGGATATGGGGAATATGAAGAACAAGCTCTCCAAAGAGCTACTCTATAGAAGATATGGGATTCCTGCCCGGGAACACCCAGTGCTAGCAGCACTACATCTCAGCTAAACAGCTGGAGAATGCGCTTGTCAGAGAAGACAAGCAAAATGATAATCAAAAGCATGAATGAGAATGGCTACTTCATTCTCCTTTTAAACAAGTGAAGGGTGCTTTTCCATGGGCCCCACACCTTTGGGCTTCCTCTCTAGAATGATCTCCCTCTCATGCAAACTGCGCTGGCCCACCAAATGAACCTTATCTTCTCAACTTGCACAGTTAACTTGGCCTCTTCTAGAATGATCCACCTCCAATTTGTCTCTTTTCACACATGGGGTGTGAAATCTAGTTCTTTATTGATCCCTTTTCACATTATAAGGGTTCCTTATTTAGATTTTTATTATCAATGGGTTTCCTTACCCATTTATTCTCCTCCTAAAGCAAAAACAAAATATTTTAATGTTCCATAAAATTTTGGAACATTACATCACAATTGGAGCAACATGCACAAAAATGCAGCATGAGGCAGTCGAGCACCTTCTGCATGACCTGTCAGGTCTTCGTGGGCAGCCCTGAACGCACAGGAGTGCAGCGTTCGGGCAACCTCTACATGAGGTGTCATGTCTTCCTGTCAGCCTCTACACTTCTAGGAGCACAGCAAATGTGAGCCGAGAAACCTCTGCACAAGGTGTCGTGTCTTCTTGGCAGCCTTTGCACATCTAGGAGCATAAAAAATGTGAGCCAGGGAGCCTCTGCACAAGGTTCCGCATCCTCCTGGCACTCTACACATCCAGGAGTGCAACAAATGTGAGCTGGACGGCCTCTACACAAGGTGTCGTGTCTTCCTGGCAGCCTCTACAGGTCTAGGAGCGCAAAAAATGTTAGCCAGGCAGCATCTATACGAGGTGTCGTGTCTTCCTGGTAGCCTCTGCATGTCCAGGAGTGTAGCGCAGTGTAATTTACATGGGAAAAACAAAAAATTGCCAGGGGCGCAACACCAACTCTTGAGCGCGCAGTACCATTGTGCAGAGGGCATTTGGAGGCCTTCCCAGTGTCAAAATTAGGCCTGTGATATCTCGTTGGAAAGCGTATTGAGTCTACCTTCAAAAAATTCTTTTGGTTTTCCATTTGGTGTTCATTTACATGTCCAAAAATGGATTCTCCCAACACTGGTCAAAAAGTATTGAATGACGGTGTAGAAATGCAGAGTGCTGGTGCAGACAACTTTTGGAGGCCTTCCATAACTCCAAAGTGAGCTCATGATAGCTCATTGGAAATATCTTCCAGTATAGTTGTCAATGATGCATCAAGAAAGTCATTTTGACACTCCAGTTATGAGAAAGCCAGATTTTCCCAAGGTCACTCCAGCAATGCAGAAATTCTCCTGGGACACCTGTATTATTTACATTGCTCCCAAACCATGATACTTGTGTAAAAACTGAAATAATTTTTTATTCTTGGCCCCATGATGGACAAAAACCTCTCTCACATTTTCCAAATTCATCTATTTTTGGTGAAAAACATATTTTTAAGCAAAATTGGCCCTAGGTGTGGCAAATGACTTAGCCCTTGGAATGAATTCTTGGAAAATGATGGAGGCCTGATGTTTATGAGCTGGTATGGATTTATGTTTTTTGACATGATATATCATGTGAATCCTTTTCTCCTATTCCTCCTTTCCATAGAAAAACCTAGCTTAGCTGGAAGAGGAAATTAGGGTTTGGTGTAGGGAATTTAGGAATGCCTTGTGGAGGGAGGGGAATGAAGGGGTTAAGGGTTGTCTAAATTCTTGGGGAATTTTTTTTGAATAGGGATATATGTTAGAGAGTAGGGGAAAGTGGAATTTCAAGAATTGAGTGAAGGGAAGGGGTCTAAAAGGGAAAAACACAGGCCTAGTCTTGAAAAGGGTCAAAGTGTAACAATAGGATAGGCTTTGTAGAAAAATGATGAGTTTGAGGGATAGGAGTGATGGGAAGTGTTTATGAAGGTATATTAAGGATAGGAGGAGGTGCAAGAGCATCAAGATATAAGCCTTGTTGATGTTTTAACCATGGAAGTCATGAAACCAAGAAAAAATGCCCTCAAAAACCTTAGATAGATAATGGAGGAGTTAGGAAAAACAAAACAGAGGGATGAGGCCAAAGGTGGAAAAACATAGTGAAAATGAGTGGCATGAGCCCATGATGGGTCTTCTGAGAATAGTGGATCGACCATGGTATGATAGGATAATGAAATAGTGAAAATTTTATTCTAAGGATAATGAAGGCAATGAGATTTCTAGAACTCACAATATTCATGAATTTTGTTTCTAGAAATCTGGGATAAACATTTAGTCATCTATAGAAAGAAAAGAATTACTGATGAATAATAGTGGCTCCACTTGGGGAGGGCAGGTCCTTTCCAGTAGGTGGCCAAAACATAAGATATCTTGGTTTATGAAGACCAGTGCCTTATCAATTGGGCAAACTTTTATTCTTTCATTTGTTGTTGCTTCTTTGAAGTTGTGATCTCAATAATCTGAAAACATGATTAGCTAAAATTCATCTTTACCTACCCAACCTACTATCCTAACATTTTTTTCTTCCTTGGGTGCATTTGAACTGGCATACCCTTGACATCCTTTTCTTTTGAAAGAAAAAGAAACTATCTACTTCTACACTCATTTCTTCCAAGAGTTCGGATTATGCTAGTGAACTCTTCTTATTCTCTACCTAGACTATTTAACTGTTAATATTAAGCAGTATAACAGACTTCATTCTCTAAGCTATTGACATGAAATTGAAAACATGATTTGAACTAGGATTAGACAATCTGATTCATCATGATTTGTGGCATTGAGACAAGATGCACACAAACATTATTTTCACACAAAACAAAACTAGAAGGCATTAAGGGCTGGGTTTCATCATTAGTTAATCATCCCTATCCTTCTCTTTGGTTGATATTTAAGCATGTGGAACCAGTATCTTTCGTTCCTAATCTATTCTCTTTTCACAGGTCAAGCTTAAATGATTTGACAAACATTCTTTCACTAGCTTATCAACAATAAATTGAAAACATGTTCAGCCATGATTAGGCTAGATGATCCGAGTTTATGCAGGAATGCAACAGAATAAACACATAACCATAAATACAGAGATGCAGTGGAAATAACACTTCATTTCATTAATATTAAAGAACTGAAATTTACTTACAGACAAAATGGAAATAAAACTAGCTAGGGCGCTGGTAGCTATCTCTGAGAAGAGATGTGGCGGCTACAGGCCTATGAACTGAGTTACAATGAGGCTCAAGGGCCTATTTATTATTTAGAAACAATGGGAAATCCGAAACATCCAAAACCCTAACCCTAGGAGATGAAGCGCCAAAACTATGGGCCACGTTTGGGTAAATTGGTGTTTCAACTTCCCAGGGGCGTAACTTTGGCATACGGTCTCCGTTTGACGCGTACCATACCTTGTTAGAGAGATCTATCCGAGGACTAAAAATTTTGAATGAGAAAAATTTGTCCATGTTGTTCCATGGTCCCATGTTGCTCTCTATTTTCCCAAAAAATGTTGTTTAGGGCCTCAAAACGGCTCTGGAAGTTCAGGACCCGAAAAACTGCTAAAATAGTAAGTTGTGCCGAAACTGAAAAACTGAAAGAGAAAATGGTGGGGCCCCAAGTGGAATAGGTGGGTGACCACCAATATCCACTTGGAACATTCCTCCCCCCTTAGGAATCAATGGTCCCCATTGCGTTAAGTTCCTCCATGAGATGAGGAAATTTCTGCTAAACTTGGTCCCTGGTGAACCACTTTCCTTGGTGCAGGAGTTGGCCAGCTTTGACAACCTGATACAGTGTCCAGTAGAGGTGGGAAGTAAGGACGAAGGTGATCCACATTGAAGACTGGGTGGATACCAAGGAATGGTGGAATACTGAGCTCGAAGGCATTGTTCCCTACAGCCTTGGTGATGGTGTATGGCCCGTATCGGAATGGGCGAAGCTTGCGGTGGGGTCTAGTGAGGCGCTCCTTCTGTAAATGTAGCCATTCTTTGTCGCCCACCTGGAAATTGTGTGGCACCTAGTGTTGATCATGGCGTTTCTTGTACTTGGCATTGGCTCTGTCCAATATATCATGAACCTATTGGCGGATGTGTTGAATGTGCTCGATGAAGCTACTTGCTTTGTCAACTTCAGACTGGACATGAGCTGAATCGGCCTGAGCAGCTGAAAATGACATGGCTACGTCAATGGGACATAGTGGCTGGAATACCAAGCCCACCTGAAAGGGGCTATGGCCGATTGAACTGTGGAGAGCCCGATTATAACTATGTTGTACATAGGGCAGGCTCTCATCCCATGTGCGTGGATGCTTTGAATTTTACATGCGCAGAATGTGTACAATCATTTTGTTGACGACCTCTGTCTGGCCATCTTTTTGGGGATGGAAAGCTGTGGACTTGGTGAGCTTGGGATCCCAAAGTGCAACCACACTTGTTCAAGGAAGAGTTTAGCAGTGGCTTCTGCTGTGATATTCTTCTTGCAGGCTGCCATAATGGCCATCTTCGAGAATCTGTCGATGACCACGAAAACACAGTCATTTCCCTGCTTAGTAGAAGGCAGGCCCGACATGTAATCCTTGGAGATGGATTCCAAAGGTCGACTAGGGGTAGGTAGCAAAGTATATAGGCCTTGCTTCTTGATGTGCTTCTCGACATACTTTCGAAGGTTCAGCCAATAGAAATACTTCTGCAGGATTGCTATTGTTTTCTCGACCCCGAAATGCCCAATGACTCGACTGTAGTGTGCTTCCCATATCATCTTGGCACGCTCGCTTGAAGGAACACAAAGGTGTCCCAGGTGACATAAAAGTGCATCTTGGAGGCAAAAATTTGGAGCTTGCGTACCCCCCAAGAGTGCCCTGTAAGTGTGGCTGAATTCTGGGTCACTCTCATAGAGAAGTGGCCAATCAGAAGTCTCGTGCCCACAAGAGTTGAGCATGGTGGTGAGCGCCACGATCGGTGGTCGGCTGAGGCAGTTTGCAACATTATTGGTGCTACCCTTCTTGTACTTGATGTTCAAATGAAACTATTGCAGATATGTGGACCACTTCTGATGGTGATCATTATGCAAATTCCCTTGTGTCTGTATGAACTGCAGGGGCCGGTGGTCTATGTGGATGATTGTTTCCTTCCCCAAAATGTAATGCTTCCATTGTCGACAAGCTTGCACAATGGAATACATTTCTTTGTCATAATTGGGATACTTGCGAACTATGTCAGACAATGTCTCACTATGGTATGCCACTGGATGTCCCTGTTGAGTAAGAACTGCCCCAATAGCATAGTCAGAGGCATCTGTCTCGATCTCAAATGGCTGTTGCAAGTCTGGTAAAGTGAGCACTGGGGCAGAACAGAGGCGGTTTTTCAATTCTGTGAATGCCTTCTGTTGAGGTTTTGACCAAAATAGTTTTTCTCTCGCTCCTCCCTTGGTGACTTGACTTAAGGGCCAAGTGATATGAGAGAATCCCAACACAAACCTCCGGTAGAAATTAGCAAGACCCAGAAAGCTGCAAAGCTCTGTTATAGTGGTTGGGGCTGGCCAATCTCGAATGACTTGGATCTTGGCTGGATCCACATGCACCCCCCTTTCATAAATAATGTATCCCAGATATTGAACCAGGGTCATGCCAAAAGTGCACTTCTCCAAATTGGCACACAACTTGTGTTGTTGCAGTGTTTGGAGGACTTGTCGGATGTGGTGAAGGTGCTCTTCCCAAGTCTGGCTAAAGATCAGAATGTCATCCAAGTACACCACTACAAATGAGTTGGTGAATGGCTGCAAGATGTCGTCCATCATCCTCATGAAGGTTGCGGGAGCATTCGTCAACCCGAAAGGCATGACCAGCCATTCGAAAAGACCTTCCTTGGATTTGAAGGCAGTCTTCCACACATCGGAGGGTTAAATCGGTACCTAGTGATACCCCGACTTCAAGTCAATCTTGCTGAAATATTTTGCACCTTTGAGTTGGTCCAGAAGGTCATCAATCCGTGGGATCGGGTACCTATTCCGGATAGTGATCTTGTTCAGCGCCCGATAGTCAATACAGAGTCTCCATGCCCCATCCTTCTTCTGTACCAACACAATCGGGCTCCCACAGGGCGATGAACTTGGTCGGATGTGACCTTTCTGTAGCAGCTCCTGAATTTGCCTCTTGATTTCATCATTCTCCAGAACAGGGCGCTGATAGATCAGTCCATTGGGTAGCGGTGCACCTAGGGTTAGATCAATTTGTTGTCGTGCAGAGGAGCGCTATCTGGAGGTCGTGGCCACAGTCTTCTTCTTGCCCTGGGGGTGGATCATCAGGAAAACGAATTTCCTGGTTTGGGAAATGAGATTATTGCATTGTTTTGCAGTAACCAAAGAGATAGCGGCAGGAGGTGGTACCTCTGGTATCCTGTACAACTTATTTCCCAAAATAACAATAACAGCGCGAGGCCGAGACTCATACATAGCATGAATCTTCCACAAGTATGGTTGTCCTAATAATACATCAGAAACATCAATAGGAGCAACGTCACATAATACCTCATCCATGAAGGGCTTGATGCTATAGGGAAGGCGGCACTGTTGGCTGATGCGGAGATCTTGTCCTTGGTGAAGCCACCCGATGGTGTATGGATGTGGGTGAGCTGTGGTCGGCAAGTCCAACTGATTCACGGCATCTGCTGAAATGAGGTTCTTTTGGCTCCAATTGTCGACAATGAACTGTACCGGGGAGCCCTTTACCCACATCTGGGAGTGGAAGAGACGTTCTTGCTCCTCTGGATCTTCCGGTTCCTCCTTCTGGATCTTCGTAGTGGCAACAGTGGCATTGGGATCCGCATCAATTATCTGTTTCCCTTTTTCATTCCCCTTGTCAGGTTCTGATTCAGAGTCATAGCATGCATCTAACTCAGAAGCCCGCATCTCGGCCACCAGCGACTGTTTGGCCCGACACTCACTTGTGTTGTGAGTGGAGCTCTCATGGAACTCACACCACTTTCCTGTGTCCTTCTTTGGCTTTGCGGTGTTGTTCTTTGCTTGTGGCTTCGACAGGTTGTCTTGAGTCACCATGCCTTGGCTCTGTTCTTTGTTCTGCGGTTTGGGAGCACCTTTCCCTTGCTTTTGATTCGCAGATCCAAAGTCTCGCTTCTTCTGTTTGAATTTCTGCTCAATCTTGGCAGCATACCGGTATGCCGTACCAAGCGAGGAGATGTTGAGGAACTCCATTTCCTCCTGAATGTATCTGTGTAGACAACTGCGATACTTTAGCACTAGATGTTTCTTTGACTCTTTGATACCCAACTTGGTGCGCAGGGTATGGAACAGATTCGTCAGCTCATGCACATCTTGATCCCTTTGTTGTCGCAGCGTGGTCCATTGTATGTACTTTTCCTCATAGCTCCCCACGGGATAGTATTGTTCCTTGATGGTGTCTCAGAAAGAATTCCAAATGGGTACGGCCGAGAATAGAGAGGGTTCTGTCTCGTCCTTTTTCTCACAGTGGGTTTCCCACCATTCCTTAACATGGGGGGCAGCTTTGAGGAGTGCAAAAATAATCTTCTCCCTGTCGAAAAAGTCATGAACCGAGAAATATCCTTCTAATAGATTCAACCATCTATCTACGGCATCTGCATCTATTTGACCCTCAAATATGGGAATGTAAAAATTTACTTGTACCTTAAAAGGAGTCGCACCTCCAGAGTGGCTGCTGGATTCATATGCGCCGCCAGTGGGCAGCCGTTGAAGGATCTAGGAAAAGTTATCCATCATCGCGTTCCTTTATTTTTCAAGGGCCTCCTCGAGCAATATTTTGATAGGATCTCCTGCTCCCTCATATTTCTTTTCGTCCACCATGGGCATCCGTCAGGGTTTGCGAGGCTGATCTTTCAAAGGTTCCACCAGATTGGGCCTAACTCCATATACCCCGACCTCGTTGGGGACATGCAAAGAAGGATCAAGAAAAAGCAGACCGCTCTGATACCACTTATCCGGATTTATGCAGGAACGCAACAGAATAAACAAATAACCATAAATACAGAGATGCAGCAGAAATAACACTTCATTTCATTAATATTAAAGAACTGAAATTTTCTTATAGACAGAATGGACTGTAGTGTGCTTCCCATATCAACTTGGCATGCTCGCTTGAAGGAACACAAAGGTGTCCCAGGTGACATAAAAGTGCATCTTGGAGGTGAAAATTTGGAACTTGCGTACCCCCCAAGAGTGCCTTGTAACTGTGGCAAAATTCTGGGTCACTCTCATAGAGAAGCGGCCAATCAAAAGTCTTGTGCCCACAAGAGTTGAGCATGGTGGTGAGTGCCACGATCAGTGGTCGGTTGCTGCGCTTTGCAACATTATCGTGCTATCTTTCTTGTACTTGATGTTTAAATGAAAATGTTGCAGATATGTGGACCACTTCTGATGGCAATAATTCTGCAACTTCCCTTGTGTCTGTATGAACTGCAGGGGCCGATGGTCTATGTGGATGATTGTTTCCTTCCCCAAAATGTAATGCTTCCATTGTCGACAAGCTTGCACAATGGAATACATTTCTTTGTCATAAGTGGGATAATTGCGAACTATGTCAGACAATGTCTCACTGTGGTATGCCACTGGATGTCCCTGTTGAGTAAGAACTGTCGCAATAACATAGTCAGAGGCATCTGTCTCGATCTCAAATGGCTGTTGCAAGTCTGGTAAAGTGAGCACTGGGGCAGAACAGAGGCGGTTTTTCAATTCTGTGAATGCATTCTGTTGAGGTTCTGACCAAAATAGTTTTGCCTTAAGGGCCAAGTGATATGAGAGAATCCCAACACAAACCTCCGGTAGAAATTAGCAAGACCCAGAAAGCTGTGAAGCTCTGTTATAGTCGTTGGGGCTGGCCAATCTCGAATGACTTGGATCTTGGTTGGATCCACATGCACCCCACTTTCATCAATAATGTATCCTAGATATTGAACCAGGGTCATGCCAAAAGTGCACTTCTCCAAATTGGCACACAACTTGTGTTGCCGCAGTGTTTGGAGGACTTGTCGGATGTGGTGAAGGTGCTCTTCCCAAGTCTGGCTAAAGATCAGAATGTCATCCAATTACACCACTACAAATGAGTTGGTGAATGGCTGCAAGATGTCGTCCATCATCCTCATGAAGGTTGCGAGAGCATTCGTCGACCCGAAAGGCATGACCAGCCATTCGAAAAGGCCTTCCTTGGCTTTGAAGGCAGTCTTCCACACATCGGAGGGTTCAATCGGTACTTGGTGATACCTCGACTTCAGGTCAATCTTGCTGAAATATTTTGCACCTTTGAGTTGGTCCAGAAGGTCATCAATCCGTGGGATCGAGTACCTATTCTGGACAGTGATCTTGTTCAGCGCCCGATAGTCAATACAGAGTCTCCACGCCCCATCCTTCTTTTGTACCAACACGATCAGGCTCCCACAGGGCGATGAACTTGGTCAGATGTGACCTTTCTGCAGCAGCTCTTGAATCTGCCTCTTGATTTCATCATTCTCCAGAACAGGGCACCGATAGATCGGTCCATTGGGTAGCGGCGCACCTGGGGTCAGATCAATCAGTTGCTTGACCTGATAGTGCAGAGGAACCCCTGTGGGTGAGGTGAAGATGTCCCCGTACTCCTCCACAACCTTATCCATTTGTTTTTGTCGTGCAGAGGAGCGCTGTCTAGAGGTCGTGGCCACAGTCTTCTTCTTGCCCTAGTGGCGGATCATCAGGAAAACGAATTTCCTGGTTTGGGAAATGAGCTTATTGCATTGTTTTGCAATAACCAAAGAGATAGCGGCAGGAGGTGGTACCTCTGGTATCTTGTATAACTTATTTCCCAAAATAAGAATAACAGCGCGAGGCCGAGACTCATACAAAGTATGACGCTTCCACAAGTATGGTTGTCCTAATAATACATCAGAAACATCAATAGGAGCAACGTCACATAATACCTCATCCGTGAAGGGCTTGATGCTATAGGGAAGGCGGCACTGCTGGCTGACGCAGAGATCTTGTCCTTGGTGGAGCCACCCGATGGTGTATGGATGTGGGTGAGCTGTGGTCGGCAAGCCCAACCGATTCACGGCGTCTGCTAAAATGAGGTTCTTTTGGCTCCCATTGTCGATAATGAACTGTACCGGGGAGCCCTTTACCCACATCTGGGAGTGGAAGAGACGTTCCTGCTCCTCTGGATCTTCCGGTTCCTCCTTCTGGATCTTCGTAGTGGCAATAATGGCATTGGGCTCCGCATCAATTATCAGTTTCCCTTTGTCATTCCCCTTGTCAACTTCTGATTCATAGTCGGAGCATGCATCTGACTCAGAAGCCCGCATCTCGGCCACCAGCGACTGTTTGGCCCGACACTCACTTGTGTTGTGAGTGGAGCTCTCATGGAACTCACACCACTTTCCTGTGTCCTTCTTTGGCTTTGCGATGTTTTTCTTTGCTTGTGGCTTAGACAGGTTGTCTTGAGTCGCCATGCCTTGGGTCTGTCCTTTGTTCTACGGTTTGGGAGCACCTTTCCCTTGCTTTTTATTCGCAGATCCAAAGTCTCACTTCTTCTGTTTGAATTTCTTCTCAATCTTGGCAGCATACCGGTATGCCGTACCAAGCGAGGAGATGTTGAGGAACTCCATTTCCTCCTGAATGTATCTGTGCAGACAATTGCGATACTTTAGCACCAGATGTTTCTTTGAATCTTTGATACCCAACTTGGTGCGCAGGGTATGGAACAGATTCATCAGCTCATGCACATCTTGATCCCTTTGTTGTCGAAGCATGGTCCATTATATGTACTTGTCCTCATAGCTCCCCACGGGATAGTATTGTTCCTTGATGGTGTCTTAGAAAGAATTCCAAGTGGGTACGACTGAGAATAGAGAGGGTTATGTCTCGTCCTTTTTCTCACAGTGGGTTTCCCACCAGTCCTTAACATGGGGGGCAGCTTTGAGGAGTGCAAAAATAATCTTCTCCCTGTCGGAAAAGTCATGAACCAAGAAATATCCTTCTAATAGATTCAACCATCTATCTACGACATCTGCATCTATTTGACCCTCAAATATGGGAATGTCAAAATTTACTTGTACCTTAAAAGGAGTTGCACCTCCAGAGTGGCTGCTGGATGCATATGCACCGCCGGTGGGCAGCCGTTGAAGGGTCTGGGAAAATTTACCCATCATCGCGTTCCTTTGTTTTTCGAGGGCCTCCTCGAGCAATATTTTGATAGGATCTCCTGCTCCCTCATCTTTCTTTTCATCCCCCAGGGGCGTCCGTCGGGGTTTGCGAGGCTGCTCTTGCAAAGGTTCCACCAGATCGGGCCCTAACTCCATATACCTCGACCTCGTTGGGGACATGCAAAGAAGGATCAAGAAAAAGCATACCGCTCTGATACCACTTATCTGGATTTATGTAGGAACACAACAGAATAAACACATAACCATAAATACAGAGATGTAGCAGAAATAACACTTCATCTCATTAATAGTAAAGAACTGAAATTTTCTTATAGACAGAATGGAAATAAAACTAGCTAGGGCACTGGTAGCTATCTCTGAGAAGATATGTGGCGGCTACAGGCCTCTGAACTGAGTTACAATGAGGCTCAAGGGCCTATTTATTATTTAGAAACAATGTGAAATCCTAAACAGCCAAAACCCTAACCCTAGGAGATGAAGTGCCAAAAATATGGGTCCTGTTTGGGTAAATTGGTGTTTCAACTTCCCAGGGGCGTAACTTTGGCATATGATCTCCGTTTGATCAGCTGGTGAACTCTCTTTTCTAATACAACCAATCAAGCAGATGATTGCATGAGGGATCTTGGTTTAGCTCTTTGAGTGTTTTGAAAAAATCAAAAGGCTACTCCCACCTCGTTTGTGTTTGAACAGTAGTGCCTAAAATGTTCTTGAAATTCCGCATCAAACTGCTCTTGACATGTTTTACTCCCTCTTCAAATTTTTCTAAAAAATCAGCAAAGGGATCTTGAAACAATACCTGAATGTGAGGATTTAGAAAATGAGATTGATCAAGGACTGCTTCTTCCTCCACTTGGCTGAACTTGGGACTCTTTTGGGAAAGAATCTCCTTCTCTTTCTCAAGATCATCTGCACTGTTTGACTCATCATATATTGCCATGTTATCCTTTAGCAAACCTGATGGGTTTTGATAGAGTGGGCAGAGTTCTATGTGAAAACCACATGTTTATGAGTAGGAGCACTCCTTGGCAACAAATATTCTTGAGAAATAAGTGCAGCAAGTTTCTTATGATCATCAATTTTCAAGCCTTCAATTGCTTCCAAATTTTTCAAGCTTTCCTCATCAATGTCATAACTGTTATGCATTGGTTGGTTACCTTTCTCAAGTTGGTGAAACCGAGCTTCCTCCCAAAAACCAAGTGTTGAATGATTTGCAAAGTTAGCTTCTTTTTGGAGAAAATCATCAATATCAACATATCGATCAAACTTTGGAGAATCATCAATATAATTAATGTTACCATATTTGTAACTACTAGAGCAAACATTGTTTGGAGAACATTGTTGATGGCTTAGAGTTTTGTTGCTGATTATTTATGTTGGTGAGAGATTTTATTCAGTTTATTGCTTCCACTATTTTCTAGTGTAGGGAGCATGTTGTTTGTGGCCTTAATTTGCAGATATTGTCTTTCCGTTGGGGTTTGATAGCATAGGGTTTGAAAATGGATGAAATTGAGGTTTTCATAGAGTAGAGGAGCGCTAAAATTTGGAAAATGGGTGTTTTCTAAGTGGAGCAATGATTCCATGGTCATAGTATATTGGAAGCAGTTTCTCCATCCAATGGTAGTTGGATAGTTCACTGGTAACTGGGTAAGGCTTGTTGGTCATGGTGGCTTCTAGCGAAGGGGCGTCCGTAGATTCGTGTGAGAATTGACTTCCTAGCTAATCATTGGAATCAAGTCTCTTGGACGATGGGTGTCAAGGTAATTTTATATGACATTGAGTGTTAACTAATCTATGTAAAATACATTTTGCTTGATATAATAGAGATTCAAATTAGCGCAACACTAGCAATGGTAGTTTTTTTTCTCGGAGGGTTTTTCCACGAGATATCTTGTGTTTCATGTCATGATGTAATTCTGCTTTGATGTGTTGTTTATTTTTGCTCTCATGGATGTTTTTGGTTTAGCTGCTTACAAGGTTTATACTTATGTGATGATGTACTAATGTGATTATAGTTAATTTATGGATGATTCACTAGAGAAGTTTAAATTGGTAAAAAGCAAGAATAAAAGACACAACTTATTCACCCCCTCCTCTAAGTAGTGCTTAAGGTTTTTAACATCAGTGTCCACTCCTCTTGGTGAATCAGTGTTACTTTCCCACATTACTGACATGAATTACAATTGATAACAATATTTACAAGAGGGATAATAGAAGGGATGCCACATGAGGACCTTATTAGAGTTGTTGAAGAAGTGAGAGCTCTAGGGAGTGTGCTCATATATCTTAATTTTTAATTTTATTGTTCATTATTCCAAAAGTGGATTGTCTTAAGACATTTAATGAATTTAGGCATATGTCCCTCGCGAAGTGCATTTACAAAATTATTTCTAAAGTTATTGAAATTAGACTAACGATTATCCTCTCATAATTAATCTCACTTGAAAAGTTTCGCTTGTGGAAGGGCACTATATTTATGAGGCTATAGGATGAGTATGAGAGGGATTTCACACTATCAAGAATTCATGTATGCAAGTAGGATTGATCAAGGTATATCTTTCTGAGGCATATAATATGATTTGACAAGTGGATTATGGGGTGCGTGACTACTACCTCCTTCATAGTATTGATCAATGAAGAAAAATTATACTTTTTAAGCTTTTAAAGGGGATTAGATAGGGACCATACCTCTTTCTTTTGGTATCAAATTGATTAATTATAGTCGTTAATGAAGCTATGAGAATGAGGAGAATTAGGTGTGAGGATATCAATATTTGAGGGACCCACACACTTATTGCTCGTACATGATGTTCTACTTGTTTCTTTTGGATTGGAAAGAGAGCTTCAATGTTTGAATTAAATTTTACAACATTACAATAAGGTTATAGACATAGACCCCGACATATCTACTTGTTGCATAGATTGAAGTTGTCATTCAATTCGGCCAATTCGAGTCGTTGCATGCTACTCAGATATTCCAATCTCCTTGTTGCATAGATTGAAGTTGTCGTTCAATTCTGCCAATTCGAGTCCTGAATTTCCTTTTTAATTTCCTTTAGCACTGAAACCAAAATTATTCAGAGAAATTGACAACCCTTAATTTCTTCTAAATCATATTATATAATTAAAAATATATTTTAAATAATGAATATTCTAAAAACCCTATTTCGAATACTTAATTAACTTCATACTATACTATACGTACAAATTCTCTTAATGAAAGAACAAAGATTTGAATAGTTCAAATTCTTACATTTTACTCCATGAGTTGTATGATGTCATCCTTAGAATAGACTGAACACCAGTTTTGTTTTGATTTGCAAATTTTTGGGTACTGTAATTTATTTTTTGATTCGCTGAAGCATAGAGTAAGTAAAAAGAACTCAATATCAAAATTTAGGATGGATTTATGGATTTCAATTTTCACTTTTTGATTCGCTGAAGCATAGAGTAAGTAAAAAGAACTCAATATCAAAATTTAGGATGGATTTGTGGATTTCAATTTTCACTTTTTGATTCGCTGAAGCATAGAGTAAGTAAAAAGAACTCAATATCAAAATTCAGGATGGATTTATGGATTTCAATTTTCACGTGTGAAGAGCGGTTTCCGAAAAGAACAAAAGTCAGAAAAGAACAAAAGCAAATCTGGGGTTTCAGAAAATAACAAAAGTAAATCGGTTTATCGGCAGTTTCAGAAAATAACAAAAGAAAATCGGTTTATTTTTAGAAATACACTATGCTTTTAAATTAACTACGCGATCCCAATAGTTGTCGCAATTGTTTTTTAGAGAACAACATTCCCAAACAAATTGGGATCGCTGTTGTAATTGTAATTGTTTTTTAGAGAACAGGATTTGCAAACAAATTGGGATCGACTGTTTTGTATTATTACTCCTTGTTGCAGTTCTTATTGAGAGCAGAGCATTTGTGTATTGTTACTCCTTGTTTATGGTTTTTGAGATCGTTGTTGCAGTTTTTATTGAGAGCAGAGCATTTGCAGAATCCAGAATGGAAGCTCAATTGGCACAAGGTTTCATAGAAGCGCTTCATGGGTTGTTGAAGGGATTTTTTAAGGGCTTATTGAAAGAAGCCACCAAAGATGTTGTTGGAAGGATAATATCCCTACTAGCTCTGCCTCCTAGTGATTTAGCTTGGTTGATTCTGGGTGTTGCATGGTACCTGCTCCATATAAATCAGCAGAGGGACCCTCCGGGCCGTGGCTTAACATGGAAGTTGGGGGTTACGCTTCTGGGTATTGTCATTTCACTGATAACAGGGCAGTTTCCCAACAATTTTAAAGTGTCCACTTTAGTAGTTGCATTCTATTTACTGTTGAGTCACCAGCGCCGCAACTTAATATGGGATTTGGGTGTTCTACTTATAGCAATTGCGATTTCACAGATAATGAGTGTTGATAATGTCATGGTACCTCTCCTGTGGATTGGGTATCTTCCTATCAGATGAGAATGTTCAGACTGATGGACTGTTTTTCTTATAATATAAAGCAGCGTTGTGAAAAAAAAAGATAATGTCATGGTACCTGCTACATAGGATTTATTAGGTGTAAAGATGGGATGGTATCTGAGATTTATTAAAGTGTAAATATGGGATGGTATCTGGGATTTTGTTCTCAACCCGGGATTGCTTTTTATAACTACTATCTAGCCCAACGGATTGTATTTTTTATTTCCTATGAAATATATAAATATTTTATATTTTTATGAGTATTCATGATTGACTTCATTCAATTCTGTTTGTTATTTTCTTTAAAATGAATCTTTATGAGTATTCATGATTGACTTCATTCAATTTTGTTTCATATTTTCTTTAAAATGACTGGCATTCAATTGATGGACTCCGATCCATGAATCTTGAACAAAGTAAAATTTAGCATGCGAGGTTCATAGGCAACTGCTACCTTAAAAAACGAACATATTTGTGAGAGGTGACATTAACAATGTTATTATGAAATTAATTAAAATCAGGTGGGATTGAAATCTTAAATTTTGTTGGTTCGACCTAGGGTTTTCAAAATCCGTTTGAAAATTTTATAAAGTATCGATTTCTGAAACAAGGTTGACCGTTTTCATTGCCTTTTGAAAATTTCTTTGCATAGTATAATTCCCTGTTGAAACTCACAACTCAGATGAAGAACAACAGTCCACAGATAAACAAATTCTATTTAAAAATATAAAATTAAACCACTACAGGCCGTCGATAGTTTTAAATTTATGCTTTTTAAATTAATTGTATTTAAATTTAGCATTACTTTTTTATTAATTAATTCTATTTAAATTTAGCATTATATTTTTAATAAATTATACAATTAAATTAAATATTCACTGAAATATTTGGGAAGCAGCCTTATTATTTTTGTTTGGTAAGAGCTTAGCTACACTTTCTATCAAACATTTTTCCAATGTAGATTTTGGTATGAAAAAATGATATTAAATGGTTGATATGATAGTAATTCAAGTTTATGGTTCTTATGAAACATTTTGCCCATCTAGATTTTGATATGATGAAATAATACTAAACAATTGATATGACAAGTAATTCTACATTTTGATATGAAGAAATAATACTAAACAATTGATATGACAGTAATTTACTTTAAAAAAAAATGAAAGTGAATTAGTAGTATATGCTATAAATCACTAATTCCACTTTGATACCAAAAACCACTAATTCACACAAAGTAACAAAGTAATGCAATTTGATTATTTTCAAATACAAGAGGAAAGAGAGAAAATTGACTAAACTATTTATTACAAATGTTTACTTTTTATTCCTCGAGTGTTTAAGGATAAAAGATTGAAAAGAACGCATTGACATTCATCTAAAACTTAGATTCCTTACATTATTTCTATTATCATGAATATTTATATTTATGTATTAAATTTTACTCGTGAATAATAGATTCTATAAAAAAAATCTTACCTATTTAACAATATATTAATATTGTGTTTCTTGTTATTATTGACCATTTTAAATTGACACTAGCTACTTTTCCTATGTTGAGTACAAATTTCTTATACTACTACAATGTTGGCGCCACTTCAAAATCTATAAGAGGAAATATTTTGTAAGTCTAGTTGTGTTGTTCAATGATCAAAATCATTTTTTTATAAATTAGAGTGCAACAAAACAACAAATTTGATTTATATCAATTATAATAAGGAATATTAAGGAAAAAAACACTTCAAAAAGTATTACTAGTGTCTAACATATTTTCATTAAATGTTTAAATGGTTTATATTAAATAGAATACTAATTAGCTACTCCACTATTGTTTTAATAGACCAAGTTTACAAGATGTTTCTTTTAAGTGCATTATTGAATTTGATTATGCATATTTGATATGGTGAGAAGTCTTGTTGGTCAAACAAAGCTTTGAAAACTTAAATATTTTATGGCACTGTCATGTCATTTGTATCACCACATGATTACATTCCTTTGTAACAATACACTACTTTATTTTTCCATTCCTTTGTAACAATTGGGAATCTTCATTCCCAATAGTGTCTTTCCACATTTTTATGTATGATGTTATCCCTTCCTTTAGTTCTTTTAAATAGGCATTATTCCTTTTGGAAGCTAAGAAATATGATTTCCCTATGGGAATTATAGGCTGACCTTCATCATCTATATTCCATAACTCAACTGATTCTGACCACTCAATATCTCTAATGGATTCTTTGTACCTTAGTACTGGAATATCATTGAGTACAAGAAACTAGAAGTATTGAACATTAAGATGTCCAACTAGTGTATTTTTTCGCTCCTTGATGTATCCATTAAGGAAATTTTTGAATTCATAGACATTGTCAATAAGTGTAGGTGGAAACACTCGATTTTCTTCAATTATGCGATATGTGTCCATCATTTCAGTTAAAGAATATATATCTTTACTTTTTAGGCTGGAAGACATTCTTCCGTAGGTTCCATCTATGTCTTCATGGTTGTGCCCTACATGAAAGAATCCAACCTCAGTAGTGATGAAGACACCAAGTGTAGTTAGAAGTGACAAAAACATGAAAAGATAGTGATTCTTATTATCACAGGCTGCATTGTCCAACTGTAACAACAAAAGTGGAGGAAGAGGTTTAAAATCAACATATTGACTCTTTGATCTTCCATGAGATATAAAATCATCCTTGTAAACTTGACATTTTGAGTAAATAGAGGTGTCAAGTAATGCATTTGTAAGTGTGTTTCTTGAACTTCCACTCTCATAAATTATATCACCATACATATCAATTTGTGGGTCTTTAAGGTCCATTAAGCACTTTTCAAGGGATGTGATGGTAAATTGTGATCCCATATGTACAAATGGTAGGGAGAAATGACCAACATATCATGTCTTATGCCCATGTGTTAGCATACCTGTCAATGACAAACCTAAATTTGTTCCTACAATAGATTTTGATTTGACAAGTACCCTTGGTATTGAAGTCGTTGTTTTATCCATTTTATCATTAATAATACTCAAATAATCATTTGGAAACCACTTTGACATAATTATATGGGCACAATAGCAATATCTTCCACACATAACAATCATGTTATGTTTGTTCATCCTACCTCATGCTTTTTCTTCCAACTCTTTTGTAGTCGCTGACTTCATCTGTGCTTTCAACACAATACATTCACTTCATTTATTGAAGTTGGTGTTCTTTTAAAATTCCACATCTCGAAACTTAGTATTCCAGATCTTGCTCATTGTTGAGATGTGATATTGATGGGTAATTGAGGTTTTGAAGAGCCACATTGATATCTTTTAACAAAGTATTTTGTGTGTAAGTTGAAGGAAGCAATATTAAATGATCAGATGTTCCATATTCTTCAAATTTACGTGTTTGGTTTGGTGAAAAATTTGAATTATCCATTACAGTTTTGCGCAATATTTCTATGGATGTCATGGTCTGTGCTCGTGCTTTGCATGTTTTGGTGTTACCTTTAATAGCTTTGATATGTCCGTGTCGAAAATAATTATGGGAGTTATAGAATGTGCTTTGAGGAATCTTATGTATCTTATACCATGATTTCTTACAAATAATATTCCCATTAAATCTCATGCCCTTTACATTTATAGCAATAGGTGATAGGCCATGGCCGTGGTTCCTTACATGACTGTGTTTGAAATTAGTGAATTCAAGAAAAAATCACTAATACCATTTTTATTTATTTGTCTCGTACCTCTTCTAGCACTTGCAATGGCCTTCCTATCCACATGTTGGAGACAATCTTTTCTACAACATAAATCTGCTGCCAAAAGTCGAATTTCTCTCTCCATCTATTTTTGTTTGACATTTTGCAATTTTTGTTGTAGCCATAACTCATTTAATCCTTTTATATGGCCTTTTTACATGCATATCAATTGAGTTTCTATATTTTTCATTGCAAAGAGACCCATCCCATTTTTTTAAGGGATTTCTGTCCTCTATAACATCCCATATCACTATTTCCTTGGGTGGCTCTTTGAACTTTTCCTTAACCCTTAATATCACACCTTTGTTGTCCACCAACTTATTTATTGGCCATCTAACTAAACAATGTACAGACTTATCCCCAATTCAACATATTTCAAAATTTCCATCTATCACTTCCAAAAAAATTCCAAATTCCATTTCATCTAGTGCTTCATCTTCAACAATGTCATCCTCGTGGACATTAACTAGCACTCCTTTGTCAATGCACATGCTTGTTCCCATGCATTCATGTGTAAGAGAAACCTTTGCACACATAAATCTAACCCTATCTTGGGGAATATTTATGGCATGATCATGACAGTGATCCAGGTGGATATTCATGGTTACCTGCCTATTCCACTTGGGGCCCCACCATTGTCTCTTTCAATTTTTCAGTTTCAGTACAACTTACTATTTTTAGCAGTTTTTCGGGTCCTGAATTTCCAGAGCCATTTTGAGGCCCTAAATGACATTTTTTTGGGGAAACTGGGAGCAACATGGGTCCATGAATCAATGTTTCTCACTCAACATTTGTAGTCCTCGGATAGATCTTTCTAACGAGGTATGGTTCGCATCAAACAGAGATTGTATGCCAAAGTTACGTCCCTGGGAAGTTGAAACACCAATTTACCCAAACGGGGCCCATAGTTTGGTGCTTCATCTCCTAGGGTTAGGGTTTTGGATGTTTAAGGTTTTCCATTGTTTCTAAATAATAAATAGGCCCTCAAGCCTCATTGTAACTTATTTTAGAGGCTTGTAGCTGCCACATCTCTTCTAAGAGATAGCTACCAATGCCCTAGCTAGTTTATTTCCATTCTGTCTGTAAGAAAATCTCAGTTCTTTGATATTAATTAAATGAAGTGTTATTTCTGCTGCACCTTTGTCTTTATGGTTATATGTTTATTCTGTTGTGTTCCTGCATAAATTCGGATCACTGGTATCAGAGAGGTCTGCCTTTTCTCAATCCTTCTTCGCATGTCCCCAACAAGGTCGAGGTATAAGGAGTTAGGGCTCGATCTGGTGGAACCTTTGCAAGATCAGCCTCGCAAACCCCGACGGACGCCCCTGGGGGACGAAAAGAAAGATGAGGGAGTAGAGCAAAGAACAACACCGCAAAGCCAAAGAAAGACACGAGAAAGTGGTGTGAGTTCCATAAGAGCTCCACTCACAACAAATATGAATGTCGGGCCAAGCAGTCGCTGGTGGCCGAGATGAGGGCTTCTGAGTCATGTGCATGCTCTGGCTCTGAATCAGAACCCGACAAGGGGAATGACAATGGGAAACAGATTATTGATGCGGAGCCCAATGCCATTGTTGCTAGTTCGAATATCCAGAAGGAGGAACTGGAAGATGTAGAGGAGGAGGAACGTCTCTTCCACTCCTAGATGTGCGTAAAGGGCTCCCTAGCATAGTTTATTGTCGATAATGGGAGCCAAAAGAATTGCATTTCAGCAGATGTCGTGAAGCAGTTGAGCTTGGCGACCATAGCTCACCCACATCCATATACCATCGAGTGGCTTCACCAAGGACAAGATCTCCGCGTCAGCCAACAATGCCACCTTCCCTATAGCATCAAGCCCTTCATGGATGAGGTATTATGTGGCATTGCTCCTATTGATGTTTATGATGTATTATTAAGAAAACCATACTTGTGGAAGTGTCATGCTATGTATGACTCTCGGCCTCGCGCTGTAATTGTTACTTTGGGAAATAAGTTGTACAGGATACTAGAGGTACCATCTCCTGCTGGCATCTCTTTGGTTACTGCAAAACAATGCAGTAACCTCATTTCCCAAACCAATAAATTTTTTTTCCTGATTATCCGTCCCCAGGGAAAGAAGAATACTGTGGCCACGACCTCCAGACAGGGCTCCTCTGCACGACAACAACAAATGCGCAAGGTTGTGGAGGAGTACGAGGACATCTTCACCTCACCCACAGGGGTTTCTCTACACTGTGAGTTCAAGCACCCAATTTATCTGACCCCAGGTGCACCGCTACCCAATGGACTGATCTATCGACACTCTATTATGGAGAATGATGAAATCAAGAGGCAGATTAAGGAGCTACTGTAGAAAGGTCACATCTGACCAAGTTCATCGCCCTATGGGAGCCCGATCGTGTTGGTATAGAAGAAGGATGGGACATGGAGACTCTGTATTGAATATCGAGTACTGAACAAGATCACTGTCTAGAATAGGTACTCGATCCCACGGATTGATGACCTTCTAGACCAACTTAAAGGGGCGAAATATTTCAGCAAGATCGCCTTGAAGTCTGGGTATCACCAGGTACCAATTGAACCCTCCGATGTGTGGAAGACTGCCTTCAAAGCCAAGGAAGGCCTTTTCGAATGGTTGGTCATGCCTTCTGAGTTGACGAATGCTCCCGCAACCTTCATGAGGTTGCTGGACGACATATTGTAGCCATTCACCAACTCATTTTTAGTGGTGTACTTGGATGACATTCTTATCTTCAGTTAGAATTGGGAGGAGAACCTCCACCACATCCGACAAGTCCTCTAAACACTGCGACAACACAAGTTGTGTGCCAATTTGGAGAAGTGCACTTTTGGCATGACCTAGGTTCAATATCTGGGATACATTATTGATGAAAGGGGGGTGCATGTGGATCCAACCAATATCCAAGTCATTCGGGATTGGCCAGCCCCAACCACTATAACAGAGCTTCACATCTTTTTGGGTATTGCTAATTTCTACCATAGGTTCGTGTTGGGATTCTCTCATATCACTTGGCCCTTGAGTCAAGTCACCAAGGGAGGAGCGAGAGAAAAATTATTTTGGTCAGAATCTCAACACAAGGCGTTCATAGAATTGAAAAATCGCCTGTGTCTTGCCCCAGCGCTCACATTACTAGACTTGCAACAACCATTTGAGATCGAGATAAATGCCTCTGAATATGCTATTGAGGCAGTTCTTACTCAATAGGGACATTCAGTGGCATATCACAGTCAGAAATTGTCTGACATAGTTCGCAAGTATCCCACTTATGAAAAAGAAATGTATTCCATTGTGCAAGCTTGTTGACAATGGAATCATTACATTTTGGGGAAGGAAACAATCATCCACATAGGCCATCAGCCCCTGTAGTTCATATAGACATAAGGGAAGTTGTGGAATGATCGCCATCAGAAGTGGTCCACATATCTGCAACAGTTTCATTTGAACATCAAGTACAATAAGGGTAGCACCAATAATGTTGCAGACTGCCTCAGCTGACCACCGATCATGGTGCTCACCACCGTTCTCAACTCTTGTGGGCACGAGACTTCTACTTGGCCAATTCTCCACGAGAGAGACTCAGAATTCGGCCACACATACAAGGCACTCTTAGGGGGTACACAACTTTGAAATTCTCACCTCCAAGATGCATTTTTATGTCACCTGGGACACCTTTGTGTTCCTTCAATTCAGCGTGCCAAGATGATATGGGAAGAACACTACAGTCGATTCGTTGGGAATTTTGGGGTCAAGAAAGCAGTAGTAGTACTGCAGAAGTATTTCTATTGGCCAAACCTTCGAAAGGATGTCAGGAAGCACATCAGATCTTGCACTGCTTGTGTCATTGCCAAACCAACCATCAAGAAGCAAGGCCTATATACTCTGGTACCTACCCTTAGTCGACCTTGGGAATCCATCTCCATGGATTAAATTTCAAGCCTACCTTCTACTAAGCATGGAAATGACTATGTTTTCGTGGCCGTTGACAGATTCTCAAAGATGGCCATTATGGCGGCCTACAAGAAGAATATCACAGCAGAAGCCACAGCTAAACTCTTCTTTGAACGAGTGTGGGTGCACTTTTGGATCCCATAGTCTATCATATCAGATCGGGATAGTAGGTTCCTCAACACATTTTGGTCCAGCCTCTAGTCAATGCTGGACACCAAGCTCACCAAGTCCACAACTTTCCATCCCCAAACAGATGGCTAGACAGAGATCGTCAACAGAATGATTGTACACATTATACGCATGTACAATTCAAAGCATCCACGCACATGGGATGAGAGCCTCCCCTATGTACAACATAGTTATAACCTGGCTCTCCACAGCTCAACCAGCCACAGCCCCTTTTAGGTGGGCTTGGGATTCCAACCACTATGTCCCATTGAAGTAGCCATGCCATTTGCAACTACTCAGGCCGATTCGACTCATGTCCAGTCTAAAGTTGACAAAGAAAATAGCTTCATCGAGTGCATTCAGCACATCCGCCAAAAAGTTCATGACATATTGGACAGAGCCAATGTTAAGTACAAGCAACGCCATGATCAACATCAGGTGCCACACAACTTCCAGGTAGGCGACAAAGTGTGGCTACATTTGTAGAAGGAGCGCCTCAATGGACCCCACTGCAAGCTTCGCCCACTCCGATACGGGCCATACACCATCACCAAGGCTATAGGGAACAATGCCTTCTAGCTCAGTATTCCACTATTCCTTGGTCTGCACGTGGACCACCTTCGTACCTACTTCCACCTCATCTGGACACCTCGAAATTGTAGAACAACTCACACCAACGAGAGCTAAACCTAGACCGCATGGAATAGACCACCATAGATTGTATCATGGACATGTAAATCAAGAACACTTGCCAACGAAGATCCAAGCTCGTATCGAGGTTGTCAAAGGCAGCCAACTCCTGCACCAAGGAAAGTGGTTCACTAGGGATGAAGTTCAACAGAAGTTTCCTCATCTCATGGAGGAAATTAACACAATGGGGACCATTTATTCCTAAGGGTGGAGGAATGATCCAGGTGTATATTGGTGGTCACCCACCTATTCCACTTGGGGCCCCACCATTATCTCTTTCAGATTTTTAGTTTTGGCACAACTTACTATTTTTAATGCATTTTTCTGGGTCCCTGAATTTCCGGAGTCGTTTTGAGGCCCTAAACGATGTTTTTTTGGAAACCCGGGAGCAACATGGGCCCATGGGTCAATGTTTATTAGTCAAAATTTTTAGTCCTCGGATAGATCTTTCTAACGAGGTATGGTTCACGTCAAACGAAGATTGTATGCCAAAGTTACGTCCCTGAGAAGTTGAAACACCACTTTACCCAAACAGGGCCCATAGTTTTGGCGCTTCATCTCCTAAGGTTAGGGTTTTGGATTTTTAGGGTTTTCCATTGTTTCTAAATAATAAATAGGCCCTTGAGCCTCATTTTAACTTCGGTTCGGGAGGCACACGGTCGCCACATCTCTTCTCGAGATAGCTACCAACACCCTAGCTAGTTTATTTCCATTCGTTTGTAAGCAAATCTCGGTTCTTTTGATATTAATGAAAGAAAGTGTTATTTCTGTTGCATCTTTGTATTTATGGTTATATGTTTATTCTATTGCGTTCCCGCATAAAGTCTGGATCGACACAGTGAGGTTGCAAATCTGATTTTGACCAAATCTCATAAGATTACAATGCACCCCCTAGTGTATGCTCAAATCCTGTTGGATGTGGTAGAGCATCAATGTTTTAACAAATTCTCAATTTTAACCACTATACATAATTTCTTTACTATATTTCCATGCACTTTATGTCCAAGATCGGTATTGAAAATGGAGCCCTCACCCACCTTCACTCCATGTTGTAGAAGATCTACATTGTCTCCAATAGAAAATGTAGAAGAAACATATGCACCTATAAACGAATGTAAATAAGGTTAGTATTTACTCAAAAAAAAATGTATTATACTATGAATAATATTTGAAAACATGCTTCAATATTTTGATTTACCTATGTTGTGCCACAAATCCATGATCTTCCATGGATGTATGTATCCTTCATCAACATCCTCAATCAAATTTGGTTGAGTGGCATCAATTATTGAAATTTCAAGATAACATGTATTAACCCTTTTTTCAGCATAATAAGTTCTGGATTGTGTAGTTCGACCCTTCCTGGCCCAACGAATTGATCATTAATAAGGAGATAGACATAGACCCCTTTTGCCAAAATTATATTTTCCATTCTAGCTTGTTCCAATTCCGTAACAACAATTAAATCATAAATTGTAATTAAAAGGTTGAACCATGTAAAATGTGATTTTATGTTTTCGCAAAAACACACAACTTTCAAAAAAAGTAATATAGATGCAATAATTTAAATAGTATGGGTAGTCATATTTTATGTACTAAAAACATTGTTCCCCACCATCTAGTGCCTACTACCAAAAATTACTTTACATGCAAATTACACAAAAAAAACATATATGAAGACCATGCAATTAGAGATGTAGAGAGTATCATAGAATGGAAAATATCAACCCATATAAAACCACCAAGTTCCTATTTAACTTCGTAAATGACACTTGTAGTCTTAATGCATGTGTAAGAATAATGATCATAAGAAATTTGTAGAAGTTCAAGAACCAAAACATGGCAATTTGGAAAATCTAAGAAATTCTAAGATTGATTCTACATAAGATGTCTAAAAGCCCAATGAAAAGGAGAAATTATATTTTTCACTTAGTGAGGATGTTTTATGTACATATGAATCTAACCCTATCTCGGGGAATATTTATGGCATGATCATGACAAGTGAGGTTGCAAATTTGATTCACGGCCCAATCTCATAAGATTCCAATGCACCCCCTAGTCTATGCTCAAATCATGTTGGATGTGGTAGAGCAACATCATGTTTTAACAGCCTTTCTCAATTTTAACCATTTTGAATCATTTATTTACCATCTTTCCATGCACTTTATGTCCAAGCTCTATATTGAATATGGATCCCTCACTCACCTTTACTCCATGTTGTAGAACATATACCTTGTCTCCAATAGAAAATGTAGAAGAAAAATTTGCACCTATAAACGAATGTAAATAAGGTCAGTATTTACTAAAAAAAAAAGTATTATACATTTTAACACATGCTTCAATATTTTTATTTACCTATGTTGTGCCTCAAATCCATGATCTTCCATAGACGTATGTCCCCTTCATCAACATCCTCAATAAAATGTGGTTGAGTGACATCAATTATCAAAATTGTAACATAACATGCATTAACCCTTTCTTCAACATAATAAGTTACAGGACTCGTAGATTCGACCCTCCCTAGCCCAATGACTTGATCATTATTAAGGAGATCAACATAGTCCCCTTTTGCCAATTTTTTTTTTCTTTCTAGCTTGTACCAATTCTGTAACAACAATTAAATCATAAATTATAATTTAAATAGTATGGTAATCATATTGCATGTAATGAAACATTGTTCCCGACCCTGTCCCTATTTCGAACCCTCATTTTCGACTTCTCTAAAAAGATAGCAGCCGAAGTTCATCTTCGCCAATATGGGATTTAGATTTCTTCATTTTACTGGAACCCGAGGATCTCTTCGAGCTCAAGCTTCTCAAAAGCCTCTTCAGAGACATGCAGAAGCAAGCCCTGGGAGGAGAAGGCAACAATAAGCGCAATCTCCGAGAGTGCACTGACGGTGAACGTTCTTGAAGTCTTCTTAGGGGGTTTGGAGTTCAAATTCCCCTGAGGCGAAGATGCAACAAACATGCTATGCCCCTCATTGATGGTGCTCGAGTTCGAATCCCTCAATGTGCTCGAGTTCGAATCCCTCAGAAACTTTGTGGAGGACGATGTATTATTTCCAGGCAATTTAGCCTCTCCCAACTTGGAAAGATGGCTGTAATATCATTCTAGACTTTGAGGAGGGCTAGGAGGTCGGAGGTTCTAGATCGATGCCTTGAGATTTTCATATCTTCTTTCTAGTTCTGGGTCAAGGTCATGACGTGCAGAGCCCTGGATTACGAACCTTTGGACAACTTACCTCTTGGTGGACAAGCGCGGCAGACAGAATTGGAAACTTACCTCTTGCTGGATGGCTGACAGACTGAATTGACTTACATTTAAGAATTTGAAACGTACTTTTCAAACTAACATATGTGTAATGAGACTAAATGGAAGATTTTCATTGGTTGGAGAAGGTGCCACATGTCTAAATTTTAGTACTTGGAAGGGTGATAGGAAAGACTTCTTATTGGTCGGGATGAATAATGTCTGCTCACCCCAAGCCAACAAAGAAAATTCCTTTTGGCCTAACAATAGTGGTGCACATTTATTCATCCGGTTAGCGTGAGATAGCACTGAATAACATAAATATTGTGACAGACACATAAAAAAAATTGTGCAACTCTCTGTTCTAGTAAGGCTCTCCCTAGGCTACATAGAACTGAAATTCCAAAGACTATTGCACTTATTGCTGGCTAAGTTGGGTCATTCACCTTGATGCGTATGAAATTTTTTTTGACGTAAAGATATTAAAAAAAAAGAAAACAAAAAAACAAAACGAACATATATAAAGTGCGGTTCAAAAGTTCTCAAACCAACCATATCCCAAACATATTAAATAGAGATATTTTACGCTAACAACTTCCATTTCCCATTAAACATGGTATTAGTGTGATGATTCTGAGCCTTATTTTCCTATGCATCCCATTACCTCTATAAATGCACTCATCATCGTAAGTCTCCAAAAGATATTTCTATAGATAAAAGATATCCCCAAGCTATTTGGTGAGCAACCAAGAACTGAACCTACAGAGACTGTTGGTTTAGGCACATGATGTAAAGCTCGTGTGAACGTGGACTTAAAGTGTAGGAATCCTCCATTTTTCCCTTCTTCTAAATCGCCATGCCGCCAACCTACCTTGTATGGGATCCATCGGCTTGTAGCTTCGGCACGACCTACCTTGTATGGGATCCATTAGTTGTAGCTTCTCCTTCAAAAAGAACATAAACATGCACTTTGCAGTGACAGAGCCAACCATCGACCTCTTTTCTTCATTTCTTCTTCAATAATAAGATTTTTTTTACAAGTTTAAAAAATCGTCATTTTCTTAGATAAAATAGCAATACAATTGTCTACCCATTAAAATTAAAATGTGACTAATAGAGATCACCATGTTTTCAATGAAATTTCACAATTATGAATCAAGTGATTCTCATGCCACAAAATAAAGCCAAAACTTATTTTGATATGACTAGCTACTGAAGAATGTGACAAGAAACATAAATTTTTAAAAAAAACAAGGTTAAAGAGGAAATATACATGCTTGAGCATTTTAAGCGAGATGATGTTTCTTTTGTGTCAGTTCCACCTCTAATTCCATTTTCCTCTTTAATTTTTTCAGCGAATAATGTGTGCACTTTTTCCCTCTTTACTTTTTTAGCAATAATGTATGCATTTTATGAACCTAACCAGACAGAGGTTTAGGAATATAAATCACTTGTATAGCAAATTCAAAAAATAAATTTTGTAACATTTAAAAACACTATGTATGTAAATAAAAAAGGCAACAATGATAAGCTAAAGCACTATGTGTGGAAAGAAATAAGGCAACAATGATAAGCTAAACTCACGAGGTCTGCTTAAGTACCCAATAGTCCCTATATTGGTGTTAGGGTTTATAATATCATCCAATGGAGCCCGAGATATGCATATTGATGACACGAGTCACTCGAATTGATTTAATTTGTGACCATTGTAACTATGAAATTGCCAAGTGGATAATTCATTTCCTTTCCTCCTGAATTGGAAAGCTAAAGTTTCGATTGATAAGATAAAAATGAATTAAAATATACATACTAGAATTTGAGAACACACAAAGAATAAAAATACGAGTGATCTGCGTTTTATGACTCTTAATCAAGTCCCGAGAATTTTAGCGACAGAAAATTACCATATAGACATAGCACCTAATCCATCGATGTCCCGCATGGGAAAGTTTCTTGCAGTAATTCTTATAATTAAAAAAATAAAGTAAAAATGCGCTTAGCTACCTCTTGAGTGGATTTAGTAGCCTCAGGGAAGCTTCTCCTTTGGAACTAATCCCAAACCTATTGTTCAAAGTCCGCGTCTATTGCCTTAGCATCGGATTTATTTCTTTGGGACTTTTGGAAGTGTGGGTCTAGGCAAATCCAACGCCCATTTTGATTCTCTAGAATTTTAGGGATGATTAGATCATAATAATTCATCGAGCATTTGCCCAGTGACCTGACCTCCTATGATATTATGGAAATTGATTTTCTTGTTGAAATCAATGCATTCTTTCTCTCTTTTTCGCTTATTAGAATGATTTCTTTTCGCTTATTTTCTTCGCTAATTTTGCGGCTCGGAAAGGCACCTTCAGTCTTGACGAGCACCATTATCACCCATCGATTACTGCTTCTTCATCCTTCATGGAATCCTGAACATATAGCCCCCTTGAGTGCCTTGTTGTGCCACTCTCAGAGGTATTTTAAAAGTCATGGAACAAAAATGGAGAGCTTATGGATTGGCCATCACCAACCTTGTGCAAATTAAAGAAATCACCATGATTCAAGATAGTAGGAATCTAATTCATTGAATTCAACCAAATGTATGATATCGGACACCCGCTACGGCAAGGGGTATGCGCCCTTCCTTCTCCTTCAAGTCGACAAACTTTGCAACGCCGGAAAACGAACAATTTTTTATTTTGGATTCATAAAAATCCCATATCCCATCAAACATGGAATGAATAAAACTAACCTTCATAAAATCTTCCTCTCATTTATTTTATATATATATATATATATATATATATATATATATATATATATATATATATATATATATATATATATATATATATATATATATATCAAATACATATATTCTTAACTAATATGTATATACATACACACACAAACACACATATAATTAATTAATTCAAATGCATTATTTTCATAAAGTCAATCTTTAAAATATAGATGGATTTATGAGTTATTAATCTGTTTTATTATGATATATAATTATTTTGATGAACACTAAAAAATAGGTATAATCTATTCCTTCCAACTACAAATATAATTTTGGGGAAATTATATAAAAGGTTTGATTTTCATCCCAACAATGTCATCAATTGTTCTAATATCGAAGTTGGGTACTTTTTGTAATTTTAAGGTCTTTGGTGTACAACACCACCTTTATCCCAAAATACAATGTGAAGCTCGACGAATGGGAGTTGAGTACCCGATATGGCTAACTACACACTATCCTTCTCTGTCCATTTAGACAATACTTGAGTATTCTTTAACTACTCCAATTACCATCATGACTTAGTGACAAATTCATCTTTCCTAAGGTAAAAAGTGTACCACACATCAAACTTGCACCTACTAAGTATGGCTTGTTACCTATGATAAATCCCCTTGTCTAGATATCGAATTACGATGATCCTAAGTAGATAATTTTCTTTTTTACATGCTTTGGATATGTGACTTATTATGTTAGGACTAGCATACCTAAAAAAGACCTCTAATATTACCTTGGTTTTGCATTGCAATTGCACGAGATGATAACTAGAATAACCATGGTGAAATATTATACATGAGGAGTAGCATACCAATTTTAGGCACTCATAACTCTCACCATAGCCACATTACTAGATAAGGTTCCTAAAACATGTTTGATATCTCTGTTAGTAGTAGTTATTAACTAAAAGGATCCATCAAACCCTATCTTAATTTCATGTTTGCTTTCTCAATTCTAAATGTCCAACTATCTTAAGAAGGGTGATGCTAAAAAAATGGGACCAAAATTATAGGAAAAAATAAGTGGTCAAATCCTTCTCTTACTCTCATCTTCATTGCCCATACCTAGCCAATGAGAGCATAAGAACCCATACTTCTCTAGAAGCACATATGATGCCTTTGTGGGGTTGATTAATCACCCCTTTGGTTAGTGTTTGCACACTAGCATAGATCCTAAAGTGATGTCCCTACAATCATAATTCATTATGTGTATTTGCTCTTAAAAAACTATGCAAAGATAAATGTCCCTTTTACCAAAATGTTTCCTCATACCTATCTCAGTATCTTTATTTATTTCATGATAAGACTACCCTATAAGCCACCAAATTTCTATCATACCCATGAGGTCAAAAAAAAATTATGGTTCAATATATAGCTAAGTTGGAACAAATTTAGCTCTAGAGCCTCACGGTATATTTCCACCTCTAAAAATATTAGTTTATCACAATAAATTCCTTTCAATAATAACTTGGCATTAATAAAAAAACAAATTGAATGAATAGAACTGACTACAAAATAAAAAAGCTCTAAAAGTATTGTTAAAAAAAGACAAAAAATGAAGAGAGAGAAACATGGATAGTGGCTAGACAATGATGGAAGGTACACTTATGTGAGTGGCATAAAGAATATGCTAGATGTGATCTTGTGTGATGACCTTAAATATATCTAAGGACACTACACTTCTCACTCTCCATCTCGCTCCCACTCTTTTCCCATTCTATAGCTCTCTCCTTCTCCCTCTCCCTCCCACCCTCTCTCTCTCTCTCTCTCTCTCTCTCTCTCTCTCTCTCTACATATCCTTCTCCCTCTCACTTTGCTTTCCAGTCTCTCTGCTCTCTATCCCAAGTTATTTTAGTACATAATTCATAGACTAGTGTTGAGCTTCACACGTATATTTAAGCATAGACCTCTACTTGACCATAATGAAAAATCATCATGCCAAAAATAAAGACTTATTAGTGCCCATAATAAATTTGGTCAACCCACACATATGCCACATCATCTAATTTATTCTCACTAAGTTAATAATGATCTGATACCATGTTAAGTTTAGATAACATGGTGTTCTATGCTTGATACAATAATACTTCAATATTTCTTAGGCTCTGATACAAAAATAAAAATCACACAAACATGAGAGTAAAATGTTGACATGAACACAATAATAGATCAATAGAAGACAAGCCAATAATATAGATCATATTTACAATTCTTTTTGTCCAAGAAAGATATGAGATATTGTGTATTATGACGATCAACGAGGATGCTTCACTGACAAAGCATTTCTATATCATCCAACCTTCCAAGTGTCACACCCATAGCCCTTAGAGACAAACTCATCACAAGTCAACGTTGGTCAACCCAAAGTCAACGCAAAAAGTCAACTTGGACAACAACATAAAGTCAACGTTGCAGATTAGGGCTTTGGTCGACAACTCTTATTTACTACGATATGTGATGAGTTGATAAGAAAATGACCTCCAAGTCTCTCCAATTTATATCCATCGGTGAGGGTGTGTGACATATCTATTAGGCATGTGAGCCTACATTACAAATCTAGCCAACCTTGCACATGTGTGTTAAATAAATTCAAAATATATGTTCTGCTCATCCAAACAAGATTGCCTTTAGATCAATATTTCACCTCTACGAAATAGGAATCCAACAAAAATATGACCATCATCATATGAGCGAGTGCAACATGGAGTATGGACCTAGTTGCCCATAATTAACATCTTGTCCATCCTATCGCTAGAACCTCTCGAGGGTGGCTATTATGTATATTTTTTCCTTGTATCAGAGGTTGCAATTTAAACTATTTGCATAACTTTTTTGAGACATATAGACTACTATAGTCTCGGTGAATGCTCAAGTGAATTTCCATTTCATAAAAACAAAGATCACTTGAATTTAATTAATGCTAATTAGATGAAGCATTTAATAAGTTTAAGTTGGAGATACATACTCATGTCAATAAAAGAGAAACATAAGGATCTTATTGATACTTGTTCGAGGTTGTGGAATTCAGGTATGAAGGTAATTTGATTAAAAAGGTAGAATCAATTTTAGGATCTAGTTAAAGAACCAAAACATTTACTTCATAAAATGGAAATATCACATGAGATGCAGATTGATGTTTGATGCCTCTAATAATAAAATGTATCACAAGTCGATTTATAGACACTAGTACATTTGAACAAAATTCCGACACTTTAGTTTCAACACTTTTGTCCTAACGTTAGAAATTTCCCCAATTTTTATCAATTTTTTCAAATCCCGCCTAAATAACTGCTATGCTGAGTGTTTAGGGACATCGTCGCTTTTGCGACGTTTATGAATGTCTTCGGAAATGCGATGTTCTAAACTATTCGTCGGTATTACGAATTTTTTTGGGACAAAACGTCGAAAATGCGACGTCTCTAACATATTCATCGGTCTTGCAATGGTTTGGACAAAACGTCGAAATGCGATGCCTCTAACATATTCGTCGGTCTTGTGACGGTTGGGACAAAACATTGGAAATGCAACGTCTCTAACATATTCGATCGGTATTGTGACGAGCTTTTGGAGTAAATGTCGAAATGTGACGTTTCTAAAATATACGTCGGTCTTGCGACATTTTGCTCCAAAACGTCACAAGACCGACGTATATTTTAGAAACGATCATCAAATCCCATCAAATCCCATGCCTCACATATGAATCCAAAAAAGTCTACAATGGCGTGATATTTGATGGTAATTTACACCATCTAATGGCCAATACCAATTGTATCAAATCATACATATGATTTTATTAGGTGAGTGCCTTACAACGTAATTAAAATTAAAATGATAAATATTTATTAATATAAATATGAAATTTATGAATAGAAATATAATAAAATATTTAAAACTATTTTAGAAACGTCATCAAATCCGACGTATATTTTAGAAACGTCATCAAATCCCATGCCTCACATATGAATCCAAAAAAGTCTACAATGGCGTGATATTTGATGGTAATTTACACCATCTAATGGCCAATACCCATTGTATCAAATCATACATATGATTTTATATGGTGAGTGCCTCACAACTTAATTAAAATTAAAATGATAAATATTTATTAATATAAATATGAAATTTATGAATAGAAATATAATAAAATATTTAAAACTATATCTTAGAGTGATAAATTATAACTTTTGGGAAAAAAATATTACTTATCATTATTACAAGGTAAATCTAAATTTCAATTTATAACCTTTTGTTGCATAATAATTGCTTATGCTTCTATAACATTAATTATGATAAATATATTATGTACCATTGGTTTATATAGATATTGTGATGCTACTATGTACATTTAATAGCTACAGAATGTTATAATAAATATATTACACCATTGGTTTATATAGATATTGTGTTGCTACTATGTACATTTACTAGCTACTGGTGATTTGTTGGAGATGGTGAACTCCACCACACCATACCAATGGTCCACAAATCCTTTACATGGAGAGATAATCACCTTAAACAAGCTATTTTTAAATGTTGTAACCTATTAAGGAAGATATAAAAGAAACATTCCATCCAACATTTTCTCTCCCTACAATGACTACTCTTAGCCACATGGGTTCCTCCCAACGAGTAATTCCCTCCATAGCATAAGATCTAAACCCTTCAACAATATAGTGACCCTATTACATGGTCCATTTAATTAATTATTGAGTCAACCTCTATCAACACACTTACAATATTTTACAAAATAACATGGTCTCCATCAAAAGACATTCATACATTAGAAAAACCACACCATCTTTCAAAACCCATATAAACTTCTCAATGTCACCCTCTTTAACAATCCCTTTATCCTTAAATAACAATCACAAATCATCAATTTCAATAATAAATTATCTAAAAAAATTCAATTAGAATCCTTTTCATTGGTCCACGTTAGTAAATGAAAGTTTTTTTTCACTTTTAGTGGACAAAATTTATGTACAAAAGAAAAAATTATACTAGCAATTTCACTGAGAGGTGCAAAGGAAAACCGATAGGAGGAGTGGGGGGATGTGGTAGGCAGCAATGAAGAGAAATAAAAGGAACAATGAAATACATTAGAAAGAGTTTCTATATATTTTATAAACAATGTAGCAAGAGGTTAAATTTAAAAAGAAAATTAAACTAAGGTAAATGTCTGAGATCAATGGCAATCCTTGCAGGCACAAGGTACATAACAAAGGACAAAACCTAAAAGCACAAGGTACATAACAATGGAAAAAACCTAGAAGCATGAAGAACATGCTTTACCTAGATGATCATCAAACTAGGGCATGAATCCCATGCTCAAAAATAATATTTGTCTTTCTTATTTTTTCTTGGAAAATAAAATATATATAATAATGTGAGTACATTGACTATTGTGAAGATTGAAACTGGTTACATTTTCCAACACTCCACCTCCTAACTAGGGAGGTATTCATAATTTTACACTTAGTACAAGGTTATTCTCAAATTGAAGAGTTCTCATAAGAAGAGTCAAGTGCCCTGTGCACGTTCGTGCGGCCCGTTTGTCGGTTTCTCCCTTGTGCCTTCGTTCAGTCGTGCATGCCATGTCGTGTGCCCGTGTGAGGGTGCTCGCCCAAACGTGTTCGAGTCGGGTAATTTCGTTTGAGGGTGGCCGTATCAAATTTTCTAAGTTGTGACCACAGGGGTACCTTGTTCACGTTCATGCGGCTCGTTTACCGTTTTCCCCCTTGTTCCTTCATTCGGTCGAGCGCGCTATGTGAGGGCACCCACCCAAATTACACGTTCGGGTCGGGTCAATTTGTTTCATTTGAGGGTGGTCATATCAAATTTGCTAAGTTGTGACCATACGAGTGCCTTTTGCACATTCGTGTGGCCCATTTGTCATTTTCTCCCTTGTGCCTTCATTTAGTCTGCGTGCCCGCCCAAACGCGTCGTGTGAGGGCACTCGCCCAAACGCGTTTGGGTCGGGTCATTTCATTTGAGGGCAGCCATATCAAATTTGCTAAGTTGTGACTGCATGGGTGCCTTGTGCACATTCGTGTGACCCATTTTCCATTTTCTCCCTTGCGCCTTCGTTTGTTCGGCCACACCGTGTCGTTTCATTTGAGGGCGCCCATCCAAACCTGTTTGGGTCAGGTCATTTCGGTTGAGGGCGCCTTCCAAAACGTGTTCAGGTCGGGTTGTTTCGGTTGAGGGCACCCGCCAAAACTTTTTTAGGTTGGGTCGTTTTGGTTGAGGGCGCCCGTATCAAATTTGCTAAGTTGTGACTGCACAGGTGCCCTGTGCACGTTCATGTGGCCCGTTTTTTGGTTGCTCCCTTGTGCCTTCATTCGGTCGTGCATGCCGTGTTGCATTGTGTGAGGGTGCCTGCCCAAACGTGTTCGGGTCGGGTCGTTTCGTTTGAGGGTGGTTGTATCAACTTTTCTAAGTTGTGACAGTAGGGGTGCCTTGTGCACGTTCGTGCGGCTCGTTTTCCATTTGCTCCCTTGTGCCTTCGTTCGATTGGGCACGCCGTGTGACGGCACCTGCCCAAACATGTTCAAGTCAGGTCAGGTCATTTCGGTTGAGGGTGCTCGCCCAAACGCGTTCAGGTCGGGTCATTACGGTTGAGGTCGCCCGCCCAAACGCGTTTGGGTCAGGTCATTTTGGTTGAGAGCGCCTGTATCAAATTTGCTAAGTTGTGACTACATGGGTGCCCTGTGCACGTTCATGCGACTCGTTTTCCGATTGCTCCCTTATGCCTTCATTCGATCATGTGCGTCGTGTTTTGTTGTGTGACGGTGCCCGCTCAAACGCGTTCGGGTCGGGTCGTTTCGTTTGAGGGCGGCCGTATCAAATTTTCTAAGTTGTGACTGTAGGGGTGCCTTGTGCACGTTCGTGTGGCTCGTTTTCCATTTTCCCCCTTGTGCCTTTGTTCGGTCGGGTGCATTGTGTGAGGGCGCCCGCCCAAACGCATTCGGGTCGGGTCAAGTTGTTTCGTTTGAGGGCAGCCATATCAAATTTGCTAAGTTGTGACCGCACAAGTGCCTTTTGCACATTTGTGTGGCCCGTTTGTTGTTTTCCCCCTTGTGCCTTCGTTTGGTCGTGCGCGCAGTGTGAGGGCACTCGCCCAAACGTGTTTGGGTCGAATCATTTCGTTTGAGGGCGGTCGTATCAAATTTGCTAAGTTGTGACCGCACGGGTGCCCTATGCACATTCGTGCGGTCTGTTTGTCGGTTACTCCCTAGCTAGTTGTGCCTTCATTCGGCCATGGGATAGAGCTGCAAGACTTGAAGCCCTTCGCCTTTCATTAAGCATGGCTATTTTTTGGTTATCTAGGCTCCTAATTAAATAGAAGGGTGGAGGTGTGGAACCAAAACCTCTAGAATCCCTCATGGCTATTGGATGAAGGAAGATCTCCTCTGGAATCCCAGAATATGTCTGTAGGCTGAATCTATAAGGGTGGAGACATGTGAACAAAACCTCTATAATCCCTAATGCCTGGAGATTAAGACAATGTTTCGATCCTGATTATCTAAAAATATTACATGTCTAGCATGGTTCTTATAAGAGCCACCCAACCATTAAAATTGAATAGATGGATTGTTGCTGCATATGCACATATTTACTGTAAAGAGAGATTTCAGTTCATGAGCATATGGCGTGGGAACAAAACCTATATGTGATCCCTATGTGTGGGGTTAATTAACCCTATGCCTACAATGTTTAATGTTTTCATTTTGGATTATGTGGGGGTAGATAAATCGTAGCCATATCACATAGGCCCAATTCACTTACGAAGGTTCCCTAAACTCTACCCCCAATCTGGGTGATCTTGCTCAGCTTGAAAATTTTGAATTTTCATTGATGATTGATTTTCCTCTCGCTCGAATGCAAAAGGAAGATGAATTTCATATTTTTCCTCCATAATTTCCACATTCGACATCTATTGTAGCTATTCATCTATGCTCATCTGGAATCACCACAAGTTGTACTTTTTTTTTGCAATGGATTCTTGATGTTGATCTCGATGAGATTTCTCCTCCTCAAAAAACATATCCTGGTTGTAACCATGGTTGTGGTATGTTGATGTTCAGACGAAAACTACAACTTGTAGCCCTTGATCTGCTAGGGGTTACCTTGATATTAACAGTGGTGTATTCATACTCCTTCTGAATAACCAATAAAGGGTCAAGGAAATTGACCAATATGTTGTCAAGTTTTATCTTATCCATCTCTGGGGCAAGCTGCTTTTCGGCTAACTCCACTACTTTTGATCTCAATTTTTCCAAATGCTTCCTTCTCTCATATGATACCTGAGCCTTTGCCTTTCTCTTCCCTTCTAATTACGTAATAGTGTCATAGTGATGCCAGCCAAATTCTTTGGAAAACCTTCCTAGCAGACAATACTTATGACCTGGCTGAAGTCTCAACACTTTCAGAGCATCTGGAATGACCATTCTCTTCTTTCGGTCATATGGTGGGGGAACCCCTTCAAAATCCCTTAGCCTAGAAAGTGCTCCAGCACCATGCTTGGTTTTGTGTGGAATCATTCCTCTAATTGTCTAGTATTCAAATCCTTCTCTTACTTTATTGTCATTTGCCCATACCTAACCAATGAGAGCACAAGAACACCTATTTCTATAAAAGCACCTATAACTTCTCTTACTTTATTGTCATTTTCCCATAACTAACCAATGAGAACACAAGAAAACCTATTAATATAAAAGCACCCATAATAATTTTGTGGGTTTCACTAATATCCCTTTAGTTAGTGTGTGTACAGTAGCCTAGATCCTAAAGTGATTCTCGTACAATGATAATCCACTAGGTGTATTTGTTCTTAAAAAACTATGCATGGATAGATGTCCCATTTAAGGCCAAGTTCCACCAAAATGGTTCCCCCTACCTACCTAGTAACTACATTACATTTATTTCATGACAAGACTACCCTACAACCCACCAAATTTCTATCATATCCTTGTCATCAACAACAATTTGTTGTTCAAGATATAGCTAAGTTGGAACAAACTTAGCTCTAGAGCTTAGGATATTTTTCCACCTCTAATGTTTATAAACCAATAGATATAAAATTTCTAAAGCATGTGGGAGACCTTTAAGTATCACCTTTCCTATATTGACTCCATCTTAAAAATCATGGAAAATGTCCATAGATGAGTTATCCTTACTAAACCAAAAATTTGAAAATAATCATTCAGACCATAACATTACTGCTTCCCTTTTAACCACATAAAACTTATTTTTAAGTTACCATAATTCATCTTTAATATCACATAATTGGATTAAAAAATCAACCAAAATCCCTAGTTTATGAAATAAAAATTCAACAATTTTATACAATTAATAATTTAAATAAATGTCTTAGATATAATCTAATTAATAATTATTTATAATCAACAATACCACTTATTTACCCAAACCCCTTATTAACCCCAAGAAAAGTCTCACACATTTTATTTAATGGAATTTGAGTGGCCTTAAAAACACACGTATTTCATTTCAAAATGTCAAAAAATTTCAAATATCAAAAGTTTTAATTTCCCTCGTTCATTTCCCTTCGATTGCATGATTTGTTCAGGGAAGGAGGGAGGATACGGCCATACTGTCACCGGTTTTTAGGAAGGATGCAACCATACTATTGCAGGTTTGGAGGAAGGATGTGGCCATATTGTCGTAGGTTTGGAGGAAGGATGCGGTAAGTAAAGAAATTGATCCTGAGTGCCCATTGCAGGTCTGCTCTGATACATTTGGTTGAAGTCTAGTGATTTATTTCCTTCTGCTCTGATACATTAGGTTATAAATACCAAATCCTATTTGTGCTTACGAGATCTCGCCTTTGTGTTTCTAGCGCAAGGGTGCCCGACTAACAATAAGACAAAAGGAAGGCATGGAGGTTACAAAGTCCGAAGTTTGAGTCCAAAGATTGTGAAGCCGTCTGCTCGCTCCACAAGTCGGAAGGAATTCCAACTGTAATCGGCTCCATCACAGGTCAATCTGTGAATTTCGCACTTTATTTGTGGTTTCTTTTGTATTTTAGTTCTATTTTCCAAGATGTCGATACGATAATTTACAGATTCTTTCTTTGTCGTTGAAATCTATTGATTATATCTTGAATCAAAGCAGGTCGATTAAACTTTTGAAGACCCGTGTTCTATTTGCTCTAGTTTTTAGAGTTTCATGAGTTAGGTCCTTAACATATTTCTCTAGTCATATGCATTAGGGTTTAGGGATTAGCTTCGGTATGTGTTGTTAAAGTTTTATTTCTACCAATAAAGCCTTGTTATGGTATGAGCTATCGAGACTATTTTCATTTTTACCTGGTTTGCAATAATTGACAGTTCCAGTGTTTTAACACTCATATCTGGCATGACCATGACTTTTACTTTCCAATTTAAAAAAACCTTTTGTTCATGACTTTCTTATTTTGTGCATCCCGTAAATAATTAGCTTTGAGGAAATTTGTGTACCTTTTCTTCTCTCTGCACATTATTTTCCCCAGATTCCATCCGAAAACTTAAAGCACTAGATTTTGCATATACCTTGAATCTTTCATCTTCCCAGCCAATAAATCCACCATTGAATATATCCGCTCTGATTGTTTGTGTGATCTGTCTCCAACAACAAATGAATGGAATTTGTTCTTGACCTCAATCCAGCTGCATCCTGGGCTATTTTTCAATTTAGTGTCTTTAATAATTGTTGTCGCCTTCATCACTTCATCCCACCTTCTAGCCGTAGCATATATGTTTGAAAACAGTACATAGTTTGCAACAATATCAGGCTCTAATTTAATAAGATTTTTTGCAACATATTTTCCTAGCTTAATATTGTGGTGAATTCTACAGGCACCAAGCAGTGTACTCCACACACCAGCATCAGGTTCTATTGGCATTTGCCTGATAAAGGTGAGCACCTCTTTCATGTGCCAAGCTTGACCAAGAATATCAGTTGTTCAAGCACAATGCTCCAGGGTAGCCGCAATGCCATAATCTTGACACATGCATTCAAAGTATCGAAGGCCCTCATCCACACAACAATTTCTTTGGGTAGATCTTGTGTCTAGTTTTTGGCCCTTTTTTCTGACCAAAAGAGCATCCATATATGTGTTTTTATTCAATGATTTTTGATCCTTGACTTTTGGGGTTCATTTAAGGACAGGCTTGTAAGAATAAGTGTAATTCAAGTCTGGTCTAGGGCACCTTTTTTTAGGACTATAATCTGAGCATGTAGACGTTAGGATATCCTTTTGAATGGTAAAGTATTTTCATACAAGTCTGTTGTCCTACATTAGATGAAACAATTCAAAAGTATGTAAACCTTCTTTGAGGGAGAATTGTATTTGGAAGACTCTGGATCTGAAGTAGAAAGGTTGTTTAATCCTTCTCTCAGTAAAGTTTGCAGTCTCCTAATGAGAACTAAAGGTACTAAAAAAGTAAGAAGGAGTTTATAAGATGTTTGTTTACCTACAATTGTCAATATATAACAATAATTCTCACTACAATCTCATTATGTATCAGTGAACTTCAAGGATCAAATGCACTAACCTAATGATTGAATTCTCATCTACATAATTATAGTATACATTGACCTTTTCACCTACATAATAACTAAGTTTGAAAACATTAAATTATATAGAAATGACAGTAATGTATGACACAGAAGTGAAAAATCTTACTGACTTCACAAGGCAAATCCATTCTGGGCTAACCTAGAAATCATTGCACTCCATGAAACCACATCCCTTTTAGACGTTTTGTCAAATACTTGGCATGTTGCTTCTACACAGCCGCACTTGGAGTACATGTCAACCAGGGCAGTGCACACATAAACATCAGACTCAAAGCCATTTCTGATGATATGATGATGAATCTCTTTGCCCTCTTGCAGAGCTAATAGCACAGCAAATGCCTTGAGCACAATAGGAAAGGTGAAATTGTCTGGCTTTATCCCTTCTTGTTGCATTTGATAATATAGCCTTAAGACCTCCTCACACAGCCATTTCCTGGCATATTCTCTGATGATGGAATTCCATATAATCACACCTCATTCATGTATTTTTTCAAACAAAAATTTGAATCCTAAAAACAGATTTTCCTCAAATCTATTTATCAGGATATGGTGGGGTTGCAACCTTCCAGCAGGCATTCCTGCTCAATAACCATTTAGGTTCCTCGTCTTCAATCATAGGTACCAAGCTATGCACACCATCCTTATACCTAAGAGAAAAAAACCCACAACCCATCACGCAAAACCCTGTTTATCACATGCATAGCCGTGGCACCATCTTCTGCAACCCCATGAATAGGATTCTCACATCCAATGCAGGATGAAGGTCGTGTATTCAATTTCGCTACAGGGCCAACGACTTTTCCTGCAAATGTTATAAAAAAAGCTCAAGTAGAGCTCTTCAACTGGAGGGGCTCATGGATGAGCATAATGGAGGTGAGCCACGGAGGTAAGGAGTTCACTTATGTTATACAAAAGGCTGAATCTGATATCACTTTGTTGACTCGGTTTCTATGTATGTTTTATCCAGCTTCCAAACATAAGCTGATAGGTAAATATTCTTTCATAAAATTTCCATTGAGGTTTGTGTTTTTGTAAGTTTTAGCTCTTGTACAAACAGACAGTTTCCTAAAGCAACAAATGACAGCTTAAATGTTGATTATCAAAAAGACAAAAGATAATTGCCTGAGTCTAATGCAAAGATTAAATGACATATATAATATTTTTTGTTGCTCTTCTTCTTGAATGATATTCTCTTGTGCCTTAAGAGGGCTTTGTCCAGGCTGAAATAAGGAGCAGGAAAACACCAAAAAATTTGAGGCTAAAGTTAGGGTTTTGTTCAGTGCAAAGGGAGGGGATCGAGCCCTAAAAGAGGCCTAACAAGCCTTAGATCAGCCTATAGTGGGGGGACGAAAGCCCTGAGAAAGTTTGATGGATTTTTGTAAAGGCAGAGACTTTACAAACCAGTGGTATAAAATGGTTTTTGGAAATGTCTAAGACCACTGAACTTTACCTTTCCATGTTCGACTTTGACATCCACAATATATGATTTTGAAAAGTTTCAATAAGAGAATAAACTTATTTTCGAATAAATTTTTTGAAACTTAAACACTATATAGTGAAAAGAAATTATAGTCTTCCTCCTTACCGTGACTATTGAGAAAGTTCCAAGAAAGTTATGAAATGAGAAACTTTGCTTTTTCTTCGTTTCAAAGAAAAATAAAGAGTTTAGCTGTAGGAATAAACAAACATAGAACCTTATTTATAGTGAACAATAAGAAAATTCCTCACATCAAAGAAATAAGAAAATTTTCATAGTTTTTTCTTTGGTTCAAAGAAAACTTAGGGATTTAGCTACTGGAATAAACATAGAACCCAACTCACCAATTCTGAAATGATTTAGGTGCCAATTTACAGTTGGACTCCCACCAAATTGACTCCATTTATGATTACAGTTAGGATTTAGGATTCTGCTACCATGTGTGTCCAGGATGCAAGAGCGACTTTTAAATTTTTTTAAATATTTTTTAATGCTCGTCAGAAGAGTGACGTTCGATTTTTCATCTGAAGAGCGAAGTTTATTTTTTTTTAAATATTTTTTTAATTTTCGTCGGAAGACTGACAGTTGATTTTTTTTAAATATTTTTTAATTTTCGTCGATCTTGTGATGCTTATTTTGTCATCGGAAGACCGACGTTTTATTTGTGTTGGAAGAGCGACGTCATTTTTCATTGGTAGAGCGACGTTGTTGTTCCTTGGTAGAGCAACGTTTAATTTTCATCAAAAGAGCGACGACGGTCTTGGAACATCGAAAAAAGTGTCGCTATTCCGACACTTTTTTGAAGTGTTGGAATTGCGATGTAATGGCTAGCCACGTTTTTCCCCACCTCCAACTTTCGCTCTTGTGATGCCTATGTGTCGAAAGAGTGATGAATTGGCCATCAGAAATTGGGCCAAATGTGCTAGTGAGAGCATAAATAAATAAAGCAACAAATTACAGGGAAGGTTGGAAAAGAATTAATGCAACACAATTTAACTCCATAGAGTTCACCCATAATTTTTGCTCATAAGAAAAACAGGGCATGGCGAATAAGTGTCGATGTTAAAGTTGATTCAATTAATCAGAAACATTTTACAACATTGGTAAATCATCAACAACCATATGAAGTTAAAATATATGTTAAAGGATATGCAATGGAAACGGTGATTCACATAGATTATCAACTGCTTCAATACTTTCAGTCATATACTAAATTGCAACAATCTCACTACAATTGGATGGGATTTCTTCAGAAAAATCACTTAGTAATGAAGGACATGGAAGGTGTAACAAGTAAAGTAGTTGATATGTTGTCTTTGAATGCTTCAATAGTACTGCATAAAAGTTCATTGATTTATGAAATTTATGTAGAACAGTATAGTACTGATAATGATTTCGAAGATACTTTTGAATCGCTAACTCATAATGCTCAGATAGAAAAGATGCAGGTTATTCAGGAAATTTATCTTTCTTGGATTGCAAGTGTAAGAAAGATTACGACACAAAGTCAAAAATATTGTTACTGGCCTCATATGTATGAAACAATTGTGAAGTACATAAAGGGATGTGTAATGTGTTTGACAAACAGGCCATGCAATCGAAAGATTGTTTTGCACATGCCACTTCTAGTTCCTTTGCAACCATGGGGCAGCATGGATTTGGTTCAAGGACAGACAGAAATGGTGAACAAGACCAGGATACATATTCTTTGAGGTAACTGCAGTAAACATCCTGAGATGTGGGATAAATTTGTAACTTATGTGTATCAAGCTTACAATCAAGCCTTACATTATTCTGCGCCATGACAAGCATTAAGTCAAGATAGGTTCAAATTGCGCCATGATAAGCATCAGTTTCAGGTCAATGAGAAGGTATGGTTGTATGTCATCAAAGTCAAGATGAAAGTGAGAAAGATGTATTCTCACTTATTGCCAATTTAAGATCAAACTTTTGTGGTCCAAAAGATTTTTAAGTGTAAAGGATTAATCCAGGAGGATCTTGATCAGTACAGTTTAGTATAAATTTATACTCAACTCCAGCAATACAATGTCCAGTTCAGTTTCCAAATCCACATTTTTTCCAGTTTTGCCTATGAAAAGGTCCTCTAGATGTCATAAGGATCGAATTTTTTGTGCTATGATGTAAAGGGTTTTAATCCTAAACTAAGGTTTAAAAGGACATTGTAAAGGTCTAAGGTTAAAATTTATACTTAGATCTAAAACCCTAATACCTTAGTCTAAAACCCTATCCACATCATCTAAGACCTAAGGTTTAAAGACCTAAGTGATAGCCTAGGTTCCTTCAATAGCAGTTTAACAGCTGGAAGGAGGTCATGGAGCATACCAAGAATGGTGTACCTCTATTCAATGAAAATAATTATGCACTCTGGAAAGGAAGAATGGAGGTCTATCTCTTGGAGCAAGGTTACGAAGTATGGGACACTTTTTAAAATGGATTTACATCAACTACGAATGAACAAGGTAAGAAGAATTTGGTAAAAGATGTAAAAGCAAAGAATATTATTATCAGTGGATTTATTGAATCTACTTATCATAAGGTGTTGGGTTGTAAAACTACCAAAAATGTATGGGACAAGCTTGAGAATATATATGAAGGTGACTCAAATGTCAAAGAAGCAAAGCTTCAAATCTATAGAGCAAAATTTGAGCAACTCAGAATGAAAGAAGATTGCAACATTGCTGCATACTTTCAATACGTTGATGAAATAACCAATACTCTGGAAGGATTGGGAGAGCCAGTTGATGAGAAGACTATTATATGGAAGATTCTTAGAACGTTACCAGGGAGATTCAACCCAAAGGTATCGATCTTAGAATACAGTGCAAATCTGGAAAAACTCAACAAAGAGGAATTACATGGAGTTCTCATAGCATATGAAATGAGACTTGATGAAGAAGAGGGTACTTCGCATCTAGAAACTGCGTTCGTTGCATCTAAGAAAACCAATAAGGATAAACAACCTTCAATTGAAAAGACATGCACCTACAAGTGTGAAGAAAAGGGAGATGATGAAGAAGGTCTTTCAGATGAAGAATATGCTTACTTCACGAGAAAGCTAAAAATTGGTAAGGGACAATTCAAAGGTAAACTTCCATTGATATGTTTCAGCTGTAATGAGGTTGGGAATTTTGCAACAAAATGTCCAAACAGAAGTAATGGCAACTCAAAAGGAAAGAAAGGCCTTAAGAAATTCAACAAGAAAGGATCCAAAAGGAACTTTCTCTCTAAGGAAGATAGCTCATCATCCGATGAAGACAATGACAGTGACGAAGAAGCTAATGAGAGAGTATTGTTTATGGCCAAGCACAATAAACCCAAGCACAATAAAAAAGAGGTATCAAACAACAAAGAAGAAGGATGGACCATAGAAAAATTTTATGAGGAAGCAATCAAGCTTATAAAATATCTCAAGGCGGAGAAGATCTGTTCCAATACTCTTGAAGAAAAAGTTCAAGGTCTCAAAATTGAAGTTGAAGAACACAAATGCATTGAAGAGTCACTTCAAAATAAGTTGGAAGAAAGCAACCAAGAAAGGGAAGAATTAGAAGTTGAAGTAGTCTCGCTGCGTGAGGAAGTGAAGAAAGGAAAAAATATCCAAAACTATGCCAACAGCTCAAGGGAATTGGAAGAACTCATCAACAATCAACTATCTTACAACGAAAAAACTGGCATCAGTTATAAAGAAGAAGAAGAAGGACCTTCTACAACAAAATACAATGAACCTATGAGATCTGACATCCATGTAGACTTCATTGGACAAGATTCGCAAGAACAGCCTTGGAAGACAATTCCTCGACGAAACTTCCATCCAGGTACCAACATATTTTTTATGGCTATTGTTATTAATGTGGAAAATTTGGTCATAAATATATAGAATGTCGCACGTACCCTAGGAACGAATACAATTCTAGGAGATCTATCAAATATGAACCTCCCAGGGCTCAACAAAACATCAATAGATTTGAACATTTAAGAATTAACATTAAATGTTACAAATTTCGAAACCTTGGACACAGTCAAAGACTACAGACTTGAAAATCCTCTAGAAGAATCTTCGAAGCCACAGAATGAACGAACATGGAAGAAGAAGAAGAATGATAATTGTGCTCTTGCTTTCAATGCTCAAAAGAACAAAGACGTGTGGTATGTTGATAGTGGTTGCTCAATGCATATGACTGGAGATAGAAATAAATTTGTATCTCTGAAAGAGAAGAAGGATGGAACTATGTCCTTTGGAAATGATGGATCTTCAAATGTTATAGGATCAGGTACTGTCACTCTTGGAAGAAAAGATGTTTTAGCCAAGAATGTTCTATTGGTTGAAAACATGAATCACAATCTGCTCAGTGTTGGACAAATGTGTGATCAAGGACACACAATACTATTCAACTCCACGAAATGTGAAATCAGGAAAGGCATGTATGGTGAAATTGTGGCTACAACAACTCGAGCTCCAAATGACATATATGTTATGAATGAAGCAACTAAAGCATGTATAATAGGATCTGATACCTTTGGGTTGAATCTCCCTGGTAACATTCTCAGAATCTTCCGTATAATATTCTTCTCGTCAACTGGCTCTCCCAATCCTTCCAGAGTATTGGTTATTTCATCGACGTATTGGAAGTATGCAACAGTGTTGCAGTCTTCTTTCATTTTGAGCTGCTCAAATTTTGCTCTATATATTTGAAGCTTTTCTTCTTTGACATTTGAGTCACCTTTATATATATTCTCAAGCTTGTCCCATACATTTTTGGTAGTTTTACAACCCAGCACCTTATGATAAGCAGATTCAATAAGTCCACTGATAATAATATTCTTTACTTTTGCATCATTTACCAAATTCTTCTTACCTTGTTCATCCGTAGTTGATGTAAATCCATTTTGAATAGTGTCCCATACTTCGTAACCTTACGCCAAGAGATAGACCTTCATTCTTCCTTTCCAGAGTGCATAATTATTTTCATTGAATAGAGGTACACCATTCTTGGTATGCTCCATGACCTCCTTCCAACTGTTAAACTGCTATTGAAGGAATCAAGCTCTGTTCATTGCAATACAGCTATTAAACATTATAGGTGTCTTCATCATTACTTTGTGCATCTGTATCTTCATGACTGTCCTCCTCTTCATGATTGGACCCACTGTCCTCACTTTCAAACTCTGCCTTTGTATCACTTCTTGCATTTTCTGTGGGGTCACTACCAGAGGCACTTTCATTAGTCTCTCCTTTACTTTGATTGTCACTTTCTTCCTTATTATGTGATTTTTCTTCACTTTTCCACCCACTATCTTCTTTGTCTTGCCCACTATAATTAACTTCAAGCTCTGTCTCTTCTTGACTGCTATCTTCATCTTTGTCATTGCTTCTTTCATCACTGCTATTGGGCTCATTGTTTTCTTCTTTGTTACATCCCTTATCATCACTGCTGTCATCTGCCCTTTCTTCATGGTCTAGCTCACTGTTTTCCTTTTTATAATCTACCTCTGTATTTGGGCTGTCATTAGTTTCCTCATCTTCATCATTAGGCTTACTGCCTTTGTTACTACTTTCTTCCTTATCGCTGTCTTCTTTTTCTTGAATGTGATTTTCCTCTTTGTCATTGCTTTCTTCCTCCTCAACACTTTCTTCTTTGTATTTCTCCTCATTCTTTAAGTTTACCCTTCACATTTCTTCATAATTCTACCTTTAAACAATAGTAAAAGGTGGAAAAAACTAAATACATTCAAAAAAAAATTCACATGTAATATTCCTTTTTCAGAAATATCACAAGTCTGTGCCAGAGATGGACTATGGGGGAATTTACTAGATATGTCACCTTCTAATGAAGGGTGAGATCTGGAGGCTTTCTGGCCCTTTTGCAGACTCTGTCTATAGATATGTGAAATTTCCTAGTAGGAATGGCTAGCAACCCAAGCCTGGAAAACGAATTTTCCATAAATGGAGGCAGCAGGATTTGATCCCTGGTCTGGGATCCCTTGAATATGTCCTTTTAGAGCTTAAATCCAAGAGTGTAATTAGAACAAATATATCTAGGAGCTTGAGACAAGCCTCTTTCACTTGTTATCTTCAGAAAAGGGCCCAATGAAGAGGGTTGCACCAGCAGTTTGCTCAACAAAGGAAATGACAGCGTTATCTCTAAGGAGCCATGTCACATGAAGATGAAATCAATCTATAAATATATGTGCAGCATAAAATGTAGACAAACTCTTGAGTAATATCTTACTTAAAGCAAGCCAAAGAGTCTCAAGGAGACAATGTACATAAGGATGGTGAAAGCACTGCTCACATATTTTATTCCTACTAAGACTACGCAGTATATGGGAGGTACTGCAACAATAAATATATGAAAATGAAAGATACAACAATGTAAGCTCAAATAAATATGGGGGGAGCAAGGCTTCAACCCCTGAAAATACAATACAACAATCCCTTAAGGGGATTGGATGAAAACTAGACAAAATGGAAATTTTACCAAAATGTCGGAGTTGTTGGGCAGCTGTTGCAACTCAATAGAACTGGAAATGGAAGGAGCTTGCTGAATATGATGCCTTTGCTGAAATAACTCTTTTTTCCAATCTTCTATATGAAAGGCTGATCCTTTCATTGAACTTCTCACTACCCACTAAAATGTTGCAACCCTCACTGCAAATGCTCTCTATGAACTGCGCAGTCAAGAAAGAGGGATGCTCTTCTGTTGATGGAGAATGATTGGCCTGATGCCAAATATGATGGAATGAAGATTAGAAACTCCCTCACTGATCTCCCAAAGGAATGGAGACTCCCTCCTCTGAAATACAATGCCGGAAGTAGTGTTGAGGAACCCTCCCCTGCAACACAACTCAACCACCAATGGAGACTGCGTTGGAGCTGAATGGAATGCTTTGGCCTCAAGCCAGGATATGGGGAATATGAAGAACAAGCTCTCCCAAGAGCTACTCTATGGAAGAGATGGGATTCCCGCTCAGGAACACCCAGTGCTAGCAGCACTGCATCTCAGCTAAATAGCTGGAGAATGCACTTGTTAGAGAAGACAAGCAAAATGATAATCAAAAGCATGAATAAGAATGGTTGCTTAATTCTCCTTTTAAACAAGTGAAGGGTGCTTTGCCATGGGCACCACACCTTAGGGTTTCCTCTCTAGAATGATATCCCTCTAATGCAAACTGCGCTAGCCCACCAAATGAACCTTATCTTCTCAACCTGCGCAGTTAAATTGGCCTCTTCTAGAATTATCCACCTGCAATTTTTCTCTTTTCACACATGGGGTGTGAAATCTAGTTCTTTATTGATCCATTTTCACATTATAAGGGTTCCTTATTCATTTTTTTATTATCAATAGGTTTCCTTACCCATTTATTCTCCTCCTAAAGAAAAAACAAAAGATTTTAATGTTCCATAAATTTTTGGAACATTACAGTCCTCCCCTCCAAAATGTTGCTTGCCCTCAAGCAACTTGTAAGGATAGAACTGTAGGATGTCCTCTTCCTCCAACTGTAGCATCTACTTATGATGAACTCCTCATGAAGAATGAGATGTTGTATCAACAAAGAGTCTCCATATTGCTCCTCCCAAGCATGTAAACTAGCCAAAGTGGCTATCATCATGGAATGTGCTCAAGAAGGCAATAAGGTGTTGTCCAGAGGTCTCCGTGAGGCATGGTGTCAAAATGAATTGGGAAGAACATTCCCCTCATGTGAATCCTCCATCCCCAAGCAACCATCCATATGAATCTAGGTACCTCCAGATAAGGCAACTGTTGAACATCTTCTTCCACCTTGAGCTCCAACAAAGAAGGTGGGCTAAAAATCTGAAAGTGGTAGGCATCATAGGCTATCCCACACTGTTAAACTCTCCAATTATGAAAATTGTAGAGTGAAGGCTACTCTTGGGTTGCAGAAATGTTGCCCTCAAGTGGCAAGATGAAGTTTGGATCTCTAAGGATCTTCCCTCCTCCATTGTGAATCAAGATGGCCCAATGTCTTTCCTTTGTGATGGGAAGGAGATCAACACCATCATATGACTCCCCATCACTCCCATGGCTCACCTCAAGAAGGAATAAGTGCTGAAATATGGTGGCCACATCATCTGTCATGCTCCCCTTAAAGCATGCCTTGCAAAAAGTATGGGGATCTTCTCCCCCAAAGGACACATCCATCCCATGTGCCTTTCTCCCAATCATGCTCCCAACAATAATACGATCTATAGCAGCATAGAGAGCCAAAGTAAAAGTCATGCTGGCTGCCATATATAGCAAGTGAGTGGGACATTGATCCCTCCTATGCAACCAGCGCAGTTTGGGCACAAACTGCAAGAGAGAATGACAAAAGATGTGGTCATTCAACCACCGGTTTGTTGCTACATTCTCCTCATGTATTTGGAGGAAATGAATGGTGTATGAGACATGAGGAGCATGCTCTCCAAAATACAAATCTCCCCCAAGCCCATCAAGGGGATTTTCATCAACTATGCTCTTGGCCCCAAGTAGACCAAGGAGCCTTTGACAAATAATGCTCCTCCTTGGAGCAACATCCTGCATATACATGGTTAAGGAATCAACATGTAAATCATATAAATGAACAATGTCCTTACCATGTTTTCTACTCATGAAAAGGGAGCAACTCATAGATGAATCTCTCCTCTTCCTCCCAAGGGAAAGAAGTGACTATGCCCACCCCTTCAAAGAGTGGTGTGCATATATTGCTCCCATGCCAATTGTACAAGTGCGAAGGCTACTGTCCTTCCCTTGCTTCCCCTGCCATAGCACAGGTATTGAAAGGAGAGTGGGTAAGAATGATAGTGAGGGGATGCTACCCTCTGCTTTGGTTTTACCCAAAACCCCCAGCGCTGCAACAATTTGTCCCAAGGCCTCCACACTGCTGAAATCAATGATTGATGCTTCACTGTTTGAAGCATCTATCCTCCTTATCTAAACCAGTGGCCTCCTTGGTGTGATGTCTCCACTCAATGAGACTTTCTCATTTGAAGATGACTGTATATATGGATGAAAAATCCTATCCATACTTCTACTACGCAGCTCAATCACCTCCCTAGGTGTAATGACCTCCAAAATGGATAGAGATGGGCCCTTCTCATCCCATGATGCTGGGTATCTCCTCTATCTTCCCCCTGATTCTTCATGGTTTTACACCTCCTCTCTAATGGCACATGTGAATCATGAAATGTGCCTTGATCTCCATGCATGAGAACCTGGGGACCTTCTTGCAAAGTTACAAGAATCCCTCTATTTGGAGCAAAGGCTCCTTCTTCCTCTGCATGAGGCACTAGATGATCTCTAGATTTTGCAGCGCTATTGCCCTCTATTTTTGCAATAAATTTGGGCAACACCCCAATGATTTGATCCACCTTTGAAAAAGAGAATTCTTTGTTTTGTTGCTCAAAGGTGTGGGATGAAAGTTCTGCCTCCAACAAGGCTTGATGCAAGTTTTCAGTCCCTCCCATGTTTCCTTGAGGTGGTTTTGTGTTTCTATGAAGGGGTTTTGTTTGAGCCACTTGGTTTAATTCCATCACATAAGCTTCAGGAATGTTCTGATCAAATCTTTTCACGAATGACTTAGTGAAGTTTACATAAGATGAAGCTCTAGCATTCTCAAAAGAAATGGACTCAAGTTTCCTCCATGCATGAGCCTTACCTCTCAAATGCAGCACTGCAACCTTGATGATTTCTTCTTCTAAAATGTGGTGCTACTGTTGGAAGGTGTTTGGCTCCTCCGACCAATATTTGGCTGAATATGAAGGTGAACCTCCAGAAGGAGATAGATGAAATCTATCTTGCTGCTCCTTCCCCTTCACCTTGCTCTTGCAAAACTCAGAAAAGGTGGGCTGATTTCTGAATCCATGAGTGTGAGACTCATACTCCTTCAGGAAATCACTAAGGGTTTCCTCTTTAGTCACCTTTCTTCCTTCTTTGATCTCCCTCACAAGAATGTTGGGCCTTTTACTATGTTGTTCATCATGGTGTGTGGTTGCATGCTTACCCTCACCATGTGCAAATCTAGGGCTTCCTCCAATTTCGAACCCTCTTTGAGCTTCTCCATCAATCTCCTTCCTAACCTTTCTAAAATCATATTGTGTGCCTTGAATAGATTTGGGAAGAAGACTTGTGAGTATTTTCTTATCCTTTCTTCCAAGAGATGGATTCTCTCTCCTGCTCAACTCCTTATTTCCTTCTAGATGAGAATAGGAAGTGCAGGGGTATTCCTTTTCTGTTTGCTCTACCTCCTTGGGGAGGTTCTTATTCTTTTCAAAAATGGATGATATAAATCTCATCCTCTTCATCTTCTATTCTCTTTCTTGGGCTTTTAAGGCCACAGGATGAGCCAAGAAATATGCTCTGATACCACTGTAATATTCCTTTTTCAGAAATATCACAAGTTTGTGCTAGAGATGGACTGCGGGGGAATTTACCATATATGTCACCTTCTAATGAAGGGTGAGATCTGGAGGCTTGTTGGCCCTTTTGCAGACTCTGTCTAAAAATATGGGAAATTTCCTAGTAGGAATGGCTAGCAACCCAAGCCTGGAAAACGCATTTTCCAGAAATGGAGGCAGCAGGATTTGATCCCTAGTCTGGGATCCCTTGAATATGTCCTTCTAGAGCTTAAATCCAAGAGTGGACTCAGAAAAAATATTTCTAGGAGCTTGAGACAAGCCTCCTTCACTTGTTATCTTCAGAAAAGGGCCCAATGAAGAGGGTTGCAACAACACTTTGCTCAACAAAGGAAACGACAGTGTTATCTCTAAGGAGCCATGTCACATGAAGATGAAATCAATCTGTAAATATATGTGCAGTAGAAAATGTAGACAAAATCTTGAGGAATATCTTACTTAAAGCAAGCCAAAGAGTCTCAAGGAGACAATGTACATAAGAATGGTGAAAGCACTGCTCACATATTTTATTCCTACTAAGATTGCATAGTCTATGGGAGGCACTGCAGTAGTAAATACATGAACATGAAAGATACAACAGTCTAAGCTCAAATAAAGATGGGGGAGCAAGGCTTCAACCCCTGAAAATACAATACAACAATCCCTTCAGGGGATTGGATGAAAACTAGACAAAATGGCAATTTTACCAAAATGTCGGAGTTGCTGGGCAGTTGCTGCAACTCAATAGAAACTGGAAATGGAAGGAGCTTGCTAAATATGACTCCTTTGCTAAAATAATTCCTTTTTCCAATCTTCTAGATGAAATGCTGATCCTTTCATTGAAGATCTCACCACCCACTAAAATGTTGCAACCCTCACTGCAAATGATCTCTATGAACTGTGCAGTCAAGAAAGAGGGATGCTCTTCTGCTGATGGAGAATGATTGGCCTGATGCCAAATATGATGGAATGAAGATCAGAAACTCCCTCACTAATCTCCCAAAGGAATGGAGACTCCCTCCTCTGAAATACAATGCTGGAAGTAGTGTTGAGGAACCCTCCCCTACAACACCCAACAACACAACTCAACCACCAATGGAGACTGCGCTGGAGCTGAATGGAATGCTTTGGCCTCAAGACAGGATATGGGGAATATGAAGAACAATCTCTCCCAAGAGCTACTCTATGGAAGAGATGGGATTCCTGCCCGGGAACACCCAGTGCTAGCAGCACTACATCTCAGCTAAACAGCTGGAGAATGCGCTTGTCAGAGAAGACAAGCAAAACGATAATCAAAAGCATGAATGAAAATGGCTGCTTCGTTCTCCTTTTAAACAAGTGAAGGGTGATTTTCCATGGGCCCCACACCTTAGGGCTTCCTCTCTAGAATGATCTCCCTCTCATGCAAACTGCGCTGACCCACCAAATGAACCTTATCTTCTCAACTTGCGCAGTTAACTTGGCCTCTTCTAGAATGATCCACCTGTAATTTGTCTCTTTTCACACATGAGGTGTGAAATATAGTTCTTTATTGATCCATTTTCACATTATAAGGGTTCCTTATTTAGATTTTTATTATCAATGGGTTTCCTTACCCATTTATTCTCCTCCTAAAGCAAAAACAAAAGATTTTAATGTTCCATAAAATTTTGGAACATTACATCACAACTGGAGCAACATGCACAAAAATGTAGCACAAGGCAGTCGAGCACCTTCTGCATGACCTGTCGGGTCTTCGTGGGCAGCCCTGAATGCACAGGAGTGCAGCGTTCGGGCGGCCTCTACATGAGGTGTCATGTCTTCCTGTCAGCCTCTGCACGTCTAGGAGCACAGCAAATGTGAGTCGAGCAACCTCTGCACAAGGTGTCATGTCTTCCTGGAAGCCTTTGCATGTCTAGGAGCACAAAAAATGTGAGTCGGGCAGCCTCTGCACGAGGTTCCGCATCCTCCTGGCACTCTACACGTCCAGGAGTGCAACAAATGTGAGCCGGACAGCCTCTACACAAGGTGTCGTGTCTTCCTGGCAGCCTCTACAAGTCTAGGAGCGCAAAAAATGTTAGCCAAGCAGCCTCTATATGAGGTGTCGTGTCTTCCTGGTAGCCTCTCAACGTCCAAGAGTGTAGCGCAATGTAATTTACATGGGAAAAACAAAAAATTGCCAGGGGCGCAACATCAACTCTTGAGCGTGCAGCACCATTGTGCAGAGGGCATTTGGAGGCCTTCCCAGTGTCAAAATTAGGCCTGTGATAGCTCGTTGGAAAGCGCGTTGAGTCTACCTTCCAAAAATTCTTTTGGTTTTCCATTTTGTGTTCATTTTCATGTCCAAAAATTGATTCTCCCAACACTGGTCAAAAAGTCTTGAATGACGGTGCAGAAATGCAGAGTGCTGGTGCAGACAACTTTTGGAGGCCTTCCATAACTCCAAAGTGAGCTCATGATAGCTCATTGGAAATATCTTCAAGTATAGTTGTCAATGATGCATCAATCAAGTCATTTTGACACTCCAGCTATGAGAAAGCCATATTTTCCCAAGGTCACTCCAGCAATGCAGAAATTCTCCTGGGACACCTGTATTTTTTACATTGCTCCCAAACCATGATACTTGTGTAAAAACTGAAATAATTTTTTTTTCTTGGCCCCATGATGGAAAAAATCCTCTCTCATGTTTTCCAAATTCATCTATTTTTGGTCAAAAACATATTTTTCAGCAAAATTGGCCCTAGGTGTGGCAAATGACTTAGCCCTTGGAATGAATTCTTGGAAAATGATGGAGGCCTGATGTTTATGAGCTGGTATGGATTTATGTTTTTTGACATGATATATCATGTGAATCCTTTGCTCCTATTCCTCCTTTCCATAGAAAAACCTAGCTTAGTTGGAAGAGGAAATTAGGGTTTGGTGTAGGGAATTTAGGACTGCCTTGTGGAGGGAGGGGAATGAAGGGGTTAAGGGTTGTCTAAATTCTTGGAGAAATTTTTTTGAATATGGATATATGTTAGAGAGTAGGGGAAAGTGGAATTTCAAGAATTGAGTGAAGGGAAGGGGTCTAAAAGGGAAAAACATCGGCCTAGTCTCGAAAAGGGTCAAAGTGTAGCAATAGGCTAGGTTTTGTATAAAAATGATGAGTTTGAGGGATAGGAGTGATGGAAAGTGTTTATGAAGGTATATTAAGGATAGGAGGAGGTGCAAGAGCATCAGGATATAAGCCTTGTTGATGTTTTAACCATTGAAGTCATGAAACCAAGAAAAAATGCCCTGAAAAACCTTAGATAGATAATGGAGGAGTTAGGAAAAACAAAACAGAGGGTTGAGGCCAAAGGTGGAAAAACATAGTGACAATGAGTGGCATGAGCCCATGATGGGTCTTATGAGAATAGTGGATCGACCATGGTATGATAGGATAATGAAGTAGTGAAAATTTTGTTCTAAGGATAATGAAGGCAATGAGATTTCTAGAACTCACAATATTCATGAATTTTGTTTCTAGAAATCTGGGATAAACATTTAGTCATCTATAGAAAGCAAAGAATTACTGATGACTAATAGTGGCTCCACTTGGGGAGGGAAGGTCCTTTTCACGAGGTGGCCAAAACATAAGATATCTTAGTTTATGAAGACCAGTGCCTTATCAATTGGGCAAACTTTTATTCTTTCATTTGTTGCTGCTTATTTGAAGTTGTGATCTCAATAATCTGAAAACATGATTAGCTCAAGTTCATCTTTACCTACCCAACCTACTATCCTAACATTTTTTTCTCCCTTGGGTGCATTTGAACTGACATACCCTTGACATCCTTTTCTTTTGAAAGAAAAAGAAACTATCTACTTCTACACTTATTTCTTCCAAGAGTTCGGATTATGCTAGTGAACTCTTCTTATTCTCTACCTAGACTATTTAACTGTTAATATTAAGCAGTATAACAGACTTCATTATCTAAGCTATTGACATGAAATTGAAAACATGATTTGAACTAGGATTAGACAATCTGATTCATCATGATTTGTGGCATTGAGACAAGATGCACACAAACATTATTTTCACAAAAAACAAAACTAGAAGGCATTAAGGGCCGGGTTTCATCATTAGTTAATCATCCCTATCCTTCTCTTTGGTTGAGATTTAAGCATGTGGAACTAGTATCTTTCGTTCCTAATCTATTCTCTTTTGACAGGTCAAGCTTAAATGATTTGACAAACATTCTTTCACTAGCTTATCAACAATAAATTGAAAACATGTTCAGCCATGATTAGGCTAGATGATCTGGATTTATGCAGGAACACATCAGAATAAACACATAACCATAAATACAGAGATGCAGTGGAAATAACACTTCATTTCATTAATATTAAAGAATTGAAATTTTCTTACAGACATAATGGAAATAAAACTAGCTAGGGCGCTGGTAGCTATCTCTGAGAAGAGATGTGGCGGCTACAGGCCTATGAACTGAGTTACAATGAGGCTCGAGGGCCAATTTATTATTTAGAAACAATGGGAAATCCTAAACAGCCAAAACCCTAACCCTAGGAGATGAAGCACCAAAACTATGGGCCCCGTTTGGGTAAATTGGTGTTTCAACTTCCCAAGGGCGTAACTTTGGCATACGGTCTCCATTTGACGCGTACCATACCTTGTTAGAAAGATCTATCCGAGGAATACAAATTTTGAACAAGAAAAATTCCTCCATGTTGTTCGATGGACCCTTGTTGCTCTCCGTTTTCCCAAAAAACGTCGTTTAGGGCCTCAAAACGGCTCTGAAAGTTCAGGACCCGAAAAACTACTAAAAATAGTAAGTTGTGCCGAAACTGAAAAACTGAAAGAGACAATGGTGGGGCCCCAAGTGGAATAGGCGGGTGAGGACCAATATCCACCTGGATCTTTCCTCCCCCCATAGGAATCAATGGTCCCCATTGCGTTAAGTTCCTCCATGAGATGAGGAAATTTCTGCTGAACTTGGTCCCTGGTGAACCACTTTCCTTGGTGCAGGAGTTGGCCATCTTTGACAACCCGATATAGTTGGATCTTCTGTTGGTGAGTGTTCTTGATTTTCATATCCATGATACCATCTATGGTGGCCTGTTCCATGCATTCTGGGTTTAACTCTGCTGGTGTTAGTTGTTCTGCAATGTCCGAGGTGTCCAGTAGAGGTGGGAAGTAAGGACGAAGGCGATCCACATTGAAGACTGGGTGGATACCAAGGAATGGTGGAATACTGAGCTCGAAGGCATTATTCCCTACAACGTTGGTGATGGTTTATGGCCCGTATCGGAGTGGGCGAACCTTGCGGTGGGGTCCAGTGAGGCGCTCCTTCTGCAAATGTAGCCATACTTTGTCACCCACCTGGAAATTGTGTGGCACCTAGTATTGATCATGGCGTTTCTTGTACTTGGCATTGGCTCTGTCCAATATATCATGAACCTGTTGGCGGATGTGTTGAATGCGCTCGATGAAGCTACTTTCTTTGTCAACTTCAAACTGTACATAGCTGAATCGGCCTGAGCAGCTGCAAATGACATGGCTACATCAATGGGACATAGTGGCTGGAATCCCAAGCCCACCTGAAAGGGGCTATGGCCGATTGAACTATGGAGAGCCCGATTATAACTATGTTGTACATAGGGGAGGCTCTCATCCCATGTGCGTGGATGCTTTGAATTGTACATGCGCAGAATGTGTACAATCATTCTGTTGACGACCTCTGTCTGGCCATCTGTTTGGGGATGGAAAGCTGTGGACTTGGTGAGCTTGGTATCCAAAATTGACCAGAGGCTGGACCAAAATGTGCTGAGGAACCTGCTATCCCAATCTGATATGATAGACTGTGGGATCCCAAAGTGCACCCACACTCGTTCAAAGAAGAGTTTAGCAGTGGCTTCTGCTGTGATATTCTTCTTGCAGGCCGCCATAATGGCCATCTTCTAGAATCTGTCGACGACCACAAAAACACAGTCATTTCCATGCTTAGTAGAAGGCAGGCCCGACATGTAATCCATGGAGATGGATTCCCAAGGTCGACTAGGGGTAGGTAGAGGAGTATATAGGCCTTGCTTCTTGATGGTCGGTTTGGCAATGGCACAAGCAGTGCAGGATCTAATGTGCTTCTCGACATCCTTTTGAAGGTTCGGCCAATAGAAATACTTCTGTAGTATTGCTACTGTTTTCTCGACCCCGAAATGCCCAGCGACTCGACTGTAGTGTGCTTCCCATATCATCTTGGCACGCTCGCCTGAAGGAACACAAAGGTGTCCCAGGTGACATAAAAGTGCATCTTGGAGGTGAAAATTTGGAACTTGCGTGCCCCCCAAGAGTGCCTTGTAAGTGTGGCCGAATTCTGGGTCACTCTCATAGAGAAGAGGCCAATCAGAAGTCTCGTGCCCACAAGAGTTGAGCATGGTGGTGAGCGCCACGATCGGTGGTCGGCTGAGGCAGTCTGCAACATTATTGGTGCTACCCTTCTTGTACTTGATGTTCAAATGAAACTGTTGCAGATATGTGGACCACTTCTGATGGCGATCATTCTGCAACTTCCCTTGTGTCTGTATGAACTGCAGGGGCCGGTGGTCTGTGTGGATCATTGTTTCCTTCCCCAAAATGTAATGCTTCCATTGTCGATAGGCTTGCACAATGGAATAAATTTCTTTGTCATAGGTGGGATACTTGCGAACTGTCTCAGACAATGTCTCACTGTGATATGCCACTGGATGTCCCTGTTGAGTAAGAACTACCCCAATAGCATAGTCAGAGGCATCCGTCTCGATCTCAAATGGCTGCTGCAAGTCTGGTAAGGTGAGCACTGGGGCAGAACAGAGGCGATTTTTCAATTCTTTGAACGCCTTCTGTTGAGGTTCCGACCAAAAGAATTTTGCTCTCGCTCCTCCTTTGGTGACTTGACTTAAGGGCCAAGTGATATGAGAGAATCCCAACACGAATCTACGGTAGAAATTAGCAAGACCCAGAAAGCTGCGAAGCTCTGTTATAGTAGTCGGGGCTGGCCAATCCCAAATGACTTGGATCTTGGCTGGATCCACATGCACCCCCTTTCATCAATAATTTATCCCAGATATTGAACCTGGGTCATGCCAAAAGTGCACTTCTCCAAATTGGCACACAACTTGTGTTGCCGCAGTGTTTGGAGGACTTGTCGGATGTGGTGAAGGTGCTCTTCCCAAGTCTGGCTGAAGATCAGAATGTCATCCAATTACACCACTACAAATGAGTTGGTGAATGGTTTCAAGATGTCGTCCATCATCCTCATGAAGGTTGCGGGAGCATTCGTCAACCAGAAAGGCATGACCAGCCATTCGAAAAGGCCTTCCTTGGCTTTGAAGGCAGTCTTCCACACATCGGAGGGTTCAATCGGTACCTGGTGATACCCCGACTTCAAGTCAATATTGCTGACATATTTTTCACCTTTGAGTTGGTCCAGAAGGTCATCAATCCATGGGATCGGGTACCTATTCTAGACAGTGATCTTGTTCAGCGCCCGATAGTCAATACAGAGTCTCCACGCCCCATCCTTCTTCTGTACCAACACGATCGGGCTCCCACAGGGCGATGAACTTGGTCGGATGTGACCTGTCTGCAGCAGCTCCTGAATCTGCCTCTTGATTTTATCATTCTCCAGAACAAGGCACCGATAGATCGATCCATTGGGTAGCCGCACACCTGGGGTCAGATCAATCAGGTGCTTGACCTGATAGTGCAGAGGAACCCCTGTGGGTGAGGTGAAGATGTCCCTGTACTCCTCCACAACCTTATCCATTTGTTGTTGTCGTGCAGAGGAGCCCTGTTTAGAGGTCGTGGCCACAGTCTTCTTCTTGCCCTGGGGGCGGATCATCAGGAAAACGAATTTCCTGGTTTGAGAAATGAGCTTATTGCATTGTTTTGCAGTAACCAAAGAGATAGTGGCAAGAGGTGGTACCTATGGTATCCTGTACAACTTATTTCCCAAAATAACAATAACAGCGTGAGGCCGAGACTCATACACAGCATGACGCTTCCACAAGTATGGTTGTTCTAATAATACATCAGAAACATCAATAGGAGCAACGTCACATAATACCTCATCCGTGAAGGGCTTGATGCTATAGGGAAGGCGGCATTGTTGGCTGACGCGAAGATCTCGTCCTTGGTGAAGCCACCCGATGGTGTATGGATGTGGGTGAGTTGTGGTCAGCAAGCCCAACCGATTCACAGCGTCTGCTAAAATGAGGATCTTTTGGCTCCCATTGTTGACAATGAACTGTACCGGGGAGCCCTTTACCCACATCTGGGAGTGGAAGAGTCATTCCTGCTCCTCTGGATCTTCCAGTTTGTCCTTCTAGATCTTCGTAGTGGCAACAGTGGCATTAGGCTCCGCATCAATTATATGTTTCCCTTTGTCATTCCCCTTGTCAAGTTCTGTTCATAGTCGAAGCATGCATCTGACTCAGAAGCCCGCATCTCGGCCACCAGCGACTGCTTGGCCCGACACTCACTTGTGTTGTGAGTGGAGCTCTCATGGAACTCACACCACTTTCCCGTGTCCTTCTTTGGCTTTGCGGTGTTGTTCTTTGCTTGTGGCTTCCACAGGTTGTCTTAAGTCTCCATGCCTTGGCTCTGTCCTTTGTTCTGTGGTTTGGGAGCACCTTTCCCTTGCTTTTGATTCGCAGATCCAAAGTCTCGCTTCTTCTGTTTGAATTTCTGCTCAATCTTGGCAGCATACCGGTATGCCGTACCAAGCGAGGAGATGTCGAGGAACTCCATTTCCTCCGGAATGTATCTGTGCAGACAGCTGCGATACTTTAGCACCAAATGTTTCTCTGAATCTTTGATACCCAACTTTGTGCGCAGGGTATGGAACAGATTCGTCAGCTCATGCACATCTTGATCCCTTTATTGTCGCAGCGTGGTCCATTGTATGTACTTGTCCTCATAGCTCCCCACGGGATAGTACTGTTCCTTGATGGTGTCTCGAAAAGAATTCCAAGTTGGTACGGCCGAGAACAGAGAGGGTTCTGTCTGGTCCTTGTTCTCACAGTAGGTTTCCCACCAGTCCTTAACATGGGGGGTAGCTTTGAGGAGTGCAAAAATAATCTTCTCCCGGTCTGAAAAGTCATGAACAGAGAAATATCCTTCTAATAGGTTCAACCATCTATCTACGGCATCTGCGTCTATTTGACCCTCAAATATGGGAATGTCAAAATTTACTTGTACCTTAAAGGGAGTCGCAACTCCAGAGTGGCTACTGGATGCAGATGCGCCGCCGGTGGGCAGCCGTTGAAGGATCTGAGCAAAGCTATCCATCATCGCGTTCCTTTGTTTTTCGAGGGCCTCTTCGAGCAATATTTTGATAGGATCTCCTGCTCCCTCATCTTTCTTTTCGTCCCCCATGGGCGTCCGTCGAGGTTTGCGAGGCTGATCTTGCAAAGGTTCCACCAGATCAAGCCCTAGCTCCTTATACCCCGACCTCGTTGGGGACATGCAAAGAAGGATCGAGAAAAATCAGACCGCTCTGATACCACTGATCCGGATTTATGCAGGAACGCAACAGAATAAACATATAAACATAAATACAGAGATGCAGCGGAAATAACACTTCATTTCATTAATATCAAAGAACTGAAATTTGCTTACAGACAGAATGGAAATAAAACTAGCTAGGGCGCTGGTAGCTATCTCTCAGAAGAGATGTGGCGGCTACAGGCCTCTGAACTGAGTTACAATGAGGCTCGAGGGCCTATTTATTATTTAGAAACAATGGGAAATCCTAAACAGCCAAAACCCTAACCCTAGGAGATGAAGCACCAAAACTATGGGTCCCGTTTGGGTAAATTGGTGTTTCAACTTCCTAGGGGCATAACTTTGGCATATGATCTCCCTTTGATCAGCTGGTGAACTCTCTTTTCTAATACAACCAATCAAGCAGATGATTGCATGAGGGATCTTGGTTTAGCTCTTTGAGTGTTTTGAAAAAATCAAAAGGCTACTCCCACCTCGTTTGTGTTTGAACAGTAGTGCCTAAAATGTTCTTGAAATTATACATCAAACTGCTCTTGACATGTTTTACTCCCTCTTCAAATGTTTCTAACAAATCATCAAAGGGATCTTGAAACAATACCTAAATGTGAGGATTTAGAAAATGAGATTGATCAAGGACTGCTTCTTCCTCCACTTGGCTAAACTTGGGACTCTTTTGGGAAAGAAACTCCTTCTCTTTCTCAGGATCATCTGCACTGTTTGACTCATCATATATTGCCATGTTATCCTTTAGCAAACCTGATGGGTTTTGATAAAGTGGGCAGAGTTCTATGTGAAAACCACATGTTTATGAGTAGGAGCACTCCTTGGCAACAAATATTCTTGAGAAATAAGTGCAGCAAGTTTCTTATGATCATCAATTTTCAAGCCTTCATTTGCTTCCAAATTTTTCAAGCTTTCCTCATCAATGTCATAACTGTTATGCATTGGTTGGTTACCTTTCTCAAGTTGGTGAAACTGAGCTTCCTCCCAAAAACCAAGTGTTGAATGATCTGCAAAGTTAGCTTCTTTTTGGATAAAATCATCATTATCAACATATCGATCAAACTTTGGAGAATCATCAATATAATTAGTGTTACCGTATTTGTAACTGCTAGAGAAAACATTGTTTGGAGAACATTGTTGATGGCCTAGAGTTTTGTTGCTGATTATTTATGTTGGTGAGAGATTTTATTCAGTTTATTGCTTCCACTATTTTCTAGTGTAGGGAGCATGTTGTTTGTGGCCTTAATTTGCAGATATTGTCTTTTCGTTGGGGTTTGATAGCACAGGCGAGTCATTTTTAGCTAGTGTCTTAGATTTAGTTTGAAAATGGATGAAATTGAGGTTTGCATAGAGTAGAGGAGCCCTAAAATTTTGAAAATGTGTGTTTTCTAAGTGGAGCAATGATTCCATGGTCATAGTATATTGGAAGCAGTTTCTCCATCCAATGGTAGTTGGATAGTTCAGTGGTAACTGGGTAAGGCTTGTTGGTCATGGTGGCTTCTAGCGAAGGGGCGTCCGTAGATTCGTGTGAGAATTGACTTCCTAGCTAATCATTGGAATCAAGTCTCTTGGACGATGGGTGTCAAGGTAATTTTATATGACATTGAGTGTTAACTAATCTATGTAAAAGGCATTTTGCTTGATATAATAGAGATTCAAATTAGCGCAACACTAGCAATGGTGGTTTTTTTTCTCGGAGGGTTTTTCCACGAGATATCTTGTGTTTCATGTCATGATGTAATTGTGCTTTGATGTGTTGTTTATTGTTGCTCTCATGGAAGTTTTTGGTTTAGCTACTTACAAGGTTTATACTTATGTGATGATGTACTAATGTGATTATAGTTAATTTATGGATGATTCACTAGAGAAGTTTAAATTGGTAAAAAGCAAGAATAAAAGACACTACTTATTCACCCCCTCCTCTGAGTAGTGCTTAAGGTTTTTAACATCAGTGTCCACTCCTCTTGGTGAATCAGTGTTACTTTCCCACATTACTGACATGAATTACAATTGATAACAATATTTACAAGAGGGATAACAGAAGGGATGCCACATGAGGACCTTATTAGAGTTGTTGAAGAAGTGAGAACTCTAGGGAGAGTGCTCATATATCTTAATTTTTAATTTTATTGTTCATTATTCCAAAAGTGGATTGTCTTAAGAAATTTAATGAATTTAGGCATATGTCCCTCGCGAAGTGCATTTACAAAATTATTTCTAAAGTTATTGAAATTAGACTAGAGATTATCCTCTCATAATTAATCTCACTTGAAAAGTTTCGCTTGTGGAAGGGCACTATATTTATGAGGCTATAGGATGAGTACGAGAGGGATTTCACACTATCAAGAATTCATGTATGGAAGTAGGATTGATCAAGGTATATCTTTCTGAGGCATACAATATGATTTGACAAGTGGATTATGGGGTGTGTGACTACTACCTCCTTCATAGTATTGATCAATGAAGAGAAATTATACTTTTTAAGCTTTTAAAGGGGATTAGATAGGGACCAAACCTCTTTCTTTTGGTATAAAATTGATTAATTATAGTCGTTAATGAAGCTATGAGAATGAGGAGAATTAGGTGTGAGGATATCAATATTTGAGGGACCCACACACTTATTGCTCGTACATGATGTTCTACTTGTTTCTTTTGGATTGGAAAGAGAGCTTCAATGTTTGAATTAAATTTTGCAACATTACAATAAGGTTATAGACACGGATTGCCATTGGTGCGAGAATCCTTAATGTAGTGGTCATCTGTGAAGAAAGGCACAAATATATATTAGAGACTATTTATTATAAAACTAATACATTCATATAAAATAAAGGATAAAGGGTGTTTTTTTTCTTCGTAGAGCCTTACCATTTTCTATTTATCAAAAAGAAAAGCAAGTTGCAACACATAAGCAGATGGTAACCTCAACCTGCCAGAAGGAAACTAGGTTTGTTGGCCACGTAAAAGAGTTAAAATCCATCCAATATTGAAATAGTTTCTTTCGTCTACTAGCTCCTACGTCTATTGTACTATATCTAACAAAGTGTACCTGGAAATAGTAAAATATAGCCTAAAAAATCATTAGAAAGTAAGAATATCATGAATCAACCATCTAAAGAGTCAATAGGAGTCGGGTCCTTTGCAGTAGACCCCGGAATATCTACTTGCTGCATAGATTGAAGTTGTCGTTCAATTCGGCCAATTCGAGTCGTTGCATGCTACTGAGATATTCCAATCTCCTTGCTGCATAGATTGAAGTTGTCATTCAATTCTGCCAATTCGAGTCCTGAATTTCCTTTTTAATTTCCTTTAGCACTGAAACCAAAATTATTCAGAGAAATTGACAACCCTTAATTTCTTCTAAATCATATTATATAATTAAAAATATATTTTAAATAATGAATATTCTAAAAACCCTATTTCGAATACTTAATTAACTTCATACTATACTATACGTACAAATTCTCTTAATGAAAGAACAAAGATTTGAATAGTTCAAATTCTTACATTTTACTCCATGAGTTGTATGATGTCATCCTTAGAATAGACTGAACACCAGTTTTGTTTTGATTTGCAAATTTTTGGGTACTGTAATTTATTTTTTGATTCGCTGAAGCATAGAGTAAGTAAAAAGAACTCAATATCAAAATTTAGGATGGATTTATGGATTTCAATTTTCACTTTTTGATTCGCTGAAGCATAGAGTAAGTAAAAAGAACTCAATATCAAAATTTAGGATGGATTTGTGGATTTCAATTTTCACTTTTTGATTCGCTGAAGCATAGAGTAAGTAAAAAGAACTCAATATCAAAATTCAGGATGGGTTTATGGATTTCAATTTTCACGTGTGAAGAGCGGTTTCTGAAAAGAACAAAAGTCAGAAAAGAACAAAAGCAAATCGGTTTATCGGCGGTTTCAGAAAATAACAAAAGCAAATCGGTTTATTTTTAGAAATACACTACGCTTTTAAATTAACTACGCGATCCCAATAGTTGTCGCAATTGTTTTTGAGAGAACAGCATTCCCAAACAAATTGGGATCACTGTTGTAATTGTAATTGTTTTTTAGAGAACATGATTTGCAAACAAATTGGGATCGACTGTTTTGTATTATTACTCCTTGTTGCAGTTCTTATTGAGAGCAGAGCATTTGTGTATTGTTACTCCTTGTTTACGGTTTTTGAGATCGTTGTTGCAGTTTTTATTGAGAGCAGAGCATTTGCAGAATCCAGAATGGAAGCTCAATTGGCACAAAGTTTCATAGAAGCGCTTCATGGGTTGTTGAAGGGCTTTTTGAAGGGCTTATTGAAAGAAGCCACCAAAGATGTTGTTGGAAGGATAATAGCCCTACTAGCTCTGCCTCCCAGTGATTTAGCTTGGTTGATTCTGGGTGTTGCATGGTACCTGCTCCATATAAATCAGCAGAGGGACCCTCCGGGCCATGGCTTAACATGGAAGTTGGGGGTTACGCTTCTGGGTATTGTCATTTCACTGATAACAGGGCAGTTTCCCAGCAATTTTAAAGTGTCCACTTTAGTAGTTGCATTCTATTTACTGTTGAGTCACCAGCGCCGCAACTTAATAGGTGTTCTACTTATAGCAATTGTGATTTCACAGATAATGAGTGTTGATAATGTCATGGTACCTCTCCTGTGGATTGGGTATCTTCCTATCAGATGAGAATGTTCAGACTAATGGACTGTTTTTCTTATAATATAAAGCAGCGTTGTGAAAAAAAAAAGATAATGTCATGGTACCTGCTACATAGGATTTATTAGGTGTAAAGATGGGATGGTATCTGGGATTTATTAAAGTGTAAAGATGGGATGGTATCTGGGATTTTGTTCTCAACCCGAGATTGCTTTTTATAACTACTATCTAGCCCAACGGATTGTATTTTTTATTTCCTATGAAATATATAAATATTTTATATTTTTATGAGTATTCATGATTGACTTCATTCAATTCTGTTTGTTATTTTCTTTAAAATGAATCTTTATGAGTATTCATGATTGACTTCATTCAATTCTGTTTGTTATTTTCTTTAAAATAAATTTTTATGAGTATTCATGATTGACTTCATTCAATTCTATTTGCTATTTTCTTTAAAATGAATGGCATTCAATTGATGGACTCCGATCCATGTCATTCAATGCAGATGAACAACAAAGTAAAATGGCATTCAATTGATGGACTCCGATCCATGAATCTTGAACAAAGTAAATGAGTTTCTTGGTTCAATAAGTGGTATCGGAGCTTTTTTAAAACAAAGTTGAAATTCCTGAAGCATTTGTAACCACAGTGAGAAAGGAGGCCGTCGCTGTTGCCGACAGAAGAAAAGCCGACTGTCAAAAAGAGAATCCCATCAGAAAGGAGGCCGTCGAGAGGAGGAGCCGTCAAGTGAAGTACCTGTTACCGACAGAAGAAAAGCAGATTGTTATGAAGAGAATTCGCCGGAGAAAAGAAAGTTGTCGAGGGCCGTGAGGCACTAGAGAGAGGTCGAATGTCAAGGATAGAGAAAGGGCCGTCACAAGAGAGGCTTGTCATCTCTCCATTTGCCATCCATCCGCTAGAGAAAGGGCCGTCACAAGAGAAGTCGACTGTCGTTGCAGTGGGAGAGACCGATCCGCTGGAATGGAGTCCAAGCTTGAGGAGCCGCAGTTGAAGGAAAGACTCGTTCTTCTAGCCTGCCATTAAACCTGTTTTGCATTACTAAAAAATACGGATACATATTTTTGGTCGATTGCTGCCGAAAGAAATTGAGTTTGGTCGATCAGAGGTCGAATTTACTGCTGGAAGAAATCGAATTCGGTGACGGGCTTGCTGTATGAACTAGAGGAGCCCGACTGTTTGACTATTTGAGATCAAGTTTGATGCTGGAAGAAAACAGGTATTTTTTTTTTCTCTGAAAACTTGCTGTAGGAAGACATCGTGAATTTTTTCTTTTGCTGTGGGAAGAAATTGTAAGAATTTTTTTTTTTAATGTGCTGAGGGAATATATATATATATATATATATATATATATTTCAAAAATTGAATTTATTTAAGACAGACCATGTTGAAGGAACACAGAGAAATTTTTTTTTAACAAATCAGAATTGAGAAAATTGATGGAGTAGGGTTTGATAAGTTAAAAAAAAAAAATTGAAAAAAGAGAAAAACAATTTTTTTTCTTTAAACCTTAGTTGGAAATTAAAAAAAAGAGAGACCAAAAAACCATAGAGGAAAGAATTCTAGGAAGAAGAAATGGCAAAAATGAAGGTGGATAAATTCACCAGAAAAAACAAGCTTCATAAAATTGTTTTGAAATAAGAAAAGAGAGTCCTTTGATATTTCAAAGTGACTACCGACTTTACTATAACTAAGATAGATATAGCATATCTAGTCATAATCCTTAGTCAATTCATTGCAAAGCCTCATGAAATCGTTTTGAAAGAAGCAAAGAGAGTCTTTTGATATTTCAAAGTGACTATTTAGTATTAAATATACTGATGAGTTTGATATTGAGTTGCTAGTTCATTATAATTTAGATTGAGCCAGAAATATTGACCACTGAAAATCAATCATAGAATATGCATTCATCCTTGAATCTGGAATCATGTCATGGAGCAACAAGAAACAATCACCCATTTCCTTTAAAAAACATGCAAGGATTACACCTTGTGATCTACTCTATAGGTTAACGTTTATTTTATTTATTTGATAACGGATTTTTTTTAAACGAAGTTTATATAATACAATTTTTTTTTTTAAATGTATATATTATTTATTATATAACATAAATAAATTTTATTATAAATTTAATATTAAAATAATAATAAAAATTTGAAGTTTATATATATATATATATATATTAATTATAACATTCATATAAATTAAATGGTTGGTAAATATTTATGAGAATTAATTTATGATAAACATCAAAACAATTACTTCATCATAAATCTTAAATTGTTAAAATTAAAATTAGTACAATCATATAATTAAATAATTTGTAAATTTTGATTTTAAATTATTATTATTACTACTATTAACTATATAAAAAAAGAATAATGTACAAGTTAAACATGTATATTTGAGAAAACAAGGAACAAGATTTTTGTTGATGGCGATTTATAGTCATTACCATAGACATTCTTAATGTGTAAATAGTCTTTGTTACAATACCATGGGCCAATACCATGACTTATGAGTACCACATACCCCAAAAACCATAATAGATTTTATTCATATGACATTTGTTTCAATTAATCATTCTAGTTAAAAGAGAAAAAATGGACTTCACAGATACCTTTGATTTGTATATACTATTAAAAATATTTTAGAATATTCCACAGAGGTTAAATCTCCACCATCCACCTAATAATTACTAATAATTAAACTAAAATTCAGGAAGCTCTATCACAAAATAGACATGTCTATCACCATAAAAACCACAAAAATTAACTAAATTATAACTTGATTTAAAATTATTGATATTTGAGAGCTAAGCTTCGTGGATCTTAAGTGAGATTATAATTATAACCTTCCGGAAATCACATACTAATTTTCCTAGAACCGACCCGCTTCGAACTACCATCCGTAATTCATCATCGGATAATGAGGACTACCGATCCGACATACACATTTATAACCCAAGAGAGAAGCAACGGCCAAAACCTACAAATTAAAAATCCAGAAAATATATATATATATATATATATATATATATATATATATATATATATATATATATATATATATATATATATAAATAAAACCAAACATAAAAATATTTAAAAAAAAAAAAAAGAAGACAAAATTACCTCTTCATATAAAATCAACCCTAAAAACTAAAATAACACCCCATAGAAACAAGAAAAACAGGTTATTAAGTGAAAAAATATTCTAGTCAAAGTCAAAAATTATAAATAAATAGAATAAAATAAAATAAAATAAATAATAAATAAATACATGAATGAATAAAATTAGAATTAGAAAAAAAAAATTTAAAATAAAGTAAAATAAAATTAAAAATATAAGAATAAATTATTAGTATTTTATTTTAATAAACCAATAAATAAAATAACAAAATAATAATGAAAAGACCAAATCATAAAACTAAAGAATAAAAAAGATACAATTAAAAATAAAATAAAAACCAAAGAAATCAAGTCAAAGTCATAAACTAAAAATAAATAATTTACAAATCAATAAAATAAATTATGAATTGAAGAAAAATAAATGAATAAATAAATAAAATTAAAATAAATAAATATTCTAGTTAAAGTCAAAAATTATAAATAAATAGAATAAAATAAAATAAAATAAATACATGAATGAATAAAATTAGAATTAGAAACAAAAAAATTAAATTAAAATTAAGTAAAATAAAATTAAAAGTATAAGAATAAATTATTAGTATTTTATTTTAATAAACCAATAAATAAAATAACAAAATAATAATGAAAATACCAAATCATAAAACTAAAGAATAAAAGGATACAATTAAAAGTAAAATAAAAACCAAAGAAATCAAGTCAAAGTCATAAACTAAAAATAAATAATTTACAAATCAATAAAATAAATTATGAATTGAAGAAAAATAAATTAAAAAATAAAATTAAAAATAAAATAAAATAAAAAAATAATTTTAATGTATTTTATTTTAATAAATAAATAAAATAATAGAATAATAATAAAAAGACCAAATCATAAAAATAAAGAAAAACAAAGAAAACAGGAACCTTATAGGGAATGAAGAGATGGAATCCAACAACTGCTCACTTTCCATCCATCATCCCTATTCAACATGCGGGACCTCTTCTCAATCTCAATCGCCTCCCAAAATTTCCGGTGATGGAAATGGTCAACCCTAGAAAGGATTCTAGCGTCCTCCATACAAATGTGATGCTTCGTATTTTCTGCATGCTCAGCTAACGCAGAGGACTTGGTTCTACCATGCCTAATATCCGCAGCATGTTCCTGGAACCTCTTATTAATCGACCGACCAGTTTGACCAATGTAGGGAGTCCCGCAAGAGCACGCAATCAAATAAACACCTTTCACGCTTTTAGGGTCCAACTGATCTTTAACCGATTTAAGGGAGCCCCGAATGGTGTTTAAAGGTTTAAAAGAAGAAATCTTATGCTTCCTTAAAATCCGAGCAATCTTGTCAGTAGTACCTTGAATAAAAGGTAAATGAACTTTACCAACAGTATCACTGCTAATCGTATTCCGTCTAGGACCATTGCTTGCATTCAAGAAAGCCTTCAAACCCTGACTTCTACTATAACCGTTTTCTCCGAAAACTTTACGGAGATGGGCCTTCTCTTCATCTAAATGATCATTATCAGAAATTCTAAGACCTCTTGTAGCTAAAGTATTCAAAACTCCAAGTTTCTGAGCAGGAAAATGATGAGAGTCAGAATGCAGATACTGCTCCGTGTGTGTCTTTTTCCGATATACACAATGCGAGAAAGAGCCATTAATATTCCTAGAGATGAGAACATCTAGGAAAGGAAGGTTCCCTTCAGTTTCAATTTCCAACGTGAACTTGATGGAGTCCGATTGACTATTCAAGTGCCTATGGAAAGCCTCTAATTCAAGACGACCATGAGACCAATTGATGAACGTGTCATCAACAAACCGCTTCCAAATCTTGGGTTTTAAAGGAGCCGTCGCTAAAGCTCTAGATTCAAAATCTTCCATAAAAAGGTTGGCTACCACCGACGATAGCGGGGAACCCATGGAAACACCACAGGTTTGCTCATAAAATTCTCCTTCAAAACTAAAAAAGGTAGACGTGAGGCAAATTTCCACCAACTTAGCAGTATCAAGATCGGTGATACGCCTGATAACCCCTACCGCCTCCATGATAGGAATGTTTGTATAGAGAGAAACAACATCAAAACTAACCATAGAGTCATTAGGTTCGCAAACCCAGTTCTTTAACTCTTGAACAAAAGAAGCAGAATCTTTCACGAAAGAATCTGTCTACCCAACAAGAGGCTTAAGCTTACAGGCCAAATACTTAGCTAGGAGATAGGTAGGCCCACCAATAGTATTAACAATGGGTCTAAGGGGAACACCATCTTTATGAATCTTAGGGAGCCCATAAATCCTAGGGGTGAAAGGATTGCTTTCAATGAGCTTCGAGCTAATAGAAACCACCGTGCAACTCGACCTGATAGCATTGGCCACCATCTTTGAGACTTTATTAATAGGGTTCTTAGGGAGCTTCTTATAACTCCCACTATTACAAAGATGGTGAAGCATATTAGCTTTATAATCATCCTTATTCATAATAACAATAGCGCCACCCTTATCAGCCTTGAGGACAGCAATATCAGGGTTTTGATTAAGGGTCTTAAGAGCCAAAAATTCCGATTTGTTAATATTGCTCCTCGGAGGTTTAGCTTTCCTAAGAGCCACAGCGCAATCCTGCCTAATGACATCTTGCATGCTTTCAGATAAATCTTTAATACCATATTCAATACTACAAATAATATCATCACGAGGAATTTTCCTAGGTGCTAGAGAAAAATTAAGACCCTTACTTAATAACGAGAAAACAGAAGAATCAAAAGTGAACCTAGAGAGATTAATAACTCTTTTATTATTATTATTATTATCACTACTAATGTTATTACTACTAAAGTTATTACTATTATTATTACCATCGTTATTATTGTTATGGTTAATATTATTGTTATAATCATAATTATTATTATTAATATTATTATTATTACTAATATTATTCTTACTATTAAAATTATTAAAGTCATTAATGCTCCTATTACTAATACAAATATTATTAACATTGTGAATATTATTATCAATATTACTATTGCAAATATTATTAACATTGCGATTATTAATTGTTAAACACCATGTTAAAGCACACACATGGTGTATGAGGAAGACGAACACACACACACAAGAGACTCAAGACAATGAAGGATAAGTGTGAGGCTTTCTTATTTTCCATTATACAAAGATGTACATTTATAGTACAATGGTGTGACTCTTGGTTTCATATTCCAAGGTCACTTGGACTCCATTGTGTCTTTTCGCATTCCACACCTACCCATGTAGGATTAGGTGTTCCAACATCCCCCCTTAATCCGAAGGGGTATGTGTGAGTCCAAGAAAAGAGTTGTAATACAAATCTGCAAAGTATACATGGCAGCACTTGGGCTGAATCAACTCTCCGAAATGTTGGAAAAAAGAGGTGGTTTTAGGATGACCACAAACACTGGAACGCAAAACTTGTTGCAGTTCCCGGAACTCTTCCAAAACTGGCAAGAAGCTGAAGGCTTCTGCTAGAGGAATTGTCCCTCATAAAAAGGGAGACCTTCAACCTAAAAGAAGGGAGGTCTACTACCTGTGATGGTTTTAGGATTACCAACAACTCTGGAATGCTTGAAGCATTTCCTGGAACTCAACCAATGCTGGCAAGAAGCTGAAGGCTGCTAAGATGAAGGCTTCTGCTATAGGAAGTGTTCCTCATATATGAAAGGGAGACCTTCGACCTAAAAAGAAGGGAGAAGGAAGTCTACTACCTCGTTCTCTAGGTATTTTAGGTTGTCCACCAACCAAAGATGATGGTTTTAGGTTATCCACCAACCGAAGGCATGCTCATGGGCATCCATGTCTCTGGCTACATCTCTGAATCCGGAATGACGAATTGTGGCTCAGGCTCGCTTGAACTGCTGGCTACAACTCTAAATCTGGAATGAGAGATTGTGGCTCAGGCTCGCTTGATCTGTCGTTGAAGCTTGTATATGACCACCATTTTCCCCCCTGCCAGGGAAAGGGTGAGATGATGGCGAAAACTCAACTGCAAGTTTGTTCAATATCCGTGAACAAGTTCTAACATGTGTCGTAAATATCTTCTTGGCCGTTGATGCCCATTGCCAAGAAGCGATCCATCCAAGATGAATCTTTGTTCTTGCAGGAGGCTTGTGTTTGAAGCATCTGTCTGAAGAATGGGTGTGCCGACCACAGTGCTTGCATGGATGAAGATCAAAACAGTGATCTTTCATATGGCCAACTCGAGCACAGTGTTGGCATTTTAAAATCTGATGTTGTTGTGGAACAAGATCTGGAACAACTGCAGGTGAACTGTCATACAGGAATCCAGCACTCTGAAATATGATGGGTTTGGTGTAGTCTAGAATATGAAAGGACACATCCTTGTCATATCCAAGACCAGTTTTGTGCTTGTTGTGGACAAGCTCTTCCCAAGGTCTGGTGATGGGCTTAGGAAGTGCAGGCTGAGCTGCTACATCTGCATGAACATCTGCTCTAGTGCAATGAACTGAATGTGGATCAACTGCAACTTTATCTTCTTTCTTCTGATGAGAGTCCTTCACAATCTTCTAAACAGAAACAGGTTCAGAATGGTGACTCTTTTGCTGAAGTTCGTCTTGTTGGAGCTGAGATTCCAACTGCAAAAACTCAATCTTTTCTTGTGCATCTTGTAAACAACTTTGAATGTTACAAAGAGCATCCTTGCTCATTTTTATCACATCATCAACATTTGAATGAATGAGGTTATTCAACAACATTAATGCCTCATTTATTTTAGTCATTTTGACAACTTAGGCTCAAAAAAAAAATGAAAGGGTGTCGGTTTCAACCAAAAATGCACCCGTTTACAATGTGATGCAACAAGAAATACAAATGACTCAAAAGAATTTCCAACTATGGAAATCTCAAAGTACAAAATCCGCTCCTCAAATGATGGAGGGCAATCAACAATTTTTCAACAACTCAAGTACTGATTGCAACTATGAAGAAGCAATGTCTTCTCACAATACAATGTCAATGCAATACAATATTTCTGCAAAAATATTTTGTAAATGTGCAGCTGAAAACACTTGTGCAAGAGGCCTTTTTATGGCAGCTGAATTCTTTTCTTCAAAGAGTTGTTTTCAATGATGGCAAACTTGTCTTCTTATGTAAAATTCTTCAAAAATTCACCCTTTTGTATATGCCACAAAAAATGTAAATCTCAATTTCTTCGATGTATAGTCCATGTGCTCCTCATATGCCATTTTCTTTTCTTCTGCTGTTCATATACTCTCTTTCCTCTCTCTCTCTGCTGTTTTTTTTTTTTTTTTTAATTAATTAAAAAATAATTAAAAAATGGGAATTTTAAAATGAGAGGGTGTTATTAATATATGGGAGAGGGTATTAAATGATGAGAATTTAAAATGGGGGGTGGGGGGGGGGTGCCGAAATTTAAAATGGAGAGGAAGGGGGTGGTATTGTATGGTGGGGAGTGACTAAAAAATCTTAAAAATTTTAAAAACGCTGGCTTAAAAAAATTTGAAACGCTGGAATGGGTGAGCGGAAAGGGAGGGAAATGTGGAAAGGTCGAGCGGCCAAGTTTGAGGAGAAGAAAGGATTTTCTGCATGAAGGGTAGGGTTGAAAGGCCGTTGGGGATGGGATGGACAGCGTATTGTATATACAAAGAGATAGCAGTGAAAGATTGTGTGGAGAGCGTATAGTTGCAGGCGTGGAAAGATTGTGTGGAGAGCCGCCTGTGTGGAGAGCGAGGTGAGTGTGTAGCAGTCGTAGGGCGTAGAGCTCTGTGAGGGGGAGGAGTGTGCGTGGAGAGGGCCGAGAGGGGGGTGCGTTAAGTAGGTAGTAAGTCGATGAGTGTTGAGGGAGGAGCGTATAATGGATAGGATTGTGCGTTAAACTGTGAGGGAAGGACGGTGGTATGGGGATTAGTGCTGTGAGAAGAAGAGGCACGTAGGGAACGGAGTGGTTGCAGCCGTGGAGTGACAGGGGTGTTATATGTGCAGCGCAGGGTTTTGGATGTGGAGAATAGGCGTGGGAGAGAGCTCGGGTAGTGCGCAGTTGAGGGCGTAGGGAAGAGGAGAGGAGTGTAAGGGGAGCGTTTTCCATGAGGGCCGAGAGATATGTGGTAGCAGCGAGCAATGGTTTGGGAGTTGGGGCAGGCCGAAAGGCCAAGGGTTTGCAGAGATTTTTTATTTTTTTATTTTTTTTATTTTTATTTTTTTTAAATCAAAACAGGAGAGAGCAGGAAAACATCTTTACAACAACAGCATAATTTTTTCCAGATATATAGCAGAACGAATCCAGTAGCAGCAGAAAGTGCAGAAATGAGGGCAATTTCAGAATTTCAAGTACTGAACTGCAACAACAGATTTCCAATAGAACCCAGAAATTTTCCAATAGCCCAGTAGCAGAAAATATTTTCAATGGAAAAACTCAGAAATTTTTCTCTCAGAAACCCTCTTTAAACAATATTCCAGCAGCTCTTCAATGCAGAAATTTAATAGGCAAAAATTGCAGAAAGAAATGAGAATGAAAACCTTCAGATGGGCAGTGCTGCCTTTCTTCAAAGCCAATTTCTGAACACTGGGATTTTGAATGCTACTCCTCTTCAAAACACTGCTGTAAAAAGTCTCTAAACGCTGCAAAAATGTCAAGAACTTTGCAGATATGCATAAGCCATAATCACAAATGGCTCATTCAAATTGGAGCAGGGCCAGCAATCGCCCGCTCTGATACCATGTTAAACACCATGTTAAAGCACACACATGGTGTACGAGGAAGACGAACACACAAACACAAGAGACTCAAGACAATGAAGGATAAGTGTGAGGCTTTCTTATTTTCCATTATACAAAGATGTACATTTATAGTACAATGGTGTGACTCTTGGTTTCATATTCCAAGGTCACTTGGACTCCATTGTGTCTTTTCGCATTCCACACCTACCCATGTAGGATTAGGTGTTCCAACATTAATAATATTATTCTTATTAATAAAATTATTGTTACAATTAATATAATTATCAAATGTCTCGTCCTTATCATTATCAATACACTTAATATTATTATTAATGTTGTAATGATGTATTTTGTTAATGTTATTATAATCGTTAATCTTTAAATTAAAACTAGCACCCAAGTTAATATTACTTCTATTCATAAATATACCTGCGTCCCTATGAAGAAACGGTGGATTCACACGAGTGTTGAGAGCGCTCACGGATCCACCACTCACCCAAACTGCCATGGAGGAAAGGCATGAAGAGGGGTTCGAAGAACACACAGTCGAGCCATCGCTTCTGCAAACCTTCGAACATTTCGATGCACCAAACTTCACAGGGTCAGCGGCATTGTTTTCAACCAATGCTTCTATCTGCATAGGGCCATTAGCAACGTTCTCAATTGTAGAGCCATCAGCAATGTTTTCAATTGCAGAGGATACCCAGGTGTTTGACGATCCAGCCAACTAGTACAGATCACTAATTGCAGAATCTTTGCTGTAACTAATTGCAGGGATTGAAGCCTCAGCCAGCGTTTGACAGTTATCAATTGAACAGTTACCAACAAAGTTGAGCGATTCCATATATTTACGGTCTCATTGTTTGATAGCTTGAAACTTTCACCGCACCTTTCAACCACCGGACGGGGATGAGAAGAAATGTTTCCATTCACCAAAAACTCATTCGCCTTACGCTGGGAATCAATCAAGTTCTTTAACACAGAGGTTTGCCTATGATTAACCCTACTCCGAGAACCAGAAGCAGGACCGGTTTCCAAAATCGCGTGATCTGCATTCCGACGGGAATTTTCAAATTTCTTTACTTGCTTATTTTTAGTAGCTTCCTCCATACACTCCGCTTTTAATGCAGAAACAGCATCAATCTCCAACCACAGCGAACCTGCAATAACAAAAGACAATTCCAGGTGGAGAGAAAGAAGTCTTCTGGAAAGAAAATCCAGATCTCTTCTCACACCACGGATCTCAGAACGCAGAAGTGCCACACTGGCTTTTTCAAAAATGAGAAGATTTTTGTAGGAATTAAGACGGTGCTTAATCCTAGCAAAAGAGGGAATGACACAAGCATCTCTACAACGCTTCAAAAATGAAAGATCAACCAATCTCTTAGAAACCTTAAGTCGCGTACGTTCGAATAATCGAACTTTATCATCAATAACCCTTCCGTGTAGGGATAGAAGTTGAGAGTGCAAGCTTCTGTGATCCATAACATTATAATTATAAATCTTCCAGGAAATCACATACGGAATTTTAGAACCGACGCGTTTCGAACTACCAACTGTAGTTCATCATCAGGATAATGAGGACTAGCTGATCTGACATACACATTTATAACCTGAAGATAGAAGCAATGGTCAAAACCCTACAAATTAAAAAACGGTAAAAAATAAGAAAAATTATAAAATAATCCAAAAATATAACTACCAACATTTAAAAAATTAAAAACGGTCAAAAATAAAACCAAACATAAAAATATAAAAAAGACAAAATCACCCCTTCATATAAAATCAACTAGAAAAACTAAATTAACTCCCCCCTAGAAACAAGAAAAACAGGTTATTAAGTGAAAAAATATTCTAGTCAAAGTCAAAAATTATAAATAAATAGAATAAAATAAATACATGAATGAGTAAAATTAGAATTAGAAACAAAAAAATAAAATAAAAATAAAGTAAAATAAAATTAAAAATATAAGAATAAATTATGAGTATTTTATTTTAATAAATCAATAAATAAAATAACAAAATAATAATGAAAAGACCAAATAATAAAACTAAAGAATAAAAGGATACAATAAAAAGTAAAATAAAAACCAAAAAAATCAAGTCAAAGTCATAAACTAAAAATAAATAATTTACAAATCAATAAAATAAATTATGAATTAAAGAAAAATAAATAAATAAATGAAGAAAAAATTAAAATTAAAATTAAAATTAAAAATAATAAATAAATAAATAAATAATTTTAATGTATTTTATTTTAATACATAAATAAAATAACAGAATAATAATAAAAAGACCAAATCATAAAAATAAAGAAAAACAAGGAAAACAAGAACCTTACAGGGAATGAAGGGATGGAATCCAACAACTGCTCACTTTCCATCCATCATCCCTATTCAACGTGTGGGACCTCTTCTCAATCTCAATCGCCTCCCTAAATTTCTGGTGATGGAAATGGTCAACCCTAGCAAGGATTCTAGCGTCCTCCATACAAATGTGATGCTTCGTCTTTTCTGCATGCTCAGTTAACGCAGAGGAGTTGGTTCTACCATGCCTAATATCCACAGCATGTTCCTGGAACCCCTTATTAATCGAGCGACCAATTTCACCAAAGTAGGGAGTCCTGCAAGAGCACAGAATCAAATAAACACCTTTCACACTTTTAGGGTCCAACTAATCTTTAACCGATTTAAGGGAGCCCCAAATGGTGTTTAAATGTTTAAAAGAAGAAGAGATCTTATGCTTCCTTAAAATCCGAGCAATCTTGTCAGTAGTACCTTGAATAAAAGGTAAATGAACTTTACCAACAGTATCACTGCTAATCTTATTCCGTCTAGGACCATTGCTTGCATTCATGAAAGCCTTCAAACCCTGACTTCTACTATAACCGTTTTCTCCGAAAACTTTAAGGAGATGAGCCTTCTCTTCATCTAAATGATCATTATCAGAAATTCTAAGAGCTCTTGTAGCTAAAGTATTCAAACTCCAAGTTTCTGAGCAGGAAAATGATGAGAGTCAGAATGCAGATACTGCTCCGTGTGTGTCTTTTTCCGATATACACAGTGCGAGAAAGAGCCATTAATATTCCTAGAGATGAGAACATCTAGGAAAGGAAGATTCCCATTAGTTTCAGTTTCGATCGTGAACTTGATGGAGTCCGATTGACTATTCAAGTGCCTATGGAAAGCCTCTAATTCAAGACGACCATGAGACCAATTGATGAACGTGTCATCAAAAAACCGCTTCCAAATCTTGGGTTTTAAAGGAGCCATCGCTAAAGCTCTAGATTCAAAATCTTCCATAAAAAGGTTGGCTACCACCGGCGAGAGCGGGGAACCCATGGCAACACCACAGGTTTGCTCATAAAATTCTCCTTCAAAACTAAAAAAGGTAGACGTGAGGCAAATTTCCACCAACTTAGCAGTATCAAGATCAGTGATACGCCTGATAACCCCTACCGCCTCCATGATAGATTGAATCTTACTATCTATCTAAAAGTTATTGATAACTAAATTAAAATTATGAAAAAAGATAAATATTCATAACTAAATTAAAATTATGAAAATCCTATTTCATAATAGACATACCTATTATTTTATTTTTATATATAATTTCACTGCATGAACTTTAATGATTAATACCTCTCCTATCTAGCAGATACACAATAAATATATAAAAATAAATGAGTGGCCTATTCAAATTTATGCATTACAATAAACATAAACGGTAGCAATTTCAAATCATAGTCACTATCGGATCCCCTTACAATCATCCAATCATTGACGAAGGAGTCTTTTGTTCGATGAATCGAGAGCTGATGTGACAGCTCCCGATCCCCCGACTCCGGCGACCTCATCTTTCTCCGGCTCGATGTGGACCCCGCCTCTCCAGCTTCTGACGGCAGTGAACGGGGAACGGTGATGACTCTGAGCGCCTCCTCCACCACCCCTCCCCCTGGCGCTGCTCCTCCCCCCATTCGCCACTCCCACGACCCCCGGCCACCTACCTCCATCAATGCTGCACAAATTTGATGGATAATTAGGCGGGAGGGAATTTTCATCCGCGCGTTTCAGTCGCTCGTTTCAGTTTCTCGGTCGCGCCTATGGAATGGAAGGGTCTGATGCAGCAGGGAACCCAGCTGCACGCACAGAGTCTTGCACTTGAAATGGTTGAGGATCACGGTCACATTGGGGCGAGACGCTAAAGCTGCCGAGGACGGCAGGCAAAGCAGCTCCCGAAGCATCTCTAAGCCGCGGGTGCGCTACTGGAATCGCACAATTTCACTGTAAAGCTCCGTCTTCAGGCGAATCATGCGGAGATCGTTGGATTTCTTCTGCTCGAAAGTTATTTGCTCGAATTCGCAGACTTCCTGCGGGGTCTGTCGAAGAACAATGTCAAAATTTGCAGCAGCCTTGGGATTGTTGGGTTTGAGCTGCATGGATCGACGGTGGCGACTCAAGATGTCACTCCATTGTTTTGCGATCTGAGTAGACCAAGAATATTGCAGATCCGCGCGGAGATCCACAGTGGGACTCATGAAGTAAAGAAAGAACGTCGCATACATTGCGAAAATGAATTGCAAACACGTCAGACTTGCCGCCATTCTCATCCCCTTGGCCGCAGTGAAGCTCCCATTTCTGAATCGCACAGACGATTTGAATCCCGGGGATGGGTAATCTCGCAACAAATTTTCACTGCTGCCATCCCCCACTACTCCATTCATGCCTGTCATTGTCACACTAGTAGCAGAAGCTACTTCATATGATTAAACATAACAAGGAGCACAGTTAATGGCAATAACGGACTGGGAACTGTGTCAACCAAGTAGTAGCAGTGGCCCTTTTTAAATGCTCCAAGAAGCCAGAAGCTGACTGGTATCAGACAAAGACAGTGACAAAGAAGTTTGCTATGAAAGCGACCAGCGTCAAAAACAAGGAAAGAGAAATACGCCCTCGCTTTTGCTTTCCATGTTGAAATTTCTGGTGAACAGAGGATAAGGGGAAATACCCACACCAACAATTTAATTATTTGGCCGCATCACATAGTTTTTAGTCTCGTACTTTACAGATCCGGGACTACTGGTCCTATAGATATACTTCCGGGTCTCTGCCATTTCACTGCACAGGGATTCAAATAGAGAAATGGCAGACTGGGGGCCTGTTCTAATCGAAGTGTTGTTATTCGTATTGTTGACGCCAGGGCTCTTGTTTTAGCTTCCTGGAAATAGTCGTACCGTGGAGTTCAGTAATTTTCGTACAAGTGGTATTTCTATTTTGGTTCACTCTTTCATATTCTTCGACCTATATGCCATCTTTCTGATAGCGGTGGGAGTGCATGTATATTTCGGATAACTGGTAAGGCTCTTGAATCCACCTTTTCTTTATAATCTCACAGATGATAGATCTGCCCATTTCCTGAAACCTCCGGTTATTTTGGGAGGAACTGTCTATATTTTCTGTCTGGAGGATAAGGGTTTGCTATTTAAAGTTCACTTTGTTTAAACTTTGTAGGTCTTATATTGTCAAATATTTTGGAACTTTTGGAGGTACATGTCCATTGCAGTATCAAGGAAAATGCTTTCACCAACATTGGCGATTTATTGAGACTTGGGACTACTTAGGATCTTCATGATTTCTATTTGATAAAATCATGTACCCATTTTATGGTATTCCCTGTTTTGCGATGCATTCTTCTAATTTCCCCTGTTTGGTATTTTAAAAAAAATGTATTGTAAAGGGACGTTCATTTAAGGAGACGAACTGTCACACCCTGCTGCTTTCTGTAACAATAAAATGAGTACTGGGCACTAACAGTTGTATTCCCTGTTTTGCAATGTATATTTAATTTTATTTAATGTATACATTATGTAGTACAGAGTTTGTTAATTAGGTCATTTTCCAGTAGTTGAGAGGATAACTTGTTATTTTCTTTTACAGAATTCAAATTCTGTTGTGTGACATGCATGCTCTTTTCAAATTCAAATCTTGTTTTGTGATATATATTCAAATCCTGTTTTGTAACCCATGTATGTCCTTTTCAATTCAAATCAAATCTACTTTGTGACATGTATGCCATTTGTTAATTAATTACGATCAATTAAATTCCAGCGATCCAACAATCCCATTCTTATTTGAATACTTTTAAAATGAAACGATGTGTGAAGGAGAAGAATAATAATATAGCACACAGGATCTCAAACACCTTGTATCTTAACATAATATCACTGTGAGTTATATCTGGTTAAAGACATTGATGGACGAGGCTTTCAACTTTACATTATCTTAGTCCATTATAATTTATACCCCTGTTGTTTTGGGTTTCACTGTAAGCAATAAAACAGTGGGAGTTTATCTCCCCTGACCCAGGTTTCTATTCATAGCATATTTATGCTTCACCCCTCTCTCATACAAGGGACATTGACCCATTTAAAAAAAGAGGAGTTCTTCTCTAAAAAACATACGGTATTCAACTCTGATTTTTTTTTAATTGCCATTCAGGAAAACATCTTCCAAACAATGTTGCTTATTCACCTCAATCATGCTAGCGACTAAATAATATCCCCATTTTAACTCTATTTGGCATTCAGCTTCGTGAATTATTGAAGGGGAGAGATATTCCCTTTAATTTTATAAATGACTTTGATTCATATAACTTACTTTACTCCAACATTACTAAACTTTGAAGATTACTCGTATTAATATATAAAAACATCATATGTGCTGCTTGATCGAATCCCATCTCAGAACTTCAAAATTTGCATATGACATCAAGGACCATACTTAGATGCTAATTCAACTCATTAGATACTTCTATTCCATCGGTCTCATAACTCTCTAAAACATAATCATTAGTGTAATCTAGAATTTTTTTTTTTTTAGGAATCTTGATAATTCTCCTCAAAATATAAATGAAAAATAATCAATAAAATTCACTTTTATCATCTTAGAAAAGGCCATTAAAATATATATCAATTTTTTTTTAAAATAAGCTTGGTTATTTCTGTATAACAATCGCATATTTTTTGTGACTGACTCTCAATGGCAATTTTTAATCATCTAGTTTATATTGTTTTCCTGTTGCAATTTTTAACATGGGTCAATTCTCAAGGGAATGTGATAACATAAAGTTTGGTCATTTTCTAAGATAAATAATGTGATAACATCATTCTCATGTTCCCATGTTTTTCACATTCTCAAGGGAATGTGATAAATAAAGTTTGGTCATTTTCTAAGATAATGTGATAACATCATTGATGCTCTATTAAAACTATCCAATAATTTTAACATTTATAAGAATTCTAATGATTTGCCTTATTTTGGAGTGACTCCAAAATGCTACACCTGATCATGGTTCACAGTGTATTTGACCATAGTCTTTGATAAGCTTGATTTACAACTAATGCAGCTGCTACTGCCTCTTTAATGCCTTGCATTTGCACCATTTAAGCTCAGCCATATTCTGGCGATGGAATATATAAATTTTACTGTACAATCCACCCTGCTACCATCTCTGAACTCTTACATTTCCTAGATAACAATTGCCAAATAGCATGTCTTACTTACAACTCATGCAGCTGCTACTGCCTCTTTAATGCCTTGCGTTTGCACCATTTAAGTAAGCCATATTCTGGCGATGGAATCTATAAATTTTACTATAAAATCCACCCTGCTACCATCTCTGAAGTCTTAAATTTCCTTGATAACAATTGCCAAATAACATGTCTTATAATTTTATAAAATATTCATGATAAAGAAGATGACGCTGGGATTCTTACTCAACTGAATAGATGCAGAGACAAATATAGCTTTCATACTTTGACATTATGTGCTAATGATACCATAATTTTACATGGAAAATCCAAAAGCAATTTGTGATTAGTGCAGATCTCCTCATACATGGTGAGCACTGAGAATTTGGTGCTCAGTGAGCAGGGAATGGCGTCAGTCTCCAATTTCTCCATCTCAAAATATAAAATTTGCAAATTTTGTTAAGAAAGCAATTCCCATGTAACTTCAAACATTTGGGTTAGATTAGGATTTTGATGCTGTCTTTCTATGTTCTAAAATATATATTGGATGCAATGGCAATTAAAAAAAACAATAACAAAACAAACTATCCAAACTTTATTGAAGAGAGATTATATTAGATCCAATTTATGGTCAAACACATTAAAATTCTATATTTATAGGAGTGGGATACATATAATAGATAATCATCAAAACTGGATGATAATGACTCCTAATTACAACTTGTAATTATATTGGAAAACAAGACTCTCTAAAAGAATGAATTAGAACTATAATGCATAACAACAATACATTTCTCCCACTATTTCTGACAATGTCTTGATTCCGAGTTTCTCATATTGATTCAAGTGAGATATAAAGTGAGATATAAAAGAAATTCCATAGATAATGATTTTAATTGTATCTTTGTTCAGCGGTATTGGGTTTCTTTCTGAACAAATCATTGCTATTGTTTGCTGCGAGAGGAGATTTCAACTCCAGATTTTGAAAGAGAGTATTTTCCAACAAAGCCAGAGTGTCCCAATGGGGGAGTTGACCTTTCTCATATTAACTAATCAATTACAGACTCTGTTCTTATTTTCTGACGGTTTTTTTTTCTCTTTTCCATAAATTAAACATGTTATTTCTTCTGCAGGGTTTGATATTTCATGTTATTTCTTCTATAGGGTTTGATATTTTACTCACCTGTATTCAGAAGACAAATCTTCTCACATGTTAAATTCCAATTTAGTTTAACTTTTAACATTGTTCCATGAAAAAAACAACGCTACATATGATTTAAAGCAAAATTCTTACATTTCCCACCAAATAATGAAATTTGGTTTCACAAAATATCCTCAGTCTTACATAAATTTCAATATTGACTTGAAAATAGGTTTTTATACATGAAAGGTTTATTGATGATTAAGGTTAGAACTTTGATCCATATGACATTTAAAAAATATGAAATCAATAATTTTTTTGATATTATTTTATTATAAAAATTTAAAAAATATTTTATTTTATTTCTATATTTTAAATATTTTCTTTTCAAATTTATTAAATATGTTTGACTTATATTTTAAGTTATTGTTATTTAGAAAAATCTTTAAAAGTTGTTTACCTACTATGTAAATATGGATAAAGTCTATAGAGGTAGAGGAATTGCTAGGACGGTCAAAAGTAGTAGTAATATGGGCAAAAAGATCTCAAAAAATCTATCTTTAACAGTATTTAAATCATGTTTTTTTTATGGTAGAAATAGATTCAATACCATCAAAAACCTCTAAAACACTCAAAATCTTGAAATTTAATAATCAAAATTTACAAATATTCTTTCCAAAATTTGTATAATTTTCAAAAAAAATATTAGTTAACAATACTGCTCTAAATATTATAAACAAAAAGGGAAAAATATTAAATATTATAAACGAAAGAGAAAATATCATTTTAACAATACTTCTCTAAATATTATAAACAAAAGAGACAAAATATTAAATATTATAAACAAAAGAGAAAATATCATTTTAGAAGGGGTAGATAGTTAGTTATAAAAGGATCAATGTGTTTGTAAATAATTAAGGTTAAGATATAGTATAAATATTCGTTAACAATACTGCTCTAAATATTATAAACAAAAAAGACAAAATATTAAATATTATAAACGAAAGAGAAAATATCATTTGAACAATACTGCTCTAAATATTATAAACAAAAAAGACAAAAGTGGGTTTTTTTCAAAATCTCGTCCATTGCCACAACTTCAAGGATGAAAATCATCAAAACTAACAAACATTCAATGTGCATATAAATTAGGCATGTCTTTGACACAATTCTTGACCTTTATAGAACAACCTTCATAATGCATGTCCACCTTTATCACAACTGTGAGAGGGCTATCTTCCTTCTTATCACCCCACCCTTTTTTTCTTCCTTATTCTCCTTCTTCTCTTCGCCATTTCCTTCCTACACAAACCACCATTTGTTGTAAAAAATATCCTCAAAATTTCTAAAACCATTGAGTTAACCAACACATAATGCATATCTCAATGTGCAACAAGCCAAATTCACTAGAATCAAAGAAAAACATAGATACACTAGATGTGTCATTTATTTATGATTGTTCAAAATATGCTAGAAAATTTGAGGTATCTATCAAATATGTGGTTCCAAATTTTTAGATGACCATCAAAGAGTGCAGAGTGAGGTTATGATTTATATCGAGGGTATTTAACGTCACTCATGAAACACATAGATCAAGATGACACATAATTTCAAGAGGTATAGTTGTTGTTTGAGGCATGCTACCTAGTAGAAGCTCATGCAAAACCATTGCTTCATTAAAACTTCTTTGCACCAATAGGACTGGACTCTACATGGGTTCTTTCATGTCATATTTGCAATGCTAGGCTAAGAGACCCAATACTTTATCTTTAATCAAAGTACAATCCTTACTTCTTTTGCACCTAAGAAAATTGAATGCTCGTATTTCATGTTTGGCATAATCTCAAATAATTCTTTACCATCCAAAAAACTCACATAAGAGAAATTTAATCATGTACTACATACTTTACTTATTATTGTCTACAACTTATTTAATGTATGAAGGTGAGCTTAATCATATAGATCCTACCAAATATTGGTGTACATATCTGATTGCCTTGTTATTATTGTTGATATGTTCGGAAGTGACTAGTTCTTAGGGTTTGCAAGTATCTATTTTGTTCTGGATTTTGCATTTTCCATTTTTGTTATTGTATCTATTCTACCAAAGTCACCTAAGACATGCACTAGGACCTACCTATTTTTTGCGAGCACAAGCATACATGACCATGTCATTCAAAGACTTAAAACCTTGTGGTGGTTAACAACAGTCCGCTTTCACCAACTTAGTTAAGAACCAACTGACATTTTTAATTTTCTTTTGATCCAGTATCATTTTCAATTCTCCAATGTATTTTGTGTTAGAGTCATGAATAACATAACGGTGAAGTGTCCTAGAAATTCTTTTGAAACTAGTATGAGTATCACATCAAGATACATACATTCCATGTCAGTATCCTCCTCTTCTAATTTTTAGTTTCTAAAATTACTGATGTGTGTTTTAAAGCTCCAATGAACCTGAGAAGTAATAAGACATGTGTTGAAGTATACTTGTCATGGCTTCTTAGTTGATGGAGACTTCCATAGCATGGCATAATGTTTTTGTCCCACTGTTAAATCTAAATCAAAGCAGTGGTTGGGTTCTCATGTTGACTAGAATCTTCAACAAAATGAAATAATGAGTAAGGTACTTTTCCTAAAAGATATCAAGGAGGTTATGGGGTTATTAAAGAATTGATTGTAGCCACTTTGACAAAGGAACCTAAATCGCAATAAACAAGAACTTTGTTGTTACTTGCAAGTTTTCATAACTTGTAGTGCATGTAAGCTTAGATATAGGAGAAGAAATAATACATTTCAAAGCCCTTAAACAACATTCTATATAGATAAGAAGATACCATATTCCCCACAAGACACAACCTAATTTTTATCTTAAATCATAAATTGATGGTCAAAATGAAGAGTGATATTGAAACTTGTTGAAATTTTTTCATATAGCATAAATTGATTATAAAATTAAGGGCGTTTTAATATCATTTATTTATAATACATTCTATGCTCAATTTAATAGAGACATATATGGTCTGCAATTTTTTTTTTCCAATGATGTTGAATTATAATTACAACTAATGCCACTTCCAACTCAAAAGTGGGTGTTATTATTCTTAAATTTTACACTTGCATGAGTATTCAAAGATTGGTATGGTAATAAAAAAATAAATTGCAGGACTAGCCTAGTGGAGGCAGGATGAGTGTTTTGCATTGGGATTTTCTTTCTATCATGGATTCAATGTATTACATATTTCACCAACAAGGCTTTCTCAAATTCTTCCACCATGTTTTGAACTTCTTCCACCATGGTTTAGTTATAAACATAGTCCATATGATTAACATTGTTATTTCAAAAACCTTCAATCCCAGAACTCAACATCAACTTTGATCTACATGACATTGAACCAAAAAAGTACAATGATAATGACAATGAATAAGGAATTGAACACAATAGATTTCATTCCGAGGATAGTTTTATTCACTGATTTTGGGTTTATGGATCAAATGGACCGGGCGGGGGTTGAACTGAAGACCCCCGTCGAACAAACCTGCACCACTACCAACTCACCTACACATTGTTACTTAACCGTATACAATGCCACATGTATTTAAATTTTTTTGTTTTCATCGTTGTGTGGAGTGGGGTCCAGCCCTGTGGGCCATCCCCTAATACAAATTTGCATATAACCATAACCCAGGACCTAAGGCGGAGCGCAGGAGGCGCTAACCCTTAAACACATGATTAAATTGTGAATCAGGATTAATTAACACCTAATTCATATTATGGGTGTTATTAACGAAATTGACCATCCCACAATTTGTGCCATTGGTCACTGAATTATAGGACAGTTTTCTAAATTCCGAGGGAATTTGTAGGAGTGTCTCAGATTTTGTGCAATTTGTGGAGAAGATAGTGGGAAAACTAGGAGAGGTCATAACTCCTCTAGTTTTCAACCAAATTGGATACAAAAAGAGGCTAAGGTACCATTTTATTATTTTGGACTCAATGGAATATGTCTCCAGATGCATAGAACACTCTAGATAGGATTTTTTTGCAGGTTGAAGCCTAAGGGTGCCATGATCTGTTAAACACACACATGGTGTATGAGGAAAGATAAACACACACATAGAAAGATAGGCATTCGTTGCATCTCTATTACACATAGATGTACATTTATAATACAATAATGTGACTCTTGGATTCATCTTCCAAGGTCACCTGGACTCCTTTGTGACTCTTCGCCTTCCACACCTACCCATAGAGGATTAGGTGTTCAACATGATCAACCATGGTGTTGAAACAAATTATGGAAAATTTTGATGATGAAGATGCCCTTGCAGGCGTTGTCTTTTCTTCATATTCTTTCTGAAACAATAATTGCATCATAGATGTAACTTACCATTCTTCTTTCCTCTTTATGTCTTTGAAGGAGAGATTTATTCATGTATTACACGATGTTTTGTAGTGCAATTGTAGCTCTTTGAAGTTGTAGTTTAGGATCTTGATGTAGTTTCTTATTTTTGTTGATTGTTTACATGCTTAACTGAAGGTTAGCATGCTCATTGGATGATGTTCTTGCAACAATACGTTTATTTGTAGGAGAAACTATTCATTCATTTGTTCAACATTTGTTGTACTCTTCTTTACAAATCATTGAGCATAATGAGAAGGGATCATGCCATTAGAGTTTATCCAAGGAGATGTAGCCCAAGATGGGTGAACTCCTTAAACAATGGCTCGTGTAAGATGATTACATGCTTCCATTTTATGTTTGATTTCATATAAAAAAATTCATGAACATAAATTACAAAAATACATAAAACCACCTACTTCTACTTGCCATTTGGAGGAAAAACCTTAGTCACAAATCCTTTTATTCTGGATAAGATCTTAGCATAGCATAACTAATATTCCCATTCAAATAAATATTTCATTGTAAATTTATTAAAAGTATGCAACAACCAATACTTATATTTAAAATTTACGTATATTTATAATGAATAAACCTAAAATACAATTTAAAAAATGTTTTCCTTTTTTTCATCCAAACATATTTATCATAGTTAGGATCATTATTTTAATTTTTATTTATTTTTTGAAATTAATAATATATATTTAACTACATTTGAATCTTTAATATAAAAATTATCAATATTTTTCGCATGGAAAAAATCACATATTTTTTATTTCATTATTAGGATCATTATTTTAAATTTTATTGGTTTTTCTAAATTAATAATATATATTTAACTACTTCAAAATCTTTAATATAAAAATTATCCGTATTTTTCCCATGGAAAAATAACGTGTTATTTCATTGAAATCAAAGTATACAAATTACTATTCAATTACAACCTTTTGGATATGTCTATCAAGAAAGCTAAGGCATTCTACGAACACAAAATAATTAAACAGACAAAAAATTAAGGTCCCAACGAGTACAACAACTTCAATTCATAAAATGTTGTTGGCATCCACCCTAAGGACATCAACAAAAAATTATGAAATCACTAAATGTCCTACAGGTTGGAGTAATGCTTCCTTTGATCTTCTGTCCACATCAACATTTTGTTCCCTCTCGATATGTGATACCTCTAGTTCCTTAAGAAATTCTTGTAGTTGGAAAATTCTTTGTTGCCAAGGATATAGGGCCAGGTTGTGTAATATATCGATCCCAAAGAACCGATCAATAACTACTCGAGAATCACCAAAAAATTGTAAGCACTTCTCCTCCTTGGACATTGAAAAGTCAAGGACGAGCCAAACCCAATTAATTCTGCTTTATTATATGTTTGGGTCCTAGCCCTAGGCTAAGAAGGAAATAATGATGATTCTTCAGGTGAAGTGTTTCTCCCGCTTTGCATATATCAATGACATGACTTTTGGCTCCATAAAATAAAGCCCAAGCCTTCGAAGTATCTATCCTGGGCCCAATTGGAATCCAATCTTCTTTTTTAAACCTTGTGTGTTGAGTTCGTTAATTGTTATTTTTGTTTTATGTACCACATGTCAAATATTTGAGATATCATTGTCAAAGATGATTCTATTCCAGTGTAACAATATATGTCAAAGGACCAATCTTGGAAGATTGGAAAAATGCTCCAAGGTTGGGGTTTTTGTCGACTCTCTGAGGCATTTCCTAACGATGTAAACGATCATATTTCCACGGAGGCCTTGTCAAACAAGATCCATTTCCACATTGCCTCAAAAAAAACATAATCGACGAACAAGTGTGTCATTGATTTTTGATTATCATAATAGAGTGGGCATCTTCTAAGGCCTTCCAAGTCTTATGTATAAAAATCATCTTACATTTGAACTTACATACTATAAAAAAAACTCCAAAAAAATTCTTCTAAATTATTTTCTAGTTATTATTAATCTTTTATAACATTAAAATGAGAAAATTCTTTATTCTTTTACGTTTTTGAATTACCAAAATGCTTAATCTTATAATAAGTTACATGTTATTAAAGATACTCCAACAAAATGTATAGTCATCTGTCTTTTATAACTTGAATGAGAAGATTCTTCATTCTCTGAATTACTAAAAAGAAAGTGGATTCTTCTAAAAAGACTATAATGAATTATATATTCTTCTTAATATTATAAATTTATAAAATTTAATTAAAAGATTATTATCTTTTTAAATATTAATAATTTACATTTTTATCTATTTATAATTAATAAATTTACATATTTATAATTTTGAAAATATTTTAATTTTTTTGAAAAAATAATTATTAAAATAATTTCTTATTGTTTTTATTTATAAATATTAACTATCCATCACTTAACATGACATGTGTGAACTCATCCTATTGAATTTAATTAAAAAAAATTGTGATAAATACATATTATTCATCTCCTTAAGATAAACCACATTTCAAACGTGGGAAAAAAAAATATTAATATGATGAATTAGGAAGAAAAAAAATAACATCTTAACTTATTGAAACCATCAAACTTATAAAACAATTCAATTTAATAATATTAAATAAAAACAAAATAGTAATTTATT
>CM076582.1:42046918-42225383 GCA_034641835.2 Pinus albicaulis | reverse complement strand
AATGAAAAATTGTTCCTTGAAGGCTCAAAACAAATTTAGCCACCTTTTGGTATAACAAAATATTATAGGTGGCTAACAAATCCCAAGGATTCAAAGACTATTTCATTGTAAAGAATTATCTATGTTGTAGGGATGGCATGCCTCACATAGAAGTCAATCAGGAGTTATGAGAATCCCAATAGATTCAATAGCGTTGAAGGATATAAAGGATACATGGCCTAAAAAATTTAAGGATGAAGTATGAAGTATACAACTCAACATAGCCATGGATGGTGTCAACCCATATTCCCTCCAAAACACCAACTATTATGTTTGGCCTATAGTAGTGGTCAATGACAACATCCCCCCATGGTTTTCCATGAAGAATGAACATCTTATGTTGGATCTCATAGTCCTTGGTAGAAGACAAGTGAAGAATATGGATCTACTTACAACCATTGGTAAATGAATTGAAGGAATTATGGGAAAGGATACATGTGTACGATGTATCAAGAACCATTGCAATAGACAAGAGTTTTACGTTTTATGGAATATGTTCTTACACGCTTAGGAGTTTTCTGTAATAAATTACATTTTTATTGATTTTTTTATATACATAACAATATTTGTTGACATATTAATTTAATTCACTACAATTTTTATGATCTTCATGATTGTTAACGTGCCCTGTATACAATAATTTCGCAGGTCTTATAACAAAAGGGTATCATGGATGTAAATGTTGTGGAATTTGTCTGACGTCTAGGTGGTTTGACCACCTACGAAAGGAAATGTATGACTACTCTAGGGTATTCCTCCAAAAAGAACACCCTTACATAAGAGCAACATCCACTTTCAATGGAAGACCAAAGAGAACTCAAAGGCTTGCAAAAATGACACTAGCTGAATGGCTTAGAGCATATTAGAGAGAGAAGAAGAGGAGTTTTCAAAAAAGTTCAATTAAAATGGGGAGCCTATGTTCGAAGATCTATAATTATTTGACACCTATATTGAGAAATTTCCCATTGGGATGAAAAGAAATCTGTCTTTTATGAGCTCCCATATTGGGAGCATATTAAGATTCCTCGCTTACTAGATCCCATGCATATATTTAAAAATGTTTTATCTTCTTTATGGAGGCACATATCTTCGAAAGAAAGTGACACATTGGTTGTTAGGAGAGATATTATTTCTTCAAAAAAATAAAAAGAAACATTGGCCAAGACAAGAAACTAGAGGAGAGGATGTCCCTCTTGGTCTTTTAAAGAAGGTGATGTCCCATGGTTTTAAAGAAATGTGATATTTCTTTGGAAAATGAAGTTATACTGGGTGTGAGGGTACTTTCTTTATGTGGGTCTTCACTACGACGCTGCTTCATTGTAGAATACCATTTGTTGGGGTTGAAATCGCATGACCATTTGAACCTTTTAAAAGTACGTATGCCATAAACATGATTTTATTATTTGTTATTATTTTTATGTAATGGGATATTTTATAATTAATTTTTGTATAATATTCTATTTACTTTGTAGTGTCACTACCCTTTGCTTGTGCGTGCAGTGTGTTATCACTCAGGTTTTCCTAGAAGTTGTGTAAGAGGAAAGTATACCCGAAGTAACCACAAACCAACCTTCAGATGCAGAATCTAGCCAATCTGCATCCAGAGAGGGCTCTCTCTTTATGATTTATCTTTGTTCTTAGAAGGTTTTAGGCTAGGTATAGATCCAAGAGTTTGTTTTGAAAAATGGTGGAATCCACAAACTAAGGGCAAGGTTGAAAGTTTTCAGTCCATTGGGCTATGGAGTCAAAGGATGGCTTTACTGGATTTCTATTCTACGCTCAAGATGGTTTTACAGGGCAAGGTAGCTAGACAGAGAACAATCCTTAAAATTCAAAGTGGATGGGATGATTTTAAAGGGATGAAAGGCAGCTAAGAATCTTTCACCATGTTCAAAAGAAAGAAATAAGATGATTACAAACAAAGAGCAATGAAGAATTCTTTATTATAGTAATCAACAATGTTTAAATTAGCAAAGCAAGAGCATTTAAGAATTCATGCTTATAACCAATTTAGAGGAAAACATTAAGAACAATCACATCTGAAATCAGAGTACAATTAAGTAAATTATGATTCAATCATTTATGTAAATTATTCAGAAATGGACATAATGATATTATAAACTGATATAAAACTTAAGACAAAGGGTAGAAAGACTTATTGAACTGCAGTCCAACACATGAATCCTGCAAAAAGTCCTGAGCTTCAAATCGTCATCCAGTAAGCCACAAATAAATTTCTCCAAAATGCTTTTATTCCGAAAATCTCAATGTTACAGCAAAGTAATAGAATCCACCCTCAATACTTCCTTTGAGGGTTTATTTATACAAGAAAAACTTGAAAAAAAAATCTCACACTAACTTAGCCAATAATCTAGGGTGACTAAGGAGTAATTTACAAATAAACAGGAGACAAATGGTCTCGTGGATAGAATAATAGGTAACTGCTGATGTGCTGTTTCCTCATTTTGCTGGTGTGCTGGAGGTAAGTGCTGAAAAAGGGCTCAATGCTGTCTTTTGGAGTAATTTCTTTGCTTGCTTGGTACTCTTTGTCTTTACGGATATTCTTCAACCTACGTAACTGATACTCTTTCATCTGTACTCATTTTTATCCTTTTACTTGATAGTAAAGATAAAATTCTCATCCTGAAGATAAATTTTATAGAATTTCCAATAATTCTTTCCACCATTGATCATCTGGTATCATAGTTCTTTTGAGTTTTCTCAATGTCTCATCTACTTCGGTGAGTTTGTAAAAGGTGGGCTCATTAGGAAACAGATACTTTATTTCATGTTCCAGATGAAATAAATTCCTCACTCTATCATAGATATTTCTCCCTGTTGGTAATGTTGACTCTGGTAAACTAGTAGAACAAGCAGCTGTATTTTGAGCATGAGTATTTATTTTCCTTACATAGGTTTCTAAGTCCATTATTTGATCCTCTGAGAGCATAGGACTTGGTAACCCATTGTCCAACAAAGCTTGAAATTTCTCTCTGAAAATATTGATATCAATCAAAATATCTGAGTACTTCCTTTCTAAATTCTGCATGAAAGTTCTTTTGATGAAAACTCTCTTTATTTCCAAAACTGTGCCGGTCCTGTCCTCAATCCCTAAAACTGCAAGCTGTTGCTTTGTCCGGGTGTTCAAAAATTGAATAAGCTGATTGGCCTGCTCAGGCCTGCCTCTTAATTCATTTCTGGTTCTGTTTATTTCTTCTTGAGCTATTTTAACCAAATCATTTTGTTCAAAAATTGCTTGAACAGAGGGCCAAATACCCTTTATTAACTCAATGATACTACCCCAAAGAATGTCATTTATTTCCTTTAAAGGCTTTTCTAATGAAAGGTCCTTCTCCAAAGCCTGAACCAATTTTTCTAACCTTTTTATTTCCCTGGTGTTATCAGCAACTGTCTTCTTAGATGTATCATATTTTTCCTCCAATTTTACTAATTGCAATTTTGTGGTTTGAATTTCTGTGACCCTTAGTTGTAAACTTTCCATTTGTTTTATTAATTCATAAGAACTCAAACCAGAAGTATTTACCTGAGATGGCTGTGTTTGCTGACCTGTTGTTGTAGTACCTGTGGTTGATGTCTGCCTGATAGTTTCCTGTTCCTGCAAAGCTTGTTCCAATTCCTTCTCCGTTTCACTTAGTCGCTCAGTCATATTTAGGAGCAACTCCATTATTTCTTCCTGCAAATTCCCCTTTAGAACTTCTTGGGTCTGAGGGTGCCTTGAGGCTGGCAATTTTAGCTGCTTTCTCAGTGCAGCTATGTCATCATCTTTCTTCTTTATTAATGCCTCAATACTTTTAATGTCTTTGGGGTTGTGACCCAAGCCAATGATTATGTCTTCTAGAGACTTTATTCTATTATCTTTGGCCTGAGAAGAGGCCCTCTCAATTTGCAATTGTGCAGTTGTGTTATTCAAAGAATCTTGCAGCGTTATGGCTGCCATGGCTTTATTGGTAAGAGTGGAATAGACCATTTCCCCAGTTTGTCTGTGTAGCTCTATCTGGTCCAGAGGATGAATGTCCTTTGCCAGAACCTCAAAATTTGTTTTAATGTAATCAGCTGCTGACATGGGCTTTGGCACCTTTGACTTGAAGTGGCTCATCAACATTTTGCCTTGTGAAAGGTCAAATGCTGACATTAACCTTTCTTGATTATGGGGAGCCATCTTCAGATATTGGTCATATACTTTCATCGTTAATGGATCATTCTTTGCCTTTATGTTGATGAAAGTTCTTTTTATATCCCCTGTATTTGTTTTAGGTGGCTTGAAAGAGGATAATTATGTACTCAATTGCTTTTGTAAAGCCTTCCCTTTCTGGCTTGTGTTTGTTTCACTAACTGTGCCAGTTTGCTGACTGTCTTCCCTTCCATCATCAAACATCTCATCTATGATTTCCACATCTGGAAGTGGATCTGGTTTCTGTTTCTTGGCTTGATGTGCATGTGAGGTTTCTTTTGGAGGAGTGGTATCTGGAGTCTGCCTTTTCTTTCCTATTTCCACATTTGATGGAGTTTGTAACTCTGGAACTTGTGTGTGCTTTTCCTGAGTGGGAGAAACTTCTCTGGAAGTTTGAGGCTTCTCAGCCATGACTAAAGTTTCAATCACCTGTAATGCAGGTTCCTTTCCTTTGCCTTTTGTCTCTGCTGCAACTGAGGAACTGTTTTCCTGTAATGTCTGCTGTAGAGTTGCTGCTGAAGAAGTGCCAATGTGGGGTACCTGCACTTTACCACAAGATTCTAGGTCATACTCCTTCAAAATCTTTCATCATTATGTTCATTTTTTCTTCTTCACTTTCTTCTTCAACAAGTGTTCCTTCAACCCATTCATCTTGATTGGCATATTGTTCTAGTTCAGGAATCTTGTGGTGTATGTAAGGGGATGATTTATTCTTTAATCTCTTTTCACAAATAAAACCAAATGGGTCATAAGGAACCCAACGAAAAGTTCTTTGGAACTTGCTTTGTAATATATTTTCTGCCTCTCGCTCGGCCTCCCTAGAGTTGCAGATGAAAGGACCTAATTGACTCTTGATCCTTAGTTGGGCTTTCTTCTTCACACTACAAAAATGGATCACATCTGAATTATTCATTTGCCTGAAATATTCCAAGGCAAAAATCCTCATGGGCACATATCTTGGCAACTTGAATGGATGTAATTCACATCCATAAATTCTAATGACTGTATGGTTTTGATATAAATACCAATCTCCAACTTTATAAGTCCTTGAAAGCTGCAAGGTCTTCTTTATTTCATTACTGAGCCTTGGGGGGGGAATTCCTGTCAACAAGGTTGTTGCAGGATATACAAACTGATCAATGAACTTAGTGTAGGAATAGGGAGAATCAGAGGAAGAATGAATTATGGGAGACCAAAATATGACTGACCTGGGGTTTCCCTTAGCATCAAGCTTTTTAACAGGGAAAGGGAACTTTTATGATTGATAGAAGATAATGAGATGATAAATAACTGAGGAATATTTGAAAACTTTCTCATCATCTAGCCTCATGAACTGATCATGGATCTTATTGGCTACGAAAGAGGCAAAGTCATATTTAACTTCAGGAGGCTGCCCAGGAGTAAAGATAGATAGTAAAACCAGTGTTATTTCATCCACATATTCATTGGTATTGAATCCCAAGACAAAAGATATCATATTTATGATGAGCCTTCCCAATTTATTGAAATAATAAAAACCATAGGGAGGAGACCCCTTAGGTTGATGTTCAGGCAACATGAAATTCTGGCACATGGATTTTAGCTTTTCTGGGGTTAATTTCCTAGTCTTCTCAATCAATTCTTCCATAGACAACGGTGCTAGTTCTTGGTCTGGTTCAAAGTGTAGCATTGCATTGATAGCCCGGGGAGTAATGGGAAACAGAACACTCTGATCAGGAGCTATTACAGCCCTTTGAGTGGGATCATAGTTTGAATGGCAATAGTGGATGATTTCTGGGAAAAAAATGACCGAAGGGATGAGATACCTTGGGAGATTGGATTCCCACAACCCTATAAGATCTTGCCCCTTTGAGTATTCATCTCTGCAGCGAAAATAACTCAGAAGGGGACTTTCATCCAAATGCAAGTCTTTAATTTGGAAATCTTTATCTACCAAAGGTAAATAGTCCAACTCACGGTGAGGGGCATTCAGTGGAGTTATATTCAAAGCTGTCGGGGCCTCCATTTTGGTTCTTGTGGATTCAAAACAAAGGTTTCTAGTTTTCTTCACAGGCCGGGCGTGATTTCTAAAATGAAGGAAATTAACACAAATGCAGTTTCAGGGAGCAATTGCATAGTTTTAAAACCTCTGGGGAAGATCTCAGTGATGAGTTTTAATCACTAATTCAGCGAAAAACAAAGAAAACAGAGTTTTTCTTGCAGTTCGGGGTGGAGTAGGATAAATACCTGTTCTTAGAAGAAAACTGGTTCTTAACAGGTAACAGGCGGTAGCAAGAGGACACTTGAACGCAGGTCTGGCGGATTTATGGAGCGAAATTGAATGGAACAATGGATTTCAATGAATATTCGAAAACCGTAGCAGAGAACACAGTCGTGTTTAATAACGAAAATAACGGAAAAAACATGAAAGTTGGCTTTATTTACAAGTTAAAAGGGTTTTTTAGTTTTTCGAGGAGTGACGTCATCAATGTACGGGCTGACGTGTGGAGGGGCCGGGCGGTAAGTGGTAAGTCCCCGCACCGCTTATGGACGAAGGTGGTATTAGTCGGGAGGGCAGCGATTCCATTGGATCTTTGACACGTGGATGATGATCTGTTCAAATACCACCAATCCCCCGCTGGTTAAAACTCTGACAAAGGATGGGTAGCGGAAATGACGTGGAGCGTCGATCGGTGAAGGGGTGATCCAACGGTGGAAAATAATAGGAGATAGCGGAGTTTTATCGTGCGGGCCCGACGGGGTTTTAAACGCGATTTAACTTTATAAAACATCCCGGGGAGCTTTTAATTGGTGGAGAAGGGTGGTTATTAACTAATTCTGATAATTAGTTAATCCCACTGTATAATGGAAAGATGGGTCGCGGCGGGGTTTTAATTGTGTTTGAAATGTCGGGTGGAATGCCAGGTGGATGAGCCACGGTGGCATAGGGACTTTTCCAAAGTTTTGGTTTTGAAAACAAAACTTCGGGTTTTATTTATATTTTTGTGTTAAACACATAAATCATGTGTTTGAACGTTATTTCGTATATTTGTTTTTTATTTTATTATATGGTAATAAATAAACATTATTTAACTACCATAAGGGGCGGGACTATAATATAAAGGTATATTTAACCAAAGGGCGTATGAAGCGGGTTTTTAATGAATATTTGGGAAGTAAATACTTTGGTTAAAACATAATAGAGGGGTTTTTGGGATATTTATAAAAAAGGAGTTATATACTTAGGATAAGGCATTTCACTAGGGATTTAGTAAATAGAGTTAAACATTAATATGACAAAGGGACAAGGGAACTCAACATACTTTTCACATCTAGGAAAGTGACAACTTCTGAAGTAAATTGCAATATCTTATCTTCAACACTTAAACTTAGAATAGAAAGTTATCTTGAGGGATTTTTATGGAATTTTGCATGATTTCCTTAAGTAAAATAGGATTTTACTTAGGAAAAGGTTAAAGGTGAATGATTATAATGATGAATTATCTCAAGTACTTAGGTCTTTTTGATCATTAGGCCGAGGGTCCGGTCCCTCCAAAAGTCAAGGAAATGCCTTGAGCCCTTTTGATCTCCAAATATCTTAGTACTTTGGGGGAAATTAGTAAAACTTTTGAGGGGAAAGTGATGAGGGAAGTTAATGATTTTGACTTTGCTTGCTGTGATTTTCCAGTGTATTTCCTTCTTTAGTATTTGTGATGAAAGTAAAGGATCAAAAACTTTGAGCAGCATCATTCATCAGATAACACTCTGCAACACCATCTACCTATCCTATCTACTACTACCATTTTCTCTTCTTTATTAGGGTGCATTTAGACTTACAAACCCTTATCAATCTTTTTCTTTTTACAAGGCAAATTTATCTAATTCTACCCTTATTACATCCAAGGGCTTAGATTAAACTGTTAAGCACCTTTTATTGACTCTACCTATCTACTTATCTGCCAAGATTAAACTGTTTGGTCAGATATTTATTCTCTATTCTACAACATGAAATTGAAACATGAATGAGTCAAGTTTAAACAGTTTGACTCTTCATAATTTGTGGCAAAAGTTTGACAAGCTGCACACAATTAATTTATTACAAAATGAAATAGTAGTGGCATTTGGATTTGCACACTTTCCTTGGTCTATTTTTTTCTTGTGGTTCATTTCTTTCACTTTTTTTGACCATTTTATTTTTCTTACCCTTTGATTTTTCTTTTAGGGTATACCCTCTTTACATTTTTAAATTTTTTGATTTTTTGGTTTCTTCAAGAATATGGAACACCTTTGCTTAAGAAAGAAGGTTTGAACATATTCCATAGTTCAATCAAGACAATCATGAAAAATGAAACCTATTGGTATAGGAGACTAACACTGGCTCCACTTGGGGATGGATTTTCCTTGTGAAAAGTCAAGAACAGCAGGTTAGATGCCTAAACATGTCTTCAAACTGAATTATGTAATCTCCTTCTCCTGGCAGCTTTTATTTTACATATGATAGTGAAACTTTTGAAGCTTAGGGCCTTCAATTCGGGCTTCAACTTCAAGAAGTCACCATCCAATCCAAACTGCATTAAAAAAATGATATATTATGTACAAGTTAGAAAAATCAAAACATTCTAGTAAATGGGATCAAAATAATGCTTGAGCATTCGACCATTGACTGGTCCTTCTTCAACTTCTGAATTGTCCATATCTTTCAAAAAGTATGTATTGTTTCCCTGCAAGGCATGAACAATGTAAGGCCCTTTCCACAAAAAATCAAATTTTCCATGTTTCCCTTTTTCTTCTCTTCTAGAATCCCATCTTAGGACTTTATCACCTAGTTGAAAATCTTCTGCTTTAGTCCTTTTATCAAACATTTTCTTTAGCTTTTCCTGCAAGACTTGTGATCTTTGGTATACCTCTTCCCTGGTTTGTTGCAGGTGGATTGTTTGATTAATTCTTATTTGAATGTCATTTGGCTCCACTTGAGCCTCCTGAAATAATTTCATAACAAGAATTCCTAAAGATGATGGGAATCTTGCGTCAAGGCCATAAACTAACTCATATGGACTAGTCCCAATTGATTTCTTAGTTGTAAGTCTGTCTGCCCACAATGCATTGGTCAGTTTCTTGTGCCAATTCTTTTTGTTTTCTTCCAATAACTTTTTGATGATATTGATAAGGCTTTTATTGGAGGATTCTGCTAGTCCATTACCCTGAGGGTAATAAGCTGTTGAATGGCCTAAAGTAATATGATATTTACTACAGAAACTAATCATTTTCTTTGAATTAAATGCAGAAGCATTATCTGTTATAATCTTTTTTGGACAGCCAAATCTTGAAAGTATGTTAGTTTCTAAAAACCCTATAATCACTGAATCATTGGCCTGTCTGCATGGGATAGCTTCAATCCATTTAGTGAAGTGGTCTGTGGCAGTTAAAATCCATCTGTGTTGACCTGAAGAAGGGGGATGAATTTCTCCAATAAAATCTAATCCCCATTGTTGTAAAGGTTTTTCTGTGGAAATTGGTTTTAAAGGCAAAGGTAACAACTTTCTTTTACCCTCAAATATCTGACACTTATGACAAGTTGTTACAAATTTCTTAACATCAGAAAATAAAGTTGGCCAGTAAAAACCAGCCCTTAAGATTTTGTCTACAGTTGATTTCCAGTAGAGATGTCCTCCACAATCCCCTGCATGAAATTCATTAAGAACTTTATCAGTTTCATCTTTTAATAGACAATTCAACAAGATTCCTTCATGATTTTTCCAAAATAGAGTGCTATCTAGAATACAATATTTCAAAGATGTCATTTTTAAAAATCTTCTTTTCGTTCTGGACAACCCTGGAGGAGCTTGTAGGTTTAATAAAACATGAATTATATCAGTGTACCAGGGTGAATCTAAGAAAGCTTGACTGATCTGTGGAGTCGCCATCTCCTGTTCGTTGTCCAGTTCGTTAATATCTAAGGCTTGGCAATTAGTTTCAGTCATGAGTTGTGCCAAACCTTGACCTTTTATGAGTTTTGTTGGTTTAATCTCAATATCATATTCTAAAATGGTAGCTATCCACTTACCTCTTTTACCTTCAATGCCATCTTGGGTCAAAATATCTTTAACTACAGCATTAGGCACATAAGCTATCACATGAGAATATAATATGTAAACCCTGAAATCTTTAATTGCTTTTACCAATGCAAAAGCTTTTTTTTCCATAATATTGTATTTTAGAGATGCATCCCTAAGTGCTTTACTAAAAAATGCTATTGGTTTTTCACACCCTTGGTCATCTTTTTGAAGTAAAACAGCTGCAACTGTATGTTCAGAAGCAAATGAAAAAATAATAAAATCTCTGTCAAATTTAGGACTGGTAAGAACTGGTGTCCTTGTTAAAGCCATTTTAATTTCCTCAAATGATTGTTTGGCTTCTACAGTCCAGTCAATGCTTGAATCTTTCCTTAGCATGTTAGTGAGCAAACTAAGTAATTCAGCTAAACTAGATATAAATCTTCTCAAGAAATTAATTTTTCCTATGAATGTTTGCAACTCTTTTATGTTTCTAGGATGAGGTATCTGTAAAATTGCTTTTATTCTTTCTGGGTAAATCCTAATGCCATCTTTAGAAATGATGTGCCCTAAGAGCTTTCCTTCTTCTAAACCAAATAATGACTTTTTGGGGTTTAAAGAAATTCCATATTTTCTGCACTTTATAAATACTTGCCTTAAATGATCTAAATGTTCTTGATCTGTTTTAGAAAAAACAGTTAGATCATCTAGATAAATCACCAGAAAATCATGTATTTCTTTAGCAAAAGCAATATCCATTGCTCTTTGAAATTTAGCTCCTGCATTCTTGAGCCCAAATGGCATTTTGACATATTTAAACGTACCCCATGGTGTTGTAAATGCTGTTTTATCCTGATCATCAGGATGAACCAGAATCTGGTTGTACCCTGAAAATCCATCCAATAGAGATATCCTAGAAGATCCTACTACCCTCTGAAGAATATGGTCCATTTTTGGTAAAGGATAGTTATCTTTCAAAGAAACTTTATTTAAATTTCTTAGATCAACACACAGTCTAATTTCTCCTGTCTTCTTCCTAGTTGGTACTAGGTTAGAAACCCATTCTGAGAATCTGATAGAAGCTATAATCCCTGCTTCAAACATTCTTTTGATTTCCTTTTCAATTGAAGGTAATAAAACAAGATTTATTCTTCTAAGCTTTTGTTTGAAAGGTTTCTGATCTGGCTTCAAAGGTATAGTGTGTTGAATGATGGATGTATCATAAGATTTCAGATCTTCATAACTCCAGGCAAAAACATCCTGGAATTCTTTTAATAGTTCAACATATTTGACTTTTTGATCTTGTGGAAGAGATTTGGACAACTTAACCATTTTAGGATTTTCTGGGGTTCCTAAGTTGCATTCTTCCATATCAGCCTTAACAGATTCCATTTTAGGTCTAAATGGAATATCATTTGAGTCAAACAGATCTTCCAAAGGAGTTAATCCTTTGGGCAAATGATTATCTTTCAAATTGATGATTTCTGTCTCATCTTCAATGATCTCATCAGATTCTATATTTTTCAGATTCTGCATGTCTTTTTCTATGAATGTGGTTGGGTGCAGTATATGAATTGCATTTTCTCTTGAAATTTCTATTTTTTGTTCTTTTTCTTGATCAATTTCATCAATAGTTATGTCTTCATCTATATTACAGTTAGAAAACTCATTCTGAAGTGTCAAAAAATTATTGATTTGATTGTTATTCACAAATACTTGCCAATTCAAAAGATTGTCTGGTATAGCAGGTCTGTGCCTAATTTCAGCTGAAAACTGATGATTAGGGTCGAAAGGCAACCTGCATGTACTAGTAAACATTGCTAAACTGTGAGCATGCAAGTTTTGTTTCCTGGGAATCTTGGCAAGTTGGGCTTGTAGAAATGTGTTGAGAATCTCTACAACTGTCTCTCGGTATTGTTTCAGTCTCATGTCTTTTGTTGCACATTCTCCTTTAATGCATTGAATGATTATTTCGAGTCTCCTATGATTGACACCCTAATAGCTCCTAACTTCTTGACATGTTTAAGCCCTAATAAAAGAGCTTCGTACTCTGCCATGTTGTTAGTGCATTTGAAATTCAACCTATAAGCATGACCCTCTGCATGATTATTCTCAACATTATGTAACCAAATCCCAGCTCTTGCCCCTAGTTTGTTTGCTGAGCCATCAAACTCTAAATGCCATAGAATTTCATGTTCATAATTTTCATCAATTGTTTTAAAGCGTTTCTTGACAGGAGCTAGTTGTTTAGTTTCTTCAGGTATTTCTTGATCATCTGGTGTTTCTTTGTTTTCAGAGATTTCTTCAATTTTAACAGTGGTTTTGTTCATGGTTTCCAATTCCGGAGCTTCTATTTCAGTAGGGAGATCGAACTCAGCATTGTATAAAATAAAAGAATCCATATCAGAATGTACAGAGTAAACAGGGAAGTTTTCAAGCTTCTCATGGCTACTGACTAAGTACTTCATCAAGGTTTCTCTATATAATCTTTTAGGCTGACCGAATACTGAAATAGTTGCATATGACATGTCTAGTTAAATAGACCCTCCAAGTTTAGCACCCCATGATCTAGACAGTAACATACCATATTTAGGTGGAATATCAGCCACTACTATGTCCATCAAAATAGACTTAGCAGGGTATTGTACCAAAGTTACACACAAATCTTTAATCAAACCTAAACATTTTACCTGACTAGAATCAAATGAAAACAAATCTTTGTACGGTCTGGTAATATCTAGATTTAATCTTTCCATTACTGCTTTTGGCATCAAATTGTGAGATGCTCCAGAATCAAGCATTGCATTATGGAGTATCTTGTCATGAACATTCAGGCTTACATAAAATGGAGGAGTTCCTCCACTTTCTAGTTTGCCATTAACCTCAGGGCCAAAAAGAAGTTTGGGTTGATCATCAAGAATGTTTACTGAATCATCCAATCCAGTAATGTTAATGTTTAGGGACTTGGTTATCTGACTCCTATAGACATCATGTTTAGCCAATTCTGATAAAGGAACAGCTATCTTGAGTTTGCCTATTTCAGCCTCTAGATTGAAAGGTTTTTCCGTTTGAGTTTTAGTGTTTTGCACAGTTGGGTTCTCTCTGTTTTTTGGGTCTTCAATGTTTTTCTCTTTTTCATGAATGAAGTTTTGTTTTGAAGATGTTTCAGGACTAACTTCTACTGTTTCTTCTACATTTCCTACATGAGGAGATGTATTGGATTGTTGTTTGTTGTTTGGTTGGTTGTCCGAGACATCTTCAATTATTGGATTCGAAGGGTTTGGAGTTATTCTAGACAAAATTTGTACTTGGGGACTGTTTTGTACAGGGGGAATGTTTTGTTTACCTTTGACATTTTTTTTTGTGGTTTTCTGTTTGCTATTCTCTGGTACATCAATCCGTCTACTTCTCAAGTTGTACTGTTTATGAACCTCATAAATTGCTGTGTCATAGCCTTCCTTGAAATCAAAAGTCTCACCTGAATGAGTTTGGAATGTTTCAAGGATGTGATTCTCTTGATCATCTTGGGATAGGAAGACTTCTGGTTCATTTTCGTCATCTGTTACATTGTTTATTTCTACATCTTCTGTAGGTTCTTCAGAAGTTGAACCTTCAACAAAGTTTTCTTGGAAATGTGGTCTAATGTTCTGGTCTGGAACATTCTTTCCACTATTTTGATTCAGATTTCTCCTAAAGTTTGGGTTTCTTGCAACATTCTGATTGTCACTAGAAGACTTTCTTTCAATGGTTTCCACTCTGTCTCCTAATATTTCCATACCTTTAATGATTACATCCAGCTTCTTTTCAAAAGCTGAAGGTTCTTCATTCATAGGCATTCTTCTTTCTTCCCTAGCTCTGGCTCATTTTTCTATCAGATTTGCTTCTACGCTCACCACTATGCTTTGCATTTCCTCTAATGTTTGAGGAGCTCTTTCCCTGAGGGAATAAGCTATATCAGAGTCAAAACCATCTGGAAATTTAACCAATACAGAGTCAGGTGGGGGTCTTAGGTTTTGAGGAACTGCATTATATGCTTCATTGAATCTAATGATGTAATCCTGTACTGTTTCATTAGGTCTTCTTCTTAATTTTTCGAATTCTGACAGGATCTGAAGAGGATCTTTCTTCTTCTCCCATCTGTTCAAAAATGCCCTATATAAAGCTGGTAAATCAGCAATAGTATTTGGAGCAAGGGCCCTAAACCATGTCCTAACTTCTCCAGTAAGACTCTGAACGAAAATTCTCATTCGGACATTAGCAATATCAATCTCATAGAACTCAAAGTAATCAGTCATCCTTTTGGTGTGTTGTTGTGCTGTGTAAGTACCAGATCCATCAAAAGGTGTGATCTTACTCTGGTAATCTTGGGGCAAAGCAGGAGGGTTGGCTGGTAACTGCAAAGGGGCGTATCGATTGGCCATTGGAAGATAAAGTGGGGTAATAGGAGTTGATGGTCTGGAAGGAGGAGATGGAGGAGTAGAAGGGGTGACAGGCGTTTGAAAAGTTTGAGAAAATGTGACTGAACTTGGAGATGCTTCAGTAATTACAGAGATGTTTGAGCTTTCTTCAAAGGTTTGTTCTGTCTGAATAGAGTTATGTAATTCTCTGTCAAGATGATGTGAAACAAATCTGTATTGCAAATATTCAAAGAACAATGGATCTGAAACTAATCTGGATATTTCAGTTTCAGAAAAATTCACAAATAAAGATGTTTCAAATCGTGCATCAAAAGGAATGTCATCAATATATATAATTTTCACAGGACAAGATGCATATCTAGAAAGTGGTCTAGAACTTCCTGAACTTTCCTGAATTCCTCTTTCATAACTTTCTTGACTTCCTTGTCTTCTAAGAATCCTAGGAATCAGATTCGGATTTTCAAATATTGGTGGTGGATTAGGGTCAGGGTTTGACCTAGTATGTCGAATCCTTTCTGAAGCCAGTTTTCCTAGACTATGTGTTTTTTTGAATTTTTTATTTTAATTGAAAGAATAAATACAACTTCTACAAATTCTTCAAGAAATAATGATGTGTGATTAAAATTTTCTCAAAGATCTGTTAAACTAGAGAATCTGATTGAATATTTTGAAACTAAGATTCAATATATAAGCTAAATCAGAGATAGACTGAAGCAGCATTTATTTACTTTTGCAATTGCAGAGCAAAAGCAATTTCAAAGGCTACCTGGCTGATCTTCAGACTCTGTCTATAGCTTATAAGCAAACAATAGTACCAATAAAAATGATTCAGAATCCCCAGTGTGGTCGCCACTATGTTATCACTCAAGTTTTCCTTGAAGTTGTAAGAAAAGGAAAGTATACCCGAGGTAACCACAAACCAACCTTCAGATGCAGAATCTAGCCAATCTGCATCCAGAGAGGGCTCTCTCTTTATAATTTATCTTTGTTCTTAGAAGATTTTAGGCTAGTTATAGATCCAAGAGTTTGTTTAAAAAATGGTGGAATCCACAAACTAAGGGCAAGGTTGAAAGTTTTCAGTCCATTGGGCTATGGAGTCAAAGGATGGCTTTACTGGATTTCTATTCTACACACAAGATGGCTTTACAGGGCAAGGTAGCTAGACAGAGAACAATCCTTAAAATTTAAAGTGGATGGGATGATTTTGAAGGGATGAAAGGCAGTTAAGAATCTTTCACCATGTTCAAAAGAAAGAAATGAGATGACTACAAACAAAGAGCAATGAAGAATTCTTTATTATAGTAATCAACAATGTTTAAATTAGCAAAGCAAGAGCATTTAAGAATTCAATGCTTATAACCAATTTAGAGGAAAACATTAAGAACAATCACATCTGAAATCAGAGTACAATTAAGTAAATTCTGATTCAATCCTTTATGTAAATTATTCAAAGATGGACATAATGATATTATAAACTGATATAAAACTTAAGACAAAGGGTAGAAAGACTTATTGAACTGCAGTCCAACACATGAATCCTGCAAAAAGTCATGAGCTTCAAATCGTCATCCAGTAAGCCACGAATAAATTTCTCCAAAATGCTTTTATTCCGAAAATCTCAATGTTACAGCAAAGTAATAGAATCCACCCTCAATACTTCCTTTGAGGGTTTATTTATACAAGAAAAACTTGAAAAAATCTCACACTAACCTAGCCAATAATCTAGGGTGACTAAGGAGTAATTTACAAATAAACAGGAGACAAATGGTCTCGTGGATAGAATAATAGGTAACTGCTGATGTGCTGTTTCCTCATTTTGCTGATGTGCTGGAGGTAAGTGCTGAAAAAGGGCTCAATGCTGTCTTTTGGAGTAATTTCTTTGCTTGCTTGATACTCTTTGTTTTTACGGATACTCTTCAACCTGCGTAACTGATACTGTTTCATCTATACTCACTTTTATCCTTTTACTTGATAGTAAAGATAAAATTCTCATCCTAAAGATAAATTTTATAGAATTTCCAATAATTCTTTCCACCATTGATCATCTGGTATCATAGTTCTTTTGAGTTTTCTCAATGTCTCATCTGCTTCGGTGAGTTTGTAAAAGGTGGGCTCATTAGGAAACAGATACTTTATTTCATGTCCCAGATGAAATAAATTCCTCACTCTATCATAGATATTTCTCCCTGTTGGTAATGTTGATTCTGGTAAACTAGGAGAACAAGCAGCTGTATTTTGAGCATAAGCATTTATTTTCTTTACATAGGTTTCCAAGTCCATTATTTGATCCTCTGAGAGCATAGGACTTGGTAGCCCACTGTCCAACAAAGCTTGAAATTTCTCTCTGAAAATATTGATATCAACCAAAATATCTGTGCACTTCCTTTCTAAATTCTGCATGAAAGTTCTTTTGATGAAAACTCTCTTTATTTCCAAAACTGTGCCGGTCCTGTCCTCAATCCCTAATACTGCAAGCTGTTGTTTTTTCCTGGTGTTCAGAAATTGAATAAGCTGATTGGCCTGCTCAGGCCTGCCTCTTAATTCATTTCTTGTCCTGTATATTTCTTCTTGGGCTATTTTAACCAAATCATTTTGTTCAAAAATAGCTTGAATAGAGGGCCAAATACCCTTTATTAACTCAATGATATTACCCCAAAGAATTTCATTTATTTCCTTTAAAGGCTTTTCCAATGAAAGATACTTTTCCAAAGCCTGAAACAATTTTTCTAATCTTTTTATTTCCCTGGTGTTATCAGCAACTGTCTTTTTAGATGTATCATATTTCTCTTCCAATTTTAATAATTGCAATTTTGTGGTTTGAAGTTCTGTGACCCTTAGTTGTAAACTTTCCATTTGCTTTATCAATTCATCAGAACTTAAACCAGAAGTGTTTACCTGGGCTGGCTGTGTTAGCTGACCTGTTGTTGTAGTACCTATGGTTGATGTCTGCCTGATAGTTTCCTATTCCTGCAAAGCTTGTTCCAATTCCTTCTCCGTTTCACTTAGTCGCTCAGTCATATTTAGGAGCAACTCCATTATTTCTTCCTGTGAATTTCCCTTTAGAACTTCTTGGGTCTGAGGGTGCCTTGAGGCTGGCAATTTTAGCTGCTTTCTCAGTGCAGCTATGTCATCATCTTTCCTCTTTATTAATGCCTCAATACTTTTAATGTCTTTGGGGTTGTGATCCAAGCCAATGATTATGTCTTCTAGAGACTTTATTCTATTATCTTTGGCCTGAGAAGAGGCCTTCTCAATTTGCAATTGAGCACTTGTGTTATTCAAAGAATCTTGCAGTGTTAGAGTTGCCATGGCTTTATTGGTAAGAGTGGAATATACCATTTCCCCAGTTTGTCTGTGTAGCTCTATCTGGTCCAGAGGATGAATGTCCTTCGCCAGAACTTCAAAATTTGTTCTGATGTAGTCAGCTGCAGTAATGGGTTTTGGCACCTTTGACTTGAAGTGGCTCATTATCATTTTGCCTTGTGACATGTCAAATGCTGACATTAACCTTTCTTGATTATGGGGAGCCATTTTCAAATATTGGTCATATACCTTCATTCTTAATGGATCATTCTTGGCCTTTATATTAATGAAGGTTCTTTTTATATCCCCTATATCTGTTTTTGGTGGTCTGAAAGAGGATACCTCAGTACTCAATTGCTTTTGTAAAGCTTTTCCTTTCTGTCCTGTGTTTGTTTCACTAACTGTGCCAGTTAGTTGACTGTCTTCCCTCCCATCATCAAACACTTCATCTATGATTTCCACTTCTGGAAGTGGATCTGATTTATGTTTTTTAGCTTGATGTATTCCTGAAGGCTCTTTAGGAGGTGTGGTATCTAGAACTTGCCTTTTCTTACCTATTTCCACATTTGATGGAGTTTGTAACTCTGGAACTTGTGGATGATTTACCTGAGTGGGAGAAACCTGTGATTGTTCAGGTGCTTTGGAAGTTTGTGGTTTCTCTGCCATGACCAAAGTTTCAATGACCTGGATTTCAGGTTCCTTTCCTTTGCCCTTTGGTTCTGCTGCAACTGATGAACTGCTTTCCTGTAATGTCTGCTGTAGAGTTGCTGCTGAGGAAGTGCCAATGTAGGGTACCTGCACTTGACCACAAGATTCTAGGTCATACTTCTTCTCGAGATCTTTCATAATTTTGTTCATTTTGTCAGCTTCACTTTCTTCCTCAATAAATGTTCCTTCAACCCATTCATCTTGATTGGCATATTGTTCTAGTTTAGGAATCTTGTGGTGTATATAAGGGGATGGTTTGTTCTTTAATCTCTTTTCACAAATAAAACCAAATGGGTCATAAGGAACCCAACGAAAAGTTCTTTGGAACTTGCTTTGTAATATATTTTCTGCCTCTCGCTCGGCCTCCCTTGAGTTGCAGATGAAAGGACCTAATTGACTTTTGATCCTTAGTTGGGCTTTCTTCTTCACACTACAAAAATGGATCACATCTGAATTATTCATTTGCCTGAAATATTCCAACGCAAAAATCCTCATGGGCACATATCTTGGTAACTTGAATGGATGTAATTCACATCCATAAATTCTGATGACTGTATGGTTTTGATACAAATACCAATCTCCAACTTTATAAGTCCTTGAAAGTTGCAAGGTCTTTTTTATTTCATTACTGAGCCTTGGGGGAGGGATTCCTGTTAACAAAGTTGTTGCAGGATATACAAACCGATCAATGAACTCAGTATAGGAATAGGGAGAATCGGAGGAAGAATGAATTATGGGGGACCAAAATATGACTGACCTGGGGTTTCCCTTGGCATCAAGCTTTTGAACAGGGAAAGAGAACTTTTCTGACTGATAGTAAATAATGAGATGATAGATGACTGAGGAATATTTAAAGACTTTTTCATCATCTAGCCTCATGAACTGATCATGGATTTTGTTGGCTATGAAGGAGGTAAAGTCATATTTAATCTCAGGAGGTTGCCCAGGAGTAAAAATGGATAGCAAAACCAAGGTTATCTCATCCACATATTCACTGGTATTGAATTCCAAGACAAAAGATATCATATTTATGATGAGCCTTCCCAATTTATTGAAATAATAAAAACCATAGAGAGGAGACCCCTTAGGTTGATGTTCAGGCAACATGAAATTCTGGCACATGGATTTTAGCTTTTCTGGGGTTAATTTCCTAGTCTTCTCAATCAATTCTTCCATAGACAACGGTGCTAGTTCTTGGTCTGGTTCAAAGTGTAGCATTGCATTGATAGCCTGGGGAGTAATGGGAAACAGAACACTCTGATCGGGAGCTATTACAGCCCTTTCAGTGGGATCATAGTTTGAATGGCAATAGTGGATGATTTCTGGGAAAAAAATGACTGAAGGGATGAGATACCTTGGGAGATTGGATTCCCACAACCCAATGAGATCTTGTCCCTTTGAGTATTCGTCTCTGGAGCGAAAATAACTCAAAAGGGGACTTTCATCAAAATGCAAGTCTTTAATTTGGAAATCTTTATCTACCAAAGGTAAATATTCCAACTCACGGTGAGGGGCATTCAGTGGAGTTATATTCAAAGCTGCTGGGGCCTCCATTTTGGTTCTTGTGGATTCAAAACGGAGGTTTCTGGTTTTCTTCACAGGCCGGGCGTGATTTTGATCTTACTGAAGGAAATTGGCACAATTGCAGGTTCAAGGGAACAATTTACAGTCGTAAAACTCAGGGAATGATCTTAGGAATGTGATTTAAACACTAATTCAGCGAAAAACAAAGAAAACAGAGTTTTACTTGCAGTTCGGGGCGAAATAGGATAAATACCTGTTCTTGGAGGCAAACTGACTTTTAACAGGTATCAGGCGATGGCAGGAGGGTACTTGAACACAGGTGCAGCGGAATCTTGGAGCGAAATCAGATAGCACAGTAGATTTTAGCGGAAATTTGAAAATCGTATGCAAAGCGTGAAATAAGCTAATAATCTTAAAATAACTTAGAAAACACGAAAATTCCGCTTTATTTACAAGTTAAAAGGGTTTTTTATTTTTTCGAGGGAGTGACGTCATATTAGTACCTGGCCGAGTGTATTCACGGGTAAGCGGTATGCGGCGCGGTGATCCCGCACCGCTTATGGACAAGAGTGGTTTTGAACGAGCGGGCACGATTCCATAAAAGTAACGACACGTGACAGAGATCGAGCCAAATACCACCAATCCCCGCCGTTATTTTTCTAGTATTGATTGGATGGCTAGCGGAGAGAACGTTAGCCGTCGATCTGTGGTGGGGTGATCTAACGGTGGAAAAGACGGGGAGATGATGGGGCGTTATTGTGCGGGCCCGGTGGGGTTTTAAACGTGATTATCGTTAGTAATCATCCCAGGGAGCTTCTAATTGGCGGAGAAGGTTGGTTATTAAATAATTCTGATAATTAGTTAATCCCACTCTATAATGGAAATAAGGGTCGCGGTGGGGTTGAAACGTCGGGTGGAATGCCGGGTGGATGGGCCACGGTGGCATAGGATTTTTCCGCAATTTGAATTAAAACTTTGGCTTTATTCATCTTTTTGCGTTAAACATATATATCATATGTTTAAAGTTTTTTTTCGTATATGTTTTATTATATGATAAATTAATTAATATAATTAACTTACCATAGGGGCGGGATTATTATATAATGATATATTTTAACCAAAGGGCTTATATAGTGGGTTTTTATTTGAATGCACGGGGAAATAAATACTTTGGCTAAACTTTATAATAGAGGGGTTTTTTGGGTTATTTATAAAAAGGAGTTATATACCTAGGATAGGGAATTTTACTAGGGATTTAGTAAATAGAGTTAAACATTAATATGACAAAGGGACAAGGGAACTCAAAATATTTTACACATCTAAGAAAGTGACAATTTCTGAAGTAAATTGCAATATCTCATCTTCAACACTTAAACTTAGAATAGTAAGTTATTTTGAGGGATTTTTATGGAATTTTGCATAATTTTCCTAAGCAAAATGAGATTTTACTTAGGAAAAGGTTAAAGATGAATGATTATAATGATGAATTATCTCAAGTACTTAGGTCTTTTCGATCATTAGGCCGAGGGTCCGGTCCCTCCAAAAGTCAAGGAAATGCCTTGAGCCCTTTTGATCTCCAAATACCTTAGTACTTTGGGGGAAATTAGTAAAACTTTAAGGGGAAAGTGATGAGGGAAGTTAATGATTTTGACTTTGCTTGCTGTGATTTTCCAGTGTATTTCCTGCTTCAGTATTTGTGATGAAAGTAGAGAATCAAAAACATGTAGCAGCATCATTCATCAGATAAAAATTTGCAACCATCTACCTACCCTATCTACTTGACACTACCATTTTCTCTTCTTTATTAGGATGCATTTAGACTTGCAAACCCTTATCAATATTTTTTCTTTTTTACAAGGCAAATCTATCTAATTCTACCCTTATTACATCCAAGGGCTCAGATTAAGCTGTTGAGCACCCTTTATTCACTCTACCTATCTACTTATCTGCCAAGATTAAACTGTTTGGTCAGATATTTATTCACTATTCTACATCATGAAATTGAAAAATGAACTAGCCAAGCTTAAGCAATTTGGCTATTCATGAATTGTGGCATAAAATACAAGTTGCACACAATTTGATTATTACATCAGAGTAAAAAGTAGTGGCATTTGGATTTGCACACTTTCCTTGGTCTATTTTTTGTTTGGGGTTCATTTCTTTCACTTTTTGACCATTTTATTTTTCTTACCCTTTGATTTTTCTTTTAGGGTATACCCTCTTTACATTTTTTAAATTATTTGATTTTTTGGTTTTTCAAGAATATGGAACACCTTTGCTCAAGAAAAAAGGTTTGAACATATTCCATAGTTTAATCAAGACAATCATGAAAAAAGAAACCTATTGGTATAGGAGACTAACACTGGCTCCACTTGGGGATGGCTTTTCCTTGTGAAAAGTCAAGAACAGCAGGTCAGATGCCTCAAAATGTCTTCAAACTGAACTATGTAATCTTCCTTCTTCTGGTAGCTTTATTGTACATATGATAGTGAAACTTTTGAAGCTTAGGGCCTTCACTTCGGGCTTCAACTTCAAGAAGTCACCATCCAATCCAAACTGCATTAAAAAAGGATATATTATGTACAAGTTAGAAAAATCAAAACATTCTAATAAATGGGATCAAAATAATGCTTGAGCATTCGACCATTGACTGGTCCTTCTTCAACTTCTGAATTGTCCACATCTTTTAAAAAGTATGTATTGTTCCCCTGCAAGGCATGAATAATGTAAGGCCCTTTCCACAAGAAATCAAATTTTCCATGTTTCCCTTTTTCTTCTCTTCTAGAATCCCATCTTAGGACTTTATCACCTAGTTGAAAATCTTCTGCTTTAGTCCTTTTATCGAACATTTTCTTTAGCTTTTCCTGCAAGACTTGTGATCTTTGGTATACCTCTTCCCTGATTTGTTGCAGGTGGATTGTTTGATTAATTCTTCTTTGAATGTCATTTGGCTCCACTTGAGCCTCCTGAAGTAATTTCATAACAGGAATTCCTAAAGATGATGGGAATCTTGCTTCAATGCCATAAACTAACTCATATGGACTAGTCCCAATAGATTTCTTAGTTGTAAGTCTGTCTGCCCACAATGCATTGGTCAATTTCTTGTGCCAATTCTTTTTGTTTTCTTCCAATAACTTTTTGATGATATTGATAAGGCTTTTATTGGAGGATTCTGCTAGTCCATTACCCTGAGGGTAATAAGCTGTTGAATGGACTAAAGTAATATGATATTTACTACAGAAACTAATCATTTTCTTTGACTTAAATGCAACAGCATTATCTGTTATAATCTTTTCTGGACAGCCAAATCTTGAAAGTATGTTGGTTTCTAAAAACCCTATAATCACAGAATCATTGGCCTGTCTTCATGGGATAGCTTCAATCCATTTAGTGGAGTAGTCTGTGGTAGTTAAAATCCATCTGTGTTGACCTGAAGAAGGGGGATGAATTTCTCCAATAAAATCTAATCCCCATTGTTGAAAAGGTCTTTCTGTGGAAATTGGTTTTAAAGGCAAAGGTAACAACTTTCTTTTACCCTCAAATATCTGACACTTATGACAAGTTGTTACAAATTTATTAACATCAGAAAATAAAGTTGGCCAGTAAAAACCAGCCCTTAAGATTTTGTCTGCAGTTGATTTCCAGTAGAGATGTCCTCCACAATCCCCTACATGAAATTCATTAAGTACTTTATCAGCTTCATCTTTTAAGAGACAATTCAACAAGATTCCTTCATGATTTTTCCAAAATAAAGTGCTATCTAAAATACAATATTTCAAAGATGTCTTTTTTAAAAATCTTCTTTTGGTTCTGGACAACCCTGGAGGAGCTTGCAGGTTTAATAAAACATGAATTATATCAGTGTACCAGGGTGAATCTAAGAAAGCTTGACTGATCTGTGGAGTCGCCATCTCCTGATTGTCATCCAATTCGTTAATGTCTAAGGCTTGGCAATTAGTTTCAGTCATTAGTTGTGCCAAACCTTGACCTTTTATGAGTTTTGTTGGTTTAATCTCAATATCATATTCTAAAATGGTAGCTATCCACTTACCTCTTTTATCTTCAATGCCATCTTGAGTCAAAATATCTTTAACTACAACATTAGGCACATAAGCTATCACATGAGAATATAATATGTAAACCCTGAAATCTTTAATTGCTTTTACCAATGCAAAAGCCTGTTTTTCCATAATATTGTATTTCAGAGATGCATCCCTAAGTGCTTTACTAAAAAATGCTATTGGTTTTTCACACCCTTGGTCATCTTTTTGAAGTAAAACAGCTGCAACTGTATGTTCAGAAGCAAATGAAAAAATAATAAAATCTCTGTCAAATTTGGGACTGGTAAGGACTGGTGTCTTTGTTAAAGCCATTTTAATTTCCTCAAATGATTGTTTGGCTTCTACAGTCCAGTCAATGCTCGAATATTTCCTCAACATGTTAGTAAGCAATCTAAGTAATTCAGCTAAACTAGAAATAAATCTTCTCAAGAAATTAATTTTTCCTATGAATGCTTGCAACTATTTTATGTTTCTAGGATGAGGTATCTGCAAAATTGCTTGAATTATTTTTGGATCAATCCTAATGCCATCTTTAGAAATGATGTGCCCTAAGAGCTTTCCTTCTTCCAAACCAAATAATGACTTTTTTGGGTTTAAAGAAATCCCATATTTTCTGCACTTTATAAATACTTGCCTTAAATGATCTAAATGTTCTTGATCTGTTTTAGAAAAAACAGTTAAATCATCTAGATAAATAACCAGAAAATCATGTATTTCTTTAGCAAAAGCAATATCCATTGCTCTTTGAAATGTAGCTCCTGCATTCTTGAGCCCAAATGGCATTTTTACATATTTAAACGTACCCCATGGTGTTGTAAATGTTGTTTTATCCTGATCATCAGAATGAACCAGAATCTGGTTGTACCCTGAAAATCCATCCAATAGAGATATCCTAGAAGATCCTACTACCCTTTGAAGAATATGATCCATTTTTGGTAAAGGATAGTTATCTTTTAAAGAAAATTTATTCAAATTTCTTAGATCAACACACAGTCTAATTTCTCCTGTCTTCTTCCTAGTTGGTACTAGGTTAGAAACCCATTCTGAGAATTTGATAGGAGCTATAATCCCTGCTTCAAACATTCTTTTGATTTCCTTTTCAATTGAAGGTAATAAAACATGATTTATTCTTCTAAGCTTTTGTTTGAAAGGTTTCTGATCTGATTTCAAAGGTACAGTGTGTTGAATGATGGATGTATCATAAGATTTCAGATCTTCATAACTCCAGGAAAAAACATCCTGGAATTCTCTCAATAGTTCAACATATTTGACCTTTTGATCTTGTGGAAGAGATTTGGACAACTTAACCATTTTAGGATTTTCTGGGGTTCCTAAGTTGCATTCTTCCATATCAGCCTTAACAGGTTCCATTTTAGGTCTAAATGGAATATCATTTGAGTCAAACAGATCTTCCAAAGGAGTTAATCCTTTGGGCAAATGATTATCTTTCAAATTGATGATTTCTGTCTCATCTTCTATGACCTCATCAGATTCCATATTTTTCAGATTCTGCATGTCTTTTTCTGTGAATGTGGTTGGGTGCAGTAAATGAATTGCATTTTCTCTTGAAATTTCTATTTTTTGTTCTTTTCCTTGATCAGATTCATCAATAGTTATATCTTCATCTATATTACAGTTAGAAAACTCATTTTGAAGTGTTAAAAAATTATTGATTTGATTGTTATTAACAAATACTTGCCAATTCAAAAGATTGTCTGGTATAGCAGGGCTATGTCTAATCTCAGCTGAAAATTGATGATTAGGGTCAAAAGGTAACTTGCATGTGCTAGCAAACATGGCGAGGCTGTGAGCATGCAAATTTTGTTTCCTGGGAATCTTGGCAAGTTGAGCTTGTAGAAATGTGTTGAGAATCTCTACAACTGTCTCTCTGTATTGTTTCAGTCTCATGTCTTTTGTTGAACATTCTCCTTTAATCTGTTGAATGATTAATTCAGAGTCTCCTATGATTGATACCCTAATAGCTCCTAACTTCTTGACATGTTTAAGCCCTAATAAAAGAGCTTCATACTCTGCCATGTTGTTAGTGCATTTGAAATTCAACCTATAAGCATGACCCTCTGCATGATTATTCTCAACATTATGTAACCAAATCCCAGCTCTTGCCCCTAATTTGTTTACTGAGCCATCAAACTCTAAATGCCATAGAATTTCATGTTCATAATCTTCATCAATTGTTTTAAAATGTTTCTTGACAGGAGCTAGTTGTTTAGTTTCTTCAGATATTTCTTGATCATCTGGTGTTTCTTTGTTTTCAGAGATTTCTTCAATTTTAACAATGGTTTTGTTTATGGTTTCCAATTCCAGAGCTTCTATTTCAGTAGGGAGATCCAACTCAGCATTGTATAAAATAAAAGAATCCATATCAGAATGTACAGAGTAAACAGGGAATTTTTCAGGCTTCTCATGGCTACTAACTAAGTACTTCATCAAAGTTTCTCTATATAATCTTTTAGGCTGACCGAATACTGAAATAGTTGCATATGACATGTCTAGTTGAATAGACCCTCCAAGTTTAGCACCCCAAGATCTAGACAATAACATACCATATTTAGGTGGAATATCGGCCACTACTATGTCCATCAAAACAGACTTAGCAGGGTATTGTACCAAAGTAACACACAAATCTTTAATCAAACCTAAACATTTTACCTGACTCGAATCAAATGAAAACAAATCTTTGTACGGTCTGGTAATATCTAGATTCAACCTTTCCATTACTGCTTTTGGCATCAGATTGTGAGATGCTCCAGAATCAAGCATTGCATTATGGAGTATCTTGTCATGAACATTCAGGCTTACATAAAATGGAGGAGTTCCTCCACTTTCTGGTTTGCCATTTACCTCGGGGCCAAAAAGAAGTTTGGGTTGATCATCAAGAATGTTTACTGAATCATCCAATCCAGTAATGTTAATGTTTAGGGACTTGGTAATTTGACTTCTATAGACATCATGTTTAGCCAATTCTGATAAAGGAACAGCTATCTTGAGTTTGCCTATTTCAGCCTCTAGATTGAAAGGTTTTTCCGTTTGAGTTTTAGTGTTTTGCACAGTTGGGTTTTCTCTGTTTTTTGGGTCTTCAATGTTTTTCTCTTTTTCATGAATGAAGTTTTGTTTTGAAGATGTTCCTGGACTAACTTCTACTGTTTCTTCTACATTTCCCACAGGAGGAAAAGTATTAGATTGTTGTTTATTGTTTGGTTGGTTGTCAGAGACATCTTCAATTATTGGATTTGAAGGGTTGGGAGTTATCCTAGACAAAATTTGTACTTGGGGAATGTTTTGTATAGGGGGAATGTTAACTTTACCTTTGACATTTTGTTTTGCATTTTTCTGTTTACTATTCTCTGGCACATCAATCCGTCTACTTCTCAAATTATACTGTTTATGGACCTCGTAAATTGTTGTGTCATAGCCTTCCTTAAAATCAAAAGTCTCACCTGAATGAGTTTGGAATGTTTCAAGGATATGATTCTCTTGATCATCCTGGGATAGGAAGACTTCTGGTTCATTTTTGTCATCAGTTACATTGTTTATTTCTACATCTTCTGTAGGTTCTTCAAAAGTTGAACCTTCAACAAAGTTTTCTTGGAAAGGTGGCCTAATGTTTTGGTCAGGGACATTCTTTCCAATATTTTGATTCAGATTCCTCCTAAAGTTTGGGTTTCTTGCAACATTCTGATTATTAGTAGAAGATTTTCTTTCAATGGTCTCTACTCTGTCTCCTAATCTTTCCATACCTTTAATGATTGCATCCAGCTTCTTTTCAAAAGCTGAAGGTTCTTCATTCAGAGGCATTCTTCTTTCTGCTCTTGCTCTGGCTCGTTTTTCTATCAGATTTGCTTCTACACTCACCACTATGCTTTGCATTTCTTCTAATGTTTGGGGAGCTCTTTCCCTGAGGGAATAAGCTATATCAGAGTCAAAACCATCTGGAAATTTAACCAATATGGAGTCAGGTGGGGGTCTTAAGTTTTGAGGAACTGCATTATATGCTTCATTGAATCTAATGATGTAATCTTGTACTGTTTCATTAGGTCTTCTTCTTAATTTTTCGAATTCTGACAGGATCTGAAGAGGATCCTTCTTCTTCTCCCATCTGTTCAAAAATGCCATATATAAAGCTGGTAAATCAGCAATAGTATTTGGAGCAAGGGCCCTAAACCATGTCCTAACTTCTCCAGTAAGACTCTGAACGAAAATTCTCATTCGGACATTATCAGTATCAATCTCATAGAACTCAAAGTAATCAGTCATCCTTTTGGTGTGTTGTTGTGTTGTGTAAGTACCTGATCCATCAAAAGGTGTGATCTTACTCTGGTAATCTTGGGGCAAAGCAGGAGGGTTGGCTGGTAACTGTAAAGGGGCATACCGATTGGCCATTGGAAGATATAGTGGGGTAACAGGAGTTGATGGTCTGGTAGGAGGAGATGGAGGAGTAGAAGGGGTGACAGGTGTTTGAAAAGCTTGAGAAAAAGTAACTGAACTTGGAGATGCTTCAGTAATTACAGAGATGTTTGAATTTTCTTCAAAGGTTTGTTCAGATTGAATAGAGTTCTGTAATTTTCTGTCAAGATGATGTGAAACAAATCTGTATTGCAAATCTTCAAAGAAAAATGGATCTGGAACTAATCTGGATAATTCAGTTTCAGAAAAATTCACAAATAAAGATGTTTCAAATCGTGCATCAAAAGGAATTTCATCAATATATATAATTTTCACGGGACAAGATGCAGATCTAGAAAGTGGTCTAGAACTTCCTGAACTCTCTTGGCTTCCTCTTTCAGAACTTTCTTGACTTCCTTGTCTTCTAAGAATCCTAGGAATCAGATTTGGATTTTCAAATATTGGTGGTGGATTAGGGTCAGGGTTTGACCTAGTATGTCGAATCCTTTCTGAAGCCAGTTTTCCTAGACTATGTGTTTTTGGATTTTTGATTTTAATTGAATGAATAAATACAACTTCTACAAATTCTTCAAGAAATAATGATGTATGATTAAAATTTTCTCAAAGATCTGTTAAACTAGAGAGTCTGATTAAACATTTTGAAACTAAGGTTCAATATATAAGCTAAATCAGAGATAGACTGAAGCAGCATTTATTTACTTTTGCAATTGCAGAGAAAAATCAATTTCAAAGGCTTCCTGGCTGATCTTCAGACTCTGTCTATAGCTTATAAGTGAACAATATTAACAAATAAAAATGATTCAGATCCCCAGTATGGTCGCCACTATGTTATCTCTCAGGTTTTCCTAGAAGTTGTGTAAGAGGAAAGTATACCCGAGGTAACCACAAACCAACCTTCAGATGCAGAATCTAGCCAATCTGCATCCAGAGAGGGCTCTCTCTTTATGATTTATCTTTGTTCTTAGAAGGTTTTAGGCTAGTTATAGATCCAAGATGTTTTTTTTGAAAAATGGTGGAATATTTAAACTAAGGGCAAGGTTGAAAGTTTTCGGTCCATTGGGCTATGGAGTCAAAGGATGGCTTTACTGGATTTCTATTCTAAACACAAGATGGTTTTACAGGGCAAGATAGCTAGACAGAGAACAATCCTTAAAATTTAAAGTGGATGGAGTGATCTTGAAGGGATGAAAGGCAGCTAAGAATCTTTCACCATGTTCAAAAGAAAGAAATGAGATGACTACAAACAAAGAGCAATGAAGAATTCTTTATTATAGTAATCAACAATGTTTAAATTAGCAAAGCAAGAGCATTTAAGAATTCATGCTAATAACCAATTTAGAGGAAAACATTAAGAACAATCACATCTGAAATCAGAGTACAATTAAGTAAATTTTGATTCAATCCTTTATGTAAATTATTCAGAGATGGACATAATGATATTATAAACTGATATAAAACTTAAGACAAAGGGTAGAAAGACTTATTGAACTGCAGTCCAACACATGAATCCTGCAAAAAGTCCCGAGCTTCAAATCGTCATCCAGTAAGCCACGAATAAATTTCTCCAAAATGCTTTTATTCCGAAAATCTCAATGTTACAGCAAAGTAATAGAATCCACCCTCAATACTTCTTTTGAGGGTTTATTTATACAAGAAAATCTTGAAAAAATCTCACACTAACCTAGCCAGTAATCTAGGGTGACTAAGGAGTAATTTACAAATAAACAGGAGACAAATGGTCTCGTGGATAGAATAATAGGTAACTGCTGATGTGTTGTTTCCTCATTTTGCTGATGTGCTGGAGGCAAGTGCTGAGATAGGGCTCGGTGCTGTCCCTTGGAGTAAATTCTTTGCTTGTGTGATACTCTTTGTCTTTACGGATACTCTTTAACCTGTTCAACTGATACTCTTTCATCTGTGCTCATTTTTATCTTTCACATAATAGTAAAAAGATAAAATTCTCATCCTGAAGATAATTTTCATAGAATTTCCAATAGGTCTTTCCACCATTGATCATCTGGTATTATAGTCCTCTTAAGTTTTCTCAATGTCTCATCAGCCTCTGTGAGTTTGTAAAAAGTGGGCTCATCAGGAAACAAATACTTTATTTCATGTTCAAGATGAAATAAATTCTTCAACTTGTCATATAGATTTTTCCCTGTTGGCAACGTTGCTTCTGGTAGACTGATAGAACTAGTAGTTGTATTTTGAGCATGGCTCTCTATTTTCTTGACATAGGTTTCTAATTCCATTATTTGGTCCTGTGAGAGCATTGGACTGGGTAACCCACTGTCTAACAAAACTTGAAATTTTTGTCTGAAAGCATTAATATCCTCCAAAATATCTGAACACTTCCTTTCTAAATTCTTCATAAAAGTTCTTTTGATGAAAACACTTTTTATCATCAAAATAGTGCCGGTCCTGTCTTCAATTCCTAGTCTTGCAAGTTGTTGTTTTGTTCGGGTGTTCAAAAATTGAATAAGTTGATTGGCCTGCTCAGGTCTACCTCTTAGTTCATCTCTTGTTCTGTTTATTTCTTCCTGAGCTACTTTAATCAGGTCATTTTGTTCAAAAATTGCTTGAATAGAGGGCCAAATACTTTTTATTAATTCAATTATATTACCTCAAAGAATTTCATTTATTTCCTTCAAAGGCTTTTCTAGTGAAAGATCTTTTTCTAGAGCCTTAACTAATCTGTCCAATCTTTTGATTTCCCTGGTATTATCAGCAACTGTCTTCTTAGATGTATCATACTTCTGCTCCAAATCTTTTAATTGTAACTTTGTGGTTTGAAGTTCTGTGACTCTTAATTGTAAACTTTCCATTTGTTTTATCAAATCATCAGAACTTAAACCAGAAGTGTTTACCTAGGCTGGCTGTGTTTGCTGACCTGTTGTAGTACCTGTGGTTGTAGTAGTTCCTGTGGTAGATGCCTGCATGACAGCCTCCTTTTCCTGTAAAGCTTGCTCTAATTCCTTCTCTGTTTCACTTAGTCGCTCAGTCATATTTAGGAGCAACTCCATTACCTCTTCTTGTGAATTCCCCTTTAAAACTTCTTGGGTCTGGGGGTGCCTTGAGGCTGGAAATTTCAGCTGCTTTCTTTATTAATGCCTCAATACTTTTAATGTATTTGGGGTTGTGACCCAAGCCGATGATTATGTCTTCTAGAGACTTTATTCTATTATCTTTGGCCTGAGAAGAGGCCTTCTCAATTTGCAATTGGGCACTTGTGTTATTTAAAGAATCTTGCAGCGTTAGGGCTGCCATGGCCTTATTGGTAAGAGTGGAATACACCATTTCCCCAGTTTGTTTGTGCAGCTCTATCTGGTCTAAAGGATGAATATCCTTAGCCAGGATCTCAAAATTTGTTCTAATATAATCAGCTACTGACATGGGTTTTGGCACCTTTGACTTGAAGTGGCTCATCATCATTTTGCCTTGTGAAATGTCAAATGCTGACATTAACCTTTCCTGATTATGGGGAGCCATTTTCATATATTGATCATATACCTTCATTCTTGGCTTTTATATTAATGAAGGTTCTTTTTATATCCCCTGTATCTGTTTTTGGTGGTCTGAAAGAGGATACCTCAGTACTCAATTGCTTTTGTAAAGCTTTTCCTTTCTATCCTGTGTTTGTTTCACTAACTGTGCCAGTTAGTTGACTGTCTTCCCTTCCATCATCAAATATTTCATCAATGATCTCTACATCTGGAATTGGATCTGGTTTCTGTTTTTTGGCTTGATGTACTCCTGAGGATTCTTTAGGAGGAGTAATATCTGGAACTTGCCTTTTCTTTCCTATCTCCATATTGGATGGAGTTTGTAATTATGAAACTTCAGGGTGTTTTACCTGAGTGGGAGAAACTTGGGCTTGTTCAGGTGCTTTGGAAGTTTGTGGTTTCTCTGCCATGACTAAAGTTTCAATGACCTGGATTTCAGGTTCCTTTCCTTTGCCTTTTAGTTCTGCTGCAACTGATGAACTGCTTTCCTGTAATGTCTGTTGTAGATTTGTTGCTGAAGAAGTGCCAATGTGGGGTACCTGCACTTGACCACAAGATTCTAGGTCATACTTCTTCTCGAGATCTTTCATAATTTTGTTCATTTTGTCGGCTTCACTTTCTTCCTCAACAAGTGTTCCTTCAACCCATTCATCTTGATTGGCATATTGTTCTAGTTCAGGAATCTTGTGGTGTATGTAAGGGGATGATTTATTCTTTAATCTCTTTTCACAAATAAAACCAAATGGGTCATAAGGAACCCAACGAAAAGTTCTTTGGAACTTGCTTTGTAATATATTTTCTGCCTCTCGTTCGGCCTCCCTAGAGTTGCAGATGAAAGGACCTAATTGACTTTTGATCCTTAGTTGGGCTTTCTTCTTCACACTACAAAAATGGATCACATCTGAATTATTCATTTGCCTGAAATATTTCAAGGCAAAAATCCTCATGGGCACATATCTTGGTAACTTGAATGGATGTAATTCACATCCATAAATTCTGATGACTGTATGGTTTTGATATAAATACCAATCTCCAACTTTATAAGTCCTTGAAAGCTGCAAGGTCTTCTTTATTTCATTACTGAGCCTTGGGGGGGGAATTCTTGTCAACAAGGTTGTTGCAGGATATACAAACTGATCAATGAACTCAATGTAGGAATAGGGAGAATCAAAGGAAGAATGAATTATGGGAGACCAAAATATAACTGACCTGGGGTTTCCCTTGGCATCAAGCTTTTTAACAGGGAAAGGAAACTTTTCTAATTGATAGAAGATAATGAGATGATAAATAACTGAGGAATATTTGAAAACTTTCTCATCATCTAGCCTCATGAACTGATCATGGATCTTATTGGCTATGAAAGAGGCAAAGTCATATTTAACTTCAGGAGGCTGCCCAGGAGTAAAGATAGATAGTAAAACCAGTGTTATTTCATCCACATATTCACTGGTATTGAATCCTAAGACAAAAGATATCATATTTATGATGAGCCTTCCCAATTTATTGAAATAATAAAAACCATAGGGAGGAGGCCCCTTAGGTTGATGTTCAGGCAACATGAAATTCTGGCACATGGATTTTAGCTTTTCTGGGGTTAATTGCCTAGTCTTCTCAATCAATTCTTCCATAGACAACGGTGCTAGTTCTTGGTCTGGTTCAAAATGTAGCATTGCATTGATAGCCTGGGGAGTAATGGGGAACAGAACACTCTGGTCAGGGGATATTACAGCTCTCTGAGTGGGATCATAGTTAGAATGGCAATAGTGGATGATTTCTGGGAAGGAAATGACTGAAGGGATGAGATACCTTGGGAGATTGGATTCCCACAACCCAATGAGATCTTCCCCCTTTGAGTACTCGTCTCTGCAGCGATAATAACTCAGAAGGGGACTTTCATCAAAATGCAAGTCTTTAATCTGGAAATCTTTGTCTACTAAAGGTAAATATTCTAACTCTCGGTGAGGGGCATTCAGTGGAGTTACATTCAAAGCTGCCGGGGCCTCCATTTTGGTTCTTGTGGATTCAAAACGGAGGTTTCTGGTTTTTCTTCACAGGCCGGGCGTGATTTTGATCTTACTAAGGGAAATTGGCACAATTGCAAGTTCAAGGGAGCAATTTATAAAACTCAGGGAATGATCTTAGGGATATGATTTAAACACTGATTCAGCGAAAAACAAAGAAAACAGAGTTTTACTTGCAGTTCGGGGCGGAATAGGATAAATACCTGTTCTTAGATGAAAGCTGGTTTTTAACAGGTATCAGGCGATGGTAGGAGGGTACTCGAACACAGGTGCAGTGGAATCTTGGAGCGAAATCAGATAGCACAGTAGATTTCAGCGAAAATTTGAAAATCGTAGCAGAAAGCGCAGTCATTTTCAATAACGAAAATAACGGGAAAAAACACGAAAATTCGCTTTATTTACAAGTTAAAAGGGTTTTTTATTTTTTCGAGGAGTGACGTCATATTAGTACGGGCTGACGTGTGCAGGGTCGGGCGGTAAGCGGTAAGCGGTAAGCGGTGATCCCGCACCGCTTATGGACAAGAGTGGTTTTGAACGAGCGGGCAGCGATTCCATAAAAGTAACGACACGTGGACGGGAGACTGGTCAAATACCACCAATCCCCCGCTGGTTATTATTCAAGTATTGGATGGGTAGCGGGAAGAACGTTAGCCGTAGATCTGTAGTGGGGTGATCTGACGGTGGAAAAGAAGGGGAGAAGGTGAGGCGTTATTGTGCGGGCCCGGCGGGGTTTTACACGTGATTATCGTTATTAATCATCCCGGGGAGCTTCTAATTGGCGGAGAAGGTTGGTTATTAACTAATTCTGATAATTAGTTAATCCCACTGTATAATAGAAATAAGGGTCGCGGTGGGGTTGAAACGTCGGGCGGAATGCCATGGTGGATGGGCCACGGTGGCATAGGACTTTTCAGTAGTTTGAATTAAAACTTTGGCTTTATTCATCTTTTTGCGTTTAAACATATATATCATATGTTTAAAGTTTTTCTCGTATATGTTTTATTATATGATAAATTAATTAATATAATTAACTTACCATAGGGGCGGGATTATTATATAACGATATATTTAACCAAAAGGCTTTTGAAGCGAGTTTTTAATGAATATTTGGGAAGTAAATACTTTGGTTAAAACATAATAGAGGGGTTTTTGGGATATTAATTTAAAAGGAATTATATACTTAGGATAAGGCATTTTCACTAGGGATTTAGTAACTAGAGTTAAACATTAATACGACAAAGGGACAAGGGAACTCAAAACACTTTGCTCATCTAAGAAAGTGACAATTTCTGAAGTAAATTGCAATATCTCATCTTCAACACTTAAACTTAGAATAGTAAGTTATTTTGAGGGATTTTTATGGAATTTTGCATAATTTTCCTAAGCCAAATGAGATTTTACTTAGGAAAAGGTTAAAGATGAATGATTATAATGATGAATTATCTCAAGTACTTAGGTCTTTTTGATCATTAGGCCGAGGGTCCGGTCCCTCCAAAAGTCAAGGAAATGCCTTGAGCCCTTTTGATCTCCAAGTACCCTAGTACTTTGGGGGAAATTAGTAAAACTTTAAGGGGAAAGTGATGAGGGAAGTTAATGATTTTGACTTTGCTTGCTGTGATTTTCCAGTGTATTTCCTGCTTCAATATTTGTGATGAAAGTAAAGGATCAAAAACATGTAGCAGCATCATTCATCAGATAAAACTTTGCAACACCATCTGCCTACCCTATCTACTACTACCATTTTCTCTTCTTTATTAGGGTGCATTTAGACTTGCAAACCCTTTTCAATCTTTTTCTTTTTTACAAGGCAAATCTATCTAATTCTACCCTTATTACATCCAAGGGCTCAGATTAAGCTGTTGAGCACCCTTTATTCACTCTACCTATCTACTTATCTGCCAAGATTAAACTGTTTGGTCAGATATTTATTCACTATTCTACAACATGAAATTGAAAAATGAACTAGCCAAGCTTAAGCAGTTTGGCTATTCATGAATTGTGGCATAAAATACAAGTTGCACACAATTTTTTTATTACATCAGAGTAAAAAGTAGTGGCATTTGGATTTGCACACTTTCTTTGGCCTATTTTTTGTTTGGGGTTCATTTCTTTCACTTTTTTGACCATTTTATTTTTCTTACCCTTTGATTTTCTTTTAGGGTATACCCTCTTTACATTTTTAAATTTTTTGATTTTTTGGTTTTTTAAGAATATGGAACACCTTTGTTTAAGAAAGAAGGTTTGAACATATTCCATAGTTCAATCAAGACAATCATGAAAAATGAAACCTATTGGTATAGGAGACTAACACTGGCTCCACTTGGGGATGGCTTTTCCTTGTGAAAAGTCAAGAACAGCAGGTCAGTTGCCTCAAAAATGCCTTAAACTGAATCATGAAATCTCCTTCTTCTGGTAGCTTTATTGTACATATGATAGTGAAACTTTTGAAGCTTAGGGCCTTCACTTCGGGCTTCAACTTCAAGAAGTCACCATCCAATCCAAACTGCATTAAAAAAGGATATATTATGTACAAGTTAGAAAAATCAAAACATTCTAATAAATGGGATCAAAATAATGCTTGAGCATTCGACCATTGACTGGTCCTTCTTCAACTTCTGAATTGTCCACATCTTTTAAAAAGTATGTATTGTTCCCCTGCAAGGCATGAATAATGTAAGGCCCTTTCCACAAGAAATCAAATTTTCCATGTTTCCCTTTTTCTTCTCTTCTAGAATCCCATCTTAGGACTTTATCACCTAGTTGAAAATCTTCTGCTTTAGTCCTTTTATCGAACATTTTCTTTAGCTTTTCCTGCAAGACTTGTGATCTTTGGTATACCTCTTCCCTGATTTGTTGCAGGTGGATTGTTTGATTAATTCTTCTTTGAATGTCATTTGGCTCCACTTGAGCCTCCTGAAGTAATTTCATAACAGGAATTCCTAAAGATGATGGGAATCTTGCTTCAAGGCCATAAACTAACTCATATGGACTAGTCCCAATTGATTTCTTAGTTGTAAGTCTGTCTGCCCACAATGCATTGGTCAGTTTCTTGTGCCAATTCTTTTTGTTTTCTTTCAATAACTTTTTGATGATATTGATAAGGCTTTTATTGGAGGATTCTGCTAGTCCATTACCCTGAGGGTAATAAGCTGTTGAATGGCCTAAAGTAATATGATATTTACTACAGAAACTAATCATTTTCTTTGACTTAAATGCAGCAGCATTATCTGTTATAATATTTTCTGGACAACCAAATCTTGAAAGTATGTTGGTTTCTAAAAACCCTATAATCACAGAATCATTGGACTGTCTGCATGGGATAGCTTCAATCCATTTAGTGAAGTAGTCTGTGGCAGTTAAAATCCATATGTGTTGTCCTGAAGAAGGGGGATGAATTTCTCCAATAAAATCTAATCCCCATTGTTGAAAAGGTCTTTCTGTGGAAATTGGTTTTAAAGGCAAAGGTAACAACTTTCTTTTACCCTCAAATATCTGACACTTGTGACAAGTTGTTACAAATTTCTTAACATCAGAAAATAATGTTGTCCAGTAAAAACCAGCCCTTAATATTTTGTCTGCAGTTGATTTCTAGTAGAGATGTCCTCCACAATCTCCTGCATGAAATTCATTAAGCACTTTATCAGTTTCATCTTTTAATAGACAATTCAACAAGATTCCTTCATGATTTTTCCAAAATAGAGTGCTATCTAAAATACAATATTTCAAAGATGTCATTTTAAAAAATCTTCTTTTCGTTCTGGACAACCCTGGAGGAGCTTGCAGGTTTAATAAAACATGAATTATATCAGTGTACCAGGGTGAATCTAAGAAAGCTTGACTGATCTGTGGAGTCGCCATCTCCTGATTGTCATCCAATTCGTTAATGTCTAAGGCTTGGCAATTAGTTTCAGTCATTAGTTGTGCCAAACCTTGACCTTTTATGAGTTTTGTTGGTTTAATCTCAATATCATATTCTAAAATGGTAGCTATCCACTTACCTCTTTTATCTTCAATGCCATCTTGAGTCAAAATATCTTTAACTACAACATTAGGCACATAAGCTATCACATGAGAATATAATATGTAAACCCTGAAATCTTTAATTGCTTTTACCAATGCAAAAGCTTGTTTTTCCATAATATTGTATTTCAAAGATGCATCCCTAAGTGCTTTACTAAAAAATGCTATTGGTTTTTCACACCCTTGATCATCTTTTTGAAGTAAAACAGCTACAACTGTATGTTCAGAAGCAAATGAAAAAATAATGAAATCTCTGTCAAATTTGGGACTGGTAAGAACTGGTGTTCTTGTTAAAGCCATTTTAATTTCCTCAAATGATTGTTTAGCTTCTACAGTCCAGTCAATGCTTGAATCTTTCCTCAGCATGTTAGTGAGCAATCTAAGTAATTCAGCTAAACTAGAAATAAATCTTCTCAAGAAATTAATTTTTCCTATGAATGCTTGCAACTCTTTTATGTTTCTAGGATGAGGTATCTGTAAAATTGCTTGTATTCTTTCTGGATCAATCCTAATGCCATCTTTAGAAATAATGTGCCCTAAGAGCTTTCCTTCTTCCAAACCAAATAATGAATTTTTGGGGTTTAAAGAAATTCCATATTTTCTGCACTTTATAAATACTTGCCTTAAATGATCTAAATGTTCTTGATCTGTTTTAGAAAAAACAGTTAGATCATCTAGATAAATAACCAGAAAATCATGTATTTCTTTAGCAAAAGCAATATCCATTGCTCTTTGAAATGTAGCTCCTGCATTCTTGAGCCCAAATGGCATTTTGACATATTTAAACGTACCCCATGGTGTTGTAAATGTTGTTTTATCCTGATCATCAGGATGAACCAGAATCTGGTTGTACCCTGAAAATCCATCCAATAGAGATATCCTAGAAGATCCTACTACCCTCTGAAGAATATGGTCCATTTTTTGTAGAGGATAGTTATCTTTTAAAGAAACTTTATTCAAATTTCTTAGATCAACACACAGTCTAATTTCTCCTGTCTTCTTCCTAGTTGGTACCAGGTTAGAAACCCATTCTGAGAATCTGATAGGAGCTATAATCCCTGCTTCAAACATTCTTTTGATTTCCTTTTCAATTGAAGGTAATAAAACATGATTTATTCTTCTAAGCTTTTGTTTAAAAGGTTTCTGGTCTGGTTTCAAAGGTATAGTGTGTTGAATGATGGATGTATCATAAGATTTGAGATCTTCATAACTCCAGGCAAAAACATCCTGGAATTCTTTCAATAGTTCAACATATTTGACCTTTTGATCTTGTGGAAGAGATTTGGACAACTTAACCATTTTAGGATTTTCTGGGGTTCCTAAGTTGCATTCTTCCATATCAGCCTTAACAGGTTCCATTTTAGGTCTAAATGGAATATCATTTGAGTCAAACAGATCTTCCAAAGGAGTTAATCCTTTGGGCAAATGATTATCTTTCAAATTGATGATTTCTGTCTCATCTTCTATGACCTCATCAGATTCCATATTTTTCAGATTCTGCATGTCTTTTTCTGTGAATGTGGTTGGGTGCAGTAAATGAATTGCATTTTCTCTTGAAATTTCTATTTTTTGTTCTTTTCCTTGATCAGATTCATCAATAGTTATATCTTCATCTATATTACAGTTAGAAAACTCATTTTGAAGTGTTAAAAAATTATTGATTTGATTGTTATTAACAAATACTTGCCAATTCAAAAGATTGTCTGGTATAGCAGGCCTATGTCTAATCTCAGCTGAAAACTGATGATTAGGGTCAAAAGGTAACTTGCATGTGCTAGCAAACATGGTGAGGCTGTGAGCATGCAAATTTTGTTTCCTGGGAATCTTGGCAAGTTGAGCTTGTAGAAATGTGTTGAGAATCTCTACAACTGTCTCTCTGTATTGTTTCAGTCTCATGTCTTTTGTTGAACATTCTCCTTTAATCTGTTGAATGATTAATTCGGAGTCTCCTATGATTGATACCCTAATAGCTCCTAACTTCTTGACATGTTTAAGCCCTAATAAAAGAGCTTCGTACTCTGCCATGTTGTTAGTGCATTTGAAATTCAACCTATAAGCATGACCCTCCGCATGATTATTTTCAACATTATGTAACCAAATCCCAGCTCCTGCCCCTAGTTTGTTTACTGAGCCATCAAACTCTAAATGCCATAGAATTTCATGTTCATAATCTTCATCAATTGTTTTAAAGTGTTTCTTGACAGGAGCTAGTTGTTTAGTTTCTTCAGGTATTTCTTGATCATCTAGTGTTTCTTTGTTTTCAGAGATTTCTTCAATTTTAACAGTGGTTTTGTTTATGGTTTCCAATTCTGGAGCTTCTATTTCAGTAGGGAGATCCAACTCAGCATTGTATAAAATAAAAGAATCCATATCAGAATGTACAGAGTAAACAGGGAATTTTTCAGGCTTCTCATGGCTACTAACTAAGTACTTCATCAAAGTTTCTCTATATAATCTTTTAGGCTGACCGAATACTGAAATAGTTGCATATGACATGTCTAGTTGAATAGACCCTCCAAGTTTAGCACCCCAAGATCTAGACAATAGCATACCATATTTAGGTGGAATATCAGCAACTACTATGTCCATTAAGACAGACTTAGCAGGGTATTGTACCAAAGTAACGCACAAATCTTTAATCAAACCTAAACATTTTACCTGACTAGAATCAAATGAAAACAAATCTTTGTACGATCTGGTAATATCTAGATTCAATCTTTCCATTACTGCTTTTGGCATCAAATTGTGAGATGCTCCAGAATCAAGCATTGCATTATGGAGTATCTTGTCATGAACATTCAGGCTTACATAAAATGGAGGAGTTCCTCCACTTTCTGGTTTGCCATTTATCTCGGGGCCAAAAAGAAGTTTGGGTGATCATCAAGAATATTTACTGAATCATCCAATCCAGTAATGTTAATATTTAAGGACTTGGTAATTTGACTTCTATAGAGCTCATGTTTAGCCAATTCTGATAAAGGAACAACTATCTTGAGTTTGCCTATTTCAGCCTCTAGATTAAAAGGTTTTTTTGTTTGAGTTTTAGTGTTTTGCACAGTTGGGTTTTCTCTGTTTTTTGGGTCTTCAATGTTTTTCTCTTTTTCATGAATGAAGTTTTGTTTTGAAGATGTTTCTGGACTAACCTCTATTGTTTCTTCTACGTCTCCTATAGGAGGAAAAGTATTAGACTGTTGTTTGTTGTTTGATTGGTTGTCAGAGACATCTTCAATTATTGGATTTGAAGGGTTGGGAGTTATCCTAGACAAAATTTGTACTTGGGGACTGTTTTTTACAGGGGGAATGTTAACTTTACCTTTGACATTTTGTTTTGCATTTTTCTGTTTACTATTCTCTGGCACATCAATCCGTCTACTTCTCAAATTATACTGTTTATGGACCTCGTAAATTGTTGTGTCATAGCCTTCCTTAAAATCAAAAGTCTCACCTGAATGAGTTTGGAATGTTTCAAGGATATGATTCTCTTGATCATCCTGGGATAGGAAGACTTCTGGTTCATTTTTGTCATCAGTTACATTGTTTATTTCTACATCTTCTGTAGGTTCTTCAAAAGTTGAACCTTCAACAAAGTTTTCTTGGAAAGGTGGCCTAATGTTTTGGTCAGGGACATTCTTTCCAATATTTTGATTCAGATTCCTCCTAAAGTTTGGGTTTCTTGCAACATTCTGATTATTAGTAGAAGATTTTCTTTCAATGGTCTCTACTCTGTCTCCTAATCTTTCCATACCTTTAATGATTGCATCCAGCTTCTTTTCAAAAGCTGAAGGTTCTTCATTCAGAGGCATTCTTCTTTCTGCTCTTGCTCTGGCTCGTTTTTCTATCAGATTTGCTTCTACACTCACCACTATGCTTTGCATTTCTTCTAATGTTTGGGGAGCTCTTTTCCTGAGGGAATAAGCTATATCAGAGTCAAAACCATCTGGAAATTTAACCAATACGGAGTCAGGTGGGGGTCTTAAGTTTTGAGGAACTGCATTATATGCTTCATTGAATCTAATGATGTAATCTTGTACTGTTTCATTAGGTCTTCTTCTTAATTTTTCGAATTCTGACAGGATCTGAAGAGGATCCTTCTTCTTCTCCCATCTGTTCAAAAATGCCATATATAAAGCTGGTAAATCAGCAATAGTATTTGGAGCAAGGGCCCTAAACCATGTCCTAACTTCTCCAGTAAGACTCTGAACGAAAATTCTCATTCGGACATTATCAGTATCAATCTCATAGAACTCAAAGTAATCAGTCATCCTTTTGGTGTGTTGTTGTGTTGTGTAAGTACCTGATCCATCAAAAGGTGTGATCTTACTCTGGTAATCTTGGGGCAAAGCAGGAGGGTTGGCTGGTAGCTGTAAAGGGGCATATCGATTGGCCATTGGAAGATAAAGTGGGGTAATAGGAGTTGATGGTCTGGCAGGAGGAGATGGAGGAGTAGAAGGGGTGACAGGTGTTTGAAAAGTTTGGGAAAAAGTGACTGAACTTGGAGATGCTTCAGTAATTACAGAGATGTTTGAACTTTGTTCAAAGGTTTGGTCAGTCTGAATAGAGTTATGTAATTCTCTGTCAAGATGATGCGAAACAAATCTGTATTGCAAATCTTCAAAGAACAATGGATCTGGAACTAATCTGGATAATTCAGTTTCAGAAAAATTTACAAATAAAGATGTTTCAAATCGTGCATCAAAAGGAATGTCATCAATATATATAATTTTCACAGGACAAGATGCAGATCTAGAAAGTGGTCGGGAACTTCCTGAACTCTCCTGACTTCCTCTTTCAGAACTTTCTTCACTTCCTTGTCTTCTAAGAATCCTAGGAATCAGATTTGGATTTTCAAATATTGGTGGTGGATTGGGGTCAGGGTTTGACCTAGTATGTCGAATCCTTTCTGAAGCCAGTTTTCCTAGACTATGTGTTTTTGGATTTTTGATTTTAATTGAAAGAATAAATACAACTTCTACAAATTCTTCAAGAAATAATGATGTATGATTAAAATTTTCTCAAAGATCTGTTAAACTAGAGAGTCTGATTAAATATTTTGAAACTAAAGTTCAGTATATAAGCTAAATCAGAGATAGACTGAAGCAACATTTATTTACTTTTGCAATTGCAGAGCAAAAGCAATTTCAAAGGCTTCCTGGCTGATCTTCAGACTCTGTCTATAGCTCATAAATCAAACAATGGTATCAATAAATGATTCAGTTCCCCAGTGGAGTCGCCACTATGTTATCACTCAGATTTTCCTTGAAGTTGTGGAAAAGGAAAGTATACCCGAGGTAACCACAAACCAACCTTCAGATGCAGAATCTAGCCAATCTGCATCCAGAGAGGGCTCTCTCTTTATAATTTATCTTTGTTCTTAGAAGGTTTTAGGCTAGTTATAGATCCAAGAATTTGTTTGAAAATGGTGGAATTCGCAAACTAGGGGCAAGGTTGAAGATTTTCAGTCCATTGGGCTATGGATTCAAAGGATAGCTTTACTGGATTTCTATTCTACACACAAGATGGTTTTGCAGGGCAAGATAGCCAGACAGAGAACAATCCTTAAAATTTAAAGTGGATGGGATGATTTTGAAGGGATGAAAGGCAGCTAAGAATCTTTTACCATGTTCAAAAGAAAGAAATGAGATGACTACAAACAAAGAGCAATGAAGAATTCTTTATTATAGTAATCAACAATGTTTAAATTAGCAAAGCAAGAGCATTTAAGAATTCATGCTTATAACCAATTTAGAGGAAAACATTAAGAACAATCACATCTGAAATCAGAGTACAATTAAGTAAATTTTGATTCAATCCTTTATGTAAATTATTCAGAAATGGACGTAATGATATTATAAACTGATATAAAACTTAAGACAAAGGGTAGAAAGACTTATTGAACTGCAGTCCAACACATGAATCCTGCAAAAAGTCCTGAGCTTCAAATCGTCATCCAATAAGCCACGAATAAATTTCTCCAAAATGCTTTTATTCCGAAAATCTCAATGTTACAGCAAAGTAATAGAATCCACCCTCAATACTTCCTTTGAGGGTTTATTTATACAAGAAAATCTTGAAAAAATCTCACACTAACCTAGCCAATAATCTAGGGTGACTAAGGAGTAATTTACAAATAAACAGGAGACAAATGGTCTCGTGGATAGAATAATAGGTAACTGCTGATGTGTTGTTTCCTCATTTTGCTGATGTGCTGGAGGCAAGTGCTGAGATAGGGCTCGGTGCTGTCCCTTGGAGTAAATTCTTTGCTTGTGTGATACTCTTTGTCTTTACGGATACTCTTTAACCTGTTCAACTGATACTCTTTCATCTGTGCTCATTTTTATCTTTCACATAATAGTAAAAAGATAAAATTCTCATCCTGAAGATAATTTTCATAGAATTTCCAATAGGTCTTTCCACCATTGATCGTCTGGTATTATAGTCCTCTTAAGTTTTCTCAATGTCTCATCAGCCTCTGTGAGTTTGTAAAAAGTGGGCTCATCAGGAAACAAATACTTTATTTCATGTTCAAGATGAAATAAATTCTTCAATCTGTCATATAGATTTTTCCCTGTTGGCAACGTTGCTTCTGGTAGACTGATAGAACTAGTAGTTGTATTTTGAGCATGGCTCTCTATTTTCTTGACATAAGTTTCTAGTTCCATTATTTGGTCCTCTGTGAGCATGGGACTGGGTAACCCATTGTCCAATAAAACTTGAAATTTTTCTCTGAAAGCATCAATATCAGCCAAAATCTCTGAACATTTCCTTTCTAAATTCTGCATAAAAGTTCTTTTGATAAAAACTCTTTTTATCATCAAAATAGTGTCGGTTCTGTCTTCAATTCCTAGTACTTCAAGCTGTTGCTTCGTTCAGGTGTTCAAAAATTGAATAAGTTGATTGGCCTGCTCAGGTCTACCTCTTAGTTCATCTCTTGTTCTGTTTATTTCTTCCTGAGCTATTTTAATCAAGTCATTTTGTTCAAAAATTGCTTGAATAGAGGGCCAAATACTTTTTATTAATTCAATTATATTTCCCTAAAGAATTTGATTTATTTCCTTCAAAGGCTTTTCTAATGAAAGATCTTTCTCTAAAGCCTTAACTAATTTGTCCAATCTTTTGATTTCCCTGGTATTTTCAGCAACTGTCTTTTTAGATGTATCATACTTCTGCTCCAAATCTTTTAATTGTAACTTAGTGGTTTGAAGTTCCGTGACTCTTAATTGTAGACTTTCCATTTGTTTTATTAACTCATCAGAACTCAAAACATAAGTGTTTACCTGTTCTGGCTCTGTTTGCTCCTTTGCTATTGTAGTACCTGTGGTTGTAGCCTGTTTGATAGCTTCTTTTTCCTGTAAATCTTGCTCTAATTCCTTCTCTGTTTCACTTAGTCGCTCAGTCATATTTAGGAGCAACTCCATTACCTCTTCTTGTGAATTCCCCTTTAAAACTTCTTCAGTCTGGGGGTGCCTTGAGCCTGGCAATTTCAGCTGCTTTCTCAGTGCAGCTATGTCATCATCTTTCTTCTTTATTAATGCCTCAATACTTTTAATGTCTTTGGGGTTGTCACCCAAGCCAATGATTATGTCTTCTAAAGACTTTATTCTATTATCTTTGGCCTGAGAAGAGGCCTTCTCAATTTGCAATTGGGCACTTGTGTTATTTAAAGAATCTTGCAGCGTTAGGGCTGCCATGGCCTTATTGGTAAGAGTGGAATACACCATTTCCCCAGTTTGTTTATGCAGCTCTATCTGGTCCAAAGGATGAATATCCTTAGCCAGGACCTCAAAATTTGTTCTAATATAATCAGCTGCTGACATGGGTTTTGGCACCTTTGACTTGAAGTGGCTCATCATCATTTTGCCTTGTGAAATGTCAAATGCTGACATTAACCTTTCCTGATTGTGGGGAGCCATTTTCATATATTGATCATATACCTTCATTCTTAATGGATCATTCTTGGCCTTTATATTAATGAAGGTTCTTTTTATATCCCCTGTATCTGTTTTTGGTGGTCTGAAAGAGGATACCTCAGTACTCAATTGCTTTTGTAAAGCTTTTCCTTTCTGTCCTGTGTTTGTTTCACTAACTGTGCCAGTTAGTTGACTGTCTTCCTTTCCATCATCAAATATTACATCTGGAATTGGATCTGGTTTCTGTTTTTTGGCTTGATGTACTCCTGAGGATTCTTTAGGAGGAGTAGTGTCTGGAACTTGCCTTTTATTTCCTATCTCCATATTGGATGGAGTTTGTAATTCTGAAACTTCATGGTGTTTTACCTGAGTGGGAGAAACTTGGGCTTGTTCAGGTGCTTTGGAAGTTTGTGGTTTCTCTGCCATGACTAAAGTTTCAATGACCTGGATTTCAGGTTCCTTTCCTTTGCCTTTTGGTTCTGCTGCAACTGATGAACTGCTTTCCTGTAATGTCTGTTGTAGATTTTTTGTTGAAGAAGTGCCAATGTGGGGTACCTGCACTTGACCACAAGATTCTAGGTCATACTTCTTCTCGAGATCTTTCATAATTTTGTTCATTTTGTCAGCTTCATTTTCTTCCTCAACAAGTGTTCCTTCAACCCATTCATCTTGATTGGCATATTGTTCTAGTTCAGGAATCTTGTGGTGTATATAAGGGGATGATTTGTTCTTTAATCTCTTTTCACAAATAAAACCAAATGGGTCATAAGGAACCCAACGAAAAGTTCTTTGGAACTTGCTTTGTAATATATTTTCTGCCTCTCGTTCGGCCTCCCTAGAGTTGCAGATGAAAGGACCTAATTGACTTTTGATCCTTAGTTGGGCTTTCTTCTTCACACTACAAAAATAGATCACATCTGAATTATTCATTTGCCTGAAATATTCCAAGGCAAAAATCCTCATGGGCACATATCTTGGTAACTTGAATGGATGTAATTCACATCCATAAATTCTGATGACTGTATGGTTTTGATATAAATACCAATCTCCAACTTTATAAGTCCTTGAAAGCTGCAAGGTCTTCTTTATTTCATTACTGAGCCTTGGGGGGGGAATTCTTGTCAACAAGGTTGTTGCAGGATATACAAACTGATCAATGAACTCAATGTAGGAATAGGGAGAATCAAAGGAAGAATGAATTATGGGAGACCAAAATATAACTGACCTGGGGTTTCCCTTGGCATCAAGCTTTTTAACAGGGAAAGGAAACTTTTCTAATTGATAGAAGATAATGAGATGATAAATAACTGAGGAATATTTGAAAACTTTCTCATCATCTAGCCTCATGAACTGATCATGGATCTTATTGGCTATGAAAGAGGCAAAGTCATATTTAACTTCAGGAGGCTGCCCAGGAGTAAAGATAGATAGTAAAACCAGTGTTATTTCATCCACATATTCACTGGTATTAAATCCTAAGACAAAAGATATCATATTTATGATGAGCCTTCCCAATTTATTGAAATAATAAAAACCATAGGGAGGAGGCCCCTTAGGTTGATGTTCAGGCAACATGAAATTCTGGCACATGGATTTTAGCTTTTCTGGGGTTAATTGCATGGTCTTCTCAATCAATTCTTCCATATACAACGGTGCTAATTCTTGGTCCGGTTCAAAGTGTAGCATTGCATTGATAGCCTGGGGAGTAATGGGAAACAGAACACTCTGATCAGGAGCTATTACAGCCCTTTGAGTGGGATCATAGTTTGAATGGCAATAGTGGATGATTTCTGGGAAAAAAATGACCGAAGGGATGAGATACCTTGGGAGATTGGATTCCCACAACCCAATGAGATCTTGCCCCTTTGAGTATTCGTCTCTACAGTGACAATAACTCAGAAGGGGACTTTCATCAAAATGAAAGTCTTTAATTTGGAAATCTTTATCTACCAAAGGTAAATATTCCAACTCACGGTGAGGGGCATTCAGTGGAGTTATATTCAAAGCTGCCGGGGCCTCCATTTTGGTTCTTGTGGATTCAAAACGGAGGTTTCTGGTTTTCTTCACAGGCCGGGCGTGATTTTGATCTTACTGAAGGAAATTGACACAATTGTAGGTTCAGGGGAATAATTTATAGTCGTAAAACTCAGGGAATGATCTTTGGAATATGATTTAAACACTGATTCAGCGAAAAAACAAAGAAAACAGAGTTTTACTTGCAGTTCGGGGCGAAATAGGATAAATACCTGTTCTTGGAGGCAAACTGACTTTTAACAGGTATCAGGCGATGGCAGGAGGGTACTTGAACACAGGTGCAGCGGAGTCTTGGAGCGAAATCAGATAGCACAGTAGATTTCAGCGGAAATTTGAAAATCGTAGCAGAAAGCGCAGTCGTTTTCAATAACGAAAATAACGGGAAAAACACGAAAATTCGCTTTATTTACAAGTTAAAAGGGTTTTTTATTTTTTCGAGGAGTGACGTCATATTAGTACGCGCTGACGTGTGCAGGGTTGGGCGGTAAGCGGTAAGCGGTAAGCGGTGATCCCCGCACCGCTTATGGACAAGAGTGGTTTTGAACGAGCGGGCAGCGATTCCATAAAAGTAACGACACGTGGACGGGAGACTGGTCAAATACCACCAATCCCCCGCTGGTTATTTTTCGGGTATTGGATGGCTAGCGGAAAGAACGTTAGCCGTAGATCTGTGGTGGGGTGATCTAACGGTGGAAAAGAAGGGGAGATGGTGAGGCGTTATTGTGCGGGCCCGACGGGGTTTTACACGTGATTATCGTTATTAATCATCCCGGGGAGCTTCTAATTGGCGGAGAAGGTTGGTTATTAACTAATTCTGATAATTAGTTAATCCCACTGTATAATAGAAATAAGGGTCACGGTGGGGTTGAAACGTCGGGCGGAATGCCATGGTGGATGGGCCACAGTGGCATAAGACTTTTCAGTAGTTTGAATTAAAACTTTGGCTTTATTCATCTTTTTGCGTTTAAACATATATATCATATGTTTAAAGTTTTTCTCGTATATGTTTTATTATATGATAAATTAATTAATATAATTAACTTACCATAGGGGCGAGACTATTATATAACGATATATTTAACCAAAGGGCTTTTGAAGCGGGTTTTTAATGAATATTTGGGAAGTAAATACTTTGGTTAAAACATAATAGAGGGGTTTTGGAATATTAATTTAAAAGGAATTATATACTTAGGACAAGGCATTTTCACTAGGGATTTAGTAAAATAGAGTTAGACATTAATATGAGAAAGGGACAAGGGAACTCAAAATATTTTACACATCTAAGAAAGTGACAATTTCTGAAATAAATTGCAATATCTCATCTTCAACACTTAAACTTAGAATAGTAAGTTATTTTTGAGGGATTTTTATGGAATTTTGCATGATTTTCCTAAGCCAAATGAGATTTTACTTAGGAAAAGGTTAAAGATAAATGATTTTAATGATGAATTATCTCAAGTACTTAGGTCTTTTTGATCATTAGGCCGAGGGTCCGGTCCCTCCAAAAGTCAAGGAAATGCCTTGAGCCCTTTTGATCTCCAAGTACCCTAGTATTTTGGGGAAATTAGTAAAACTTTAAGGGGAAAGTGATGAGGGAAGTTAATGATTTTGACTTTGCTTGCTGTGATTTTCCAGTGTATTTCCTGCTTCAATATTTGTGATGAAAGTAAAGGATCAAAAACATGTAGCAGCATCATTCATCAGATAAAACTTTGCAACACCATCTGCCTACCCTATCTACTACTACCATTTTCTCTTCTTTATTAGGGTGCATTTAGACTTGCAAACCCTTTTCAATCTTTTTCTTTTTTACAAGGCAAATCTATCTAATTCTACCCTTATTACATCCAAGGGCTCAGATTAAGATGTTGAGCACCCTTTATTCACTCTACCTATCTACTTATCTGCCAAGATTAAACTGTTTGGTCAGATATTTATTCACTATTCTACAACATGAAATTGAAAAATGAACTAACCAAGCTAAAGCAGTTTGGCTATTCATGAATTGTGGCATAAAATACAAGTTGCACACAATTTGTTTATTACATCAGAGTAAAAAGTAGTGGCATTTGGATTTGCACACTTTCCTTGGTCTATTTTTTGTTTGGGGTTCATTTCTTTTGCTTTTTGACATTTTATTTTTCTTACCCTTTGATTTTTCTTTTAGGGTATACCCTCTTTACATTTTTTAAATTATTTGATTTTTTGGTTTTTCAAGAATATGGAACACCTTTGCTCAAGAAAAAGGTTTGAACATATTCCATAGTTCAATCAAGACAATCATGAAAAATGACACCTATTGGTATAGGAGTCTAACAGAGTACACAGAAAACGCAACATCGCTTCCAAAAAGAGGGCAGAAAGGTCATTTTTTGCTAGTTTTTGGGCATTTTGACTCTCCAAAGGTTGTTGACATGGCTCCACTGCTAACTAGGATTGAAGTATACATCAAATGGAATCCACCAATGTTGAGAATGCATCCAGTGGACCTCCCCAACAAAAGCATAGTGTGGCCCATGCTGTGTTTTTTCCAGTAGGACTGGTTTTCAAAATTGCCAATTTTGACCAAAAGCTCATAAAAACCAAAATTTGCTCCAAAATTGGTCCAAGATGCTTGACAAGGTATGTTATACTACTAAGGAAGCATTAGCAAGTAGCTCCAAGTTACCCTTCTCCTTTTGACTAATTAGGGTTTCCTTCAGTTTTTCTTGTAATTGTTTGACTTTGACCTTTTAAATTTGATTCCTAGAGTAGTAGTGGTCAGCCATGTGTTTTTGTAACTTGTTGTCTCTGTTGGCCTTGTCAAGGAGCTTCTCCAAGTAAATATTGACTTTATCAAGCCAAAGCTCCCTAGTTTCATTGATTTCCATGGTTATCCTTTCTTCAAATGTCAACTCTTCATCTGGTGGATTTTTCTCTCTTTCTTTCTGAAGAGCTCTTCAGAGACCCATGGTCCTTGGCCTCTTCCTTGTCACCTGCTCTTCATTGTCAACCACTGCTTTGCCTTTCACATATTGCACACTAGATTTAAATTGATTTTTCTCTAAAGACAAATGTTTTATCTTCCACTGATTGTTCTCTTGCTCTAGGAAGAAGATTATGAAATTAGCCCTTGCCAAATTGTCCTTGAATTCATTGATCTTAGCATCTTTGTCCTTGATGATTTGCTCTAGGTTTCCATGCTCTTCACTAGCCTCCAAGTCTACTATGTCAAGGTCATGATGGATGATCTTCTCATCATACAAATATGTCTCATGTTGTAAAGGTAATCCATGTTATGTTGATGTGTGCTTGGCCCCTTCCTCAGTCTGAGGAGCAACCACAAGCCTTCTACCTCTCTGGTATGTTTGAGTGACCTCAATCTTCCTCCTCATTGAAACTGTGCTAGCTGAGCCAACCTCCACATGTCTAGAAGGTGTTGATGGTATTGATGGTATTGATGGTGAACTAGGGTTAGTAGACTGGCTATTAGAAGGCAAAAAGACATCTGATTGCATGAACGTTTCCCAAGGGATGCTCTCCTGTTCAAGCTAGTGTAAAACAATGATTTTGATAAGAGCATGGTGGAAGAGGTTGACTTCAAGACCACTCAACCTATGTTGAACTTTTTCTTCCATCTTTTCCAAACTTCTGTAGAGGTAATAGGGCAAATTAAGTGTCTTTACCCCTGTGAAATGCATGAGTAGTCTAATATGATACTGTATAGTCTAGAAAATCTTCCCTCACAAGTGACATACTTCATGATGATCTTCATAAGTGGTGTATACTTCTCAAGGAGGTGCCCAACAGGAAAAACCTTCTTCATGTGTTGTTGATAGTGTCTTCTGAGGTAGGGCTTGTAGTTTTGAATGTCTAGGTCTTGGTTTTTGAACCATTTCTCACCATGATTGGGTATCCCTGTGGCCTCGGCTACTACATCAGTTGATATAGTGAAATTAACCCCTACAACTATTACCTAGTCCTTTTTGAGCTAAGTGGCAAACAATTTAGTCAATATGGCATTGTATTTTACTTTCTCAACTTGCTCACAAAAAGGAAGATATCCTACCCTTTGAAAACATTGCTTGGATAATGGTGAAGACATCACTTCATGAGTGGTTAAGGACTCATATCTTAACAGCTGGCCTCCCCTATTGTAAGGCCTCTTCTCCTCCATTTGATTGTTTGCAAAGGGTAAAAAACCTAATGGGACAAAACAAGGGAAGGGAGTGAAGGGATAGGATGAAGGGGTTAGGGAAGGAAGATGGGAGTAGGGAAATTTAGGGAGGTGGATAGGGGTTTTAGGGAACTATAGGAAATGGAATGATGTGAAATGAGTATGGGAATTAGGCTAGGGGATTTTTACACAGTCCCAACTAGGAAAACTACAAAAAAAATGCAGCATTAGGCTATGGTTTAGGGTTTGGGGCTTACAAAATGGGAATAAGGGGGTGTGAAGGCTATGTGAGATAGTTCTGAGTGTAAGGGAGGGTAACAAGTCTATGGAAAGATGTGTTTATCTTGCAAATTTTGAAAATATGGGCCAACCACTAAAACGTAGTATAGGGGTCAATGGAGCTTTTACACTCTAAAACAATGAAATTGAGCTACAAGGAGGGGTTACTGAGGTGTAACTTACTTGTGCAATGATGGTGGACACCTTGATAACCTTCAGAAACCTTCAAGAACTGATTTGATGCCTCTAAGAGACAAAACACAACGTGTAGAAGAAAATGCACCGTGTAGCTTAAAAAACGCAACGTGGCTGCTTTGGCATCAAATTTTTGGAATGTCTTTGACTTGAAATTGTTGAGCTTGCCTTGGTAGGTGAGAGAGAGCTCTTATCTAATAGAATGAATGAGAAAATGAGTTGAATTGGTCTTTTATAGCTTGTTATGGTCACTTTTCTTCATAGTGGTAGGATAGCCCACTACATGTCTTTTCATTTGGCTTTGAAAACTTATGTAGCTTAGGAACTTGCTATGCAACTTTAGGAACATTAGGAACTTATTACATATTTGAAACATAAATTACAATTTGAAACCAAATTTCATTGAACAACTTTACCTATTACCACTCCTCCTTCGTTGGATTTATGCATGGAATGACAGATTTTCGTGACCTTAACCTTAATGACCTAATGGTGACACTCAGATGAATGAAAACCATGATGATGTTGACTGAAATGATAATGATGGTCTTTCAATGATGGTACACTCAAATGAGTGATGACAAGGACTGCATGTAAAAATTTTGAAAGGAGTTGAAATAGCCCTAAACACACTATCCAGTGACCAAATTTTTATTTGAAGACCTAATGAAATGACAAAAATTTGACTTTGAGAACCTAACAAGACAGGGTAAGAGCATATTTGATCACTGGTGACAGGCTGAACAGACTGACACTAACAAAGTGCTCAGGGAGAAGATCGATCAAGAGGATTCTCGCAGAGAGGGGCATGGATAATTTCTGGTGGGAAGAGTCCCTGAGCCGGAGAGTGCAAAGCATAGGAGGAAATAAAGACCACTGAGGGCAGCGCAGAGCCATCCACGCAGAGGATACACAGGGAATGTGCAGAGCTTCAAAGGGAGTTTGATTTTCTGCAGAGGAAATATTCGGGGTTCAATGCCAGTCACCGAAGAGAGTTTTTGGAGGCCATAAGGGCCTCGCTTCCAGTCAGCAAAGAGATCCAGCGCAAAGAGAGAGAGAGAGAGAGAGAGAGAGAGAGAGAGAGAGAGAGTAACTTCAGTTGTGACGCAGAGGCAGCGCAGATCAGCTCATCCAGAGCTAAGCTCAGTGTCGAATTCCCGTGGCAGAGTGAGATCTTCTCATGAGACTTTATTGGTCAGTTTTCCCTGTATGATTTATCAGTTTCGACAAACATAGACTTGTACTCACAAAATTACTGCATAATATATAAACCCTCAATCGTTGCACCGATTTTCCCACATTGGGTTTTTCCGAGGACAATTGTCCAAAAATAATTGTGTTAATGTGTTCATACTTGTGCTAGTATTTTTCTTTGTAGTTACTTTCCGCAAAATTTTTATTATGAAGATTGCAGTATATTTTATTTCGATATTTACCATAGCACGTGATAAATAATTTGTTCAGTTAAACAAATAGAAGAAATTTAATCATCTACTATAGTAGCATTTCGAATAGCAGAATTTTCATAGGCTAGACCCTAGCAGGATCAATTTAACCTTTTGAAGCAAAATTTATCGTCTGGTCCTTTCCCATCACCTTGTCCAGGATAGGAACATCATTGGTTGTTATATTCCATCCCCAAACCTCGACTAGGTCCACTTGGTCTCGTGTGGTCCCGTTTCCTACCAAAGACTAATCATCAAGAGTTATTTGGGAAACCAAGTTCATATAGAACTTTAGGGATCGGGAAGTACCTCTTCAAGTTGTATCCTTCTCCCCTATCTTCACCCCTTCTCCCCGGGAAGGCAAGTCCTTTGCTTAAAGAGCAAGCAAGCACCATCTCTTCACCTCCTTGGGAAAGGGTTACTGGGATCACTTCATACTTATCCATTGACATAGCCTTTAGAAGTGGCTTCCCAAAAACATCAGGACACCTCCCATCGATGAAATTCCATAAAGAAAAGGGAGTCTTAACCGTGGTGACAGTGGGCTAAGCCTCCACCATTTCCCTTAGTCTAGTAGTTTCCCTATTAGGGAACCCCTTTAGGTCCCCTGCTGGTTCGAGTGGTAATAGTTCCCATATTCATGAGATTGTAACATTGAATCATTGACATATTGATCTTCTTTTGTTTCGCAAACTTTCCTTTTCTCTTGGCCATGGCAGCAAATGCTTGACCTTGTTCACTTGGTCCCACAACACTTTTTTCCTTTAACCTGGTCTTCAATCTTACACAATGAACAAAATTCATTGAATGTGGTGGCTTCCTTCTTTCCATAGATGCTTGATACAAAGTTGCCACATTCCTCCGGTAGTGGATTGAGTACAATTGTGGTCATCTCTTTATCGGACATTATTTCCCCCAACTCTTGTATTTGGTCTCTTATTTTAGACACCCTCATAAGATATGAGGCTATTCCTTCTTCTTTTGATACCTTCATCTTATATAGCTCTGTTCTCAGAGATATGACTTCTCTAGCAGTGCTTACAGAGAACAATATTACTAACTTCCCATAGATTTCTTTCGATGTCTCCAACTTTCATACATAAGGTATGAGGGGATCCTTGATAGATTCTATAAGAATCCTTTGAGCCCTTACTTCCCCTTTCATATACTTAGCTAGAGCTTGAGCTTCTTCCTTTGGAGGTTTAATGATTGAACCCTTAACATGTTCAACAACTTCATTTTCTATGAGGATCAAATCTGTCCTCTTCTTTCATGCAAGAAAGTTTGATGCCCCAACCAATTTGTTTCTCTCCTTGCAAAATGAAGTAATTTTGATAGATTCAGACATATATATAGAGATACTTACTTGTCAAGTGAAGATACTCTTTGATGATGAAATCTTCAACTTGATGCCTTTCATGATGATGTTTATAATAGAAGATGTCTTCTTGATGAAGATATCTTCCTTCAAGTAAGCTTTGATGAGGATCCTTGACTCAAGAATAGGGAGATCACTCTAATTTCTTGATGATGATGGTGGAGCTTCTTCCTGTTTTCTTTGGATATAGAGACTTCACGATGCTTCAATATGTAGTCCTTTTCTTAGAGATGGGGTCCTTGAGATGATGATTAAAAAATGTGAGAGCTTCAATTGTAGAACACTTCTTTGGATGGGATAGGGTTTCAAAGTCTTCTTTGATATTCCTTCCTTCAAGATGATGAGTGGATTAGTCCTTTGATGATTTCCTTGTGTTTGGGCCTTTGTGTATCCCTATTTGAAGATTCAATGTCCTCTTTGATGTCTTGAACCTTCTTGATATTCCTTTTGATGGTCCTTCTTCAAGTTTCCTTTCCTTGACTTGTCACCTTAGCTCTGATACCATGTTGAGAAATCTAGGGCAGCTAGATTAGGTGATTTCTCTTACTTTAATAATAGTTTGTGATGTATTTTTACTTAACTTTATTAGCTCATTCTTTCACTTGATTATTGTTAGTGTTCTCTATCATCAAACAGTCATCAAACCATAAAATCAATGAGACAATATAACACAAGATGTAGGCGATCAGCCAGGGCCAAAACCTATCCTTTGGAGAGGAAAACTCGCAAGGACTCTTCTCTTCTTATAGAACTTCAATAATTCCAAGACCTGTGACCCTTGACCAATACCCCTTGATGAGCTTTCTTTCCAGCAATTCTGACTTTAGCAACTTTGACCCCAGTAGTTTTTTTTTATGCAACTTCAACCCAACAGTTTCTTCTGGAACTACGACCCAGCAATTTCTTCTGGAACTTCAACCCAAGAGTTTCTTTTGAAACTTCTACCAAGCAATTTCTTCTAGAACTTCGACCCAACAATGTCTTTTGGAACTTTGACTTGTCCAACAACTTTCTAGCACTTCGACTTGCCCAACAAATTTCCAGTACTTCGACTTGCCCAACAACTTTCTAGTACTTCGACTAACCCATCAACTATAGAAACCCTAACACAAGATAGAGAGAGGCCCAAAACATTGATCTTTCTTTTCTTCTTCTTTTTCATCCTTTTCTAGTGTCGTGTCTAAATGAGGTCGAGTTCCTTCTTAAATATAGGCTTTTGAGGGGTACAAATTACTATCTTTAGGCCGACTTGTCCCTTTATGTAGGGCGACTTGTTGCTAGCTCCTTGACAAGGTCTTAGAGGGTCTTTAACTCTATTTTTTACTCAAATAAATATTTTTACAATATGTAACATGCCCAAAAGGGTCTTCCATACATGACAATGACTCAATTGACTTGTAGACTCAATGATAAGCCCTTGAAGCACTCAATGTGTACTTGACCTAAAAATAAATTTCTTTTGAGCATGAAACCCATGCCTCAAGAACAACTATAATAATTTTATTTTTTCTTTTTCATTAAATACATAAAATCACTATTATATTTGTCATTATGAAGACCGAACCTAGTTACATATTTCAACACATCCAGCACTACACCATTCATGCAGTTAATTTTTGGCATTCACATCATCATAAAAGCAGTATATTAGCTAGAAAGGATCACAAGGATCCTTGATAGTGATTATGGAGGTTCTTCACTATGTGAAAGAATCTTTGTAACATGACAAAAGGTATATCTCTACTAAAACTATGGAAGCTAGCATCAAAGAAGCTTGCATAAATGAAGATAATTGAATTGCAACGTGAAGATATAATTGACCACATCTCATAATAAAGAAGGAATCTCATCTTAAACATCATTCTACACATCACCCTCGAGAAGAAATGCAGATCGTTCAAAAAGGAAAGAATATTAGATGGAAAGATAAAGGAAGATGTATGTATATATTTAAGAGCTTCCCATTAGGAAGTAGAATCCATTTCTTCACTATTATTGTAGGAAGAACTCATTGCAAAAATATGGTTGGGAAACACAAGAATCATATGTTTGGACAAAACCATTTTGTCCAATTACTCGACATAGAGAAGCATGATGAGGAAGAGAGAACTCTTCCATAGGAGCATGATAGATGAGCATGATGATATGTTTTGGAACTCTTCCATATATTCAAACATGATGGATGGGAAAAACATATGATGATATTGATCAACATCTGATATGGTATCTTGAAGAATGAAAGGTGGACAACTTCAAAGGGAGCTGCACAAATTCTGTTGGATATGATTATGAAGCTTGTTGATTAGATCAGTGCACAAATACATTGATTGATATTCAAAAAGACAAAAAGTGTGAAGAATTCTAATTGGAAGATAGACCATACAAAGGGGTGCTAATCTCAAAAGGATTTTGTAGGAGAACTTGACATTTTAAAGGCGATCATGTATGGGTAAGTCTAATTTTGATAATGTGGTATACATTCATTTAAGAAAAGACTTGGCTACTTGGAAGGATATACTGCATAAGTATAGATTGGAAAGAGCGCAGTTGAGAAAATATATCTACAACTATTTGGTTTAAGCTCAATTCTATATCACATAGATTGAGTGGACAAGAATGGTTTTGGCTTCAAAGTATTGATGACAGAAATGTGTACACCATGAAGACACAAAAAGGTATCAAGTCACAAAATAGCATGTTGGTCATGTTGGATCCGATGATATTCACTTTCCCGACAAACATAGGAAGTTATGATTAGCTCTACATTGATAGGTTTGGAAAGATATTATTAAATACACTTTAAATGATGATTGATGGGAAGTGATGTAGAAGGTTGAGTTTCACTCCACAACATCTAGGAAGGTTGAAGCTCAAATATGATATGATCATGAAAGATAGGAGCCTTTGCAGCTACTTATATGATCTCCAAGAAAGAACAAGTAGTTGATGACAGAAACAAAGAATGAAGCATATATTTGAAATTAACTAAATATTATGATGAAGTCTCCTTGATTCAAATGGAGCAAGAAAATCTCCTTCATATATGATAATGTGTAAGGACATCCTCCTTGGTTGAGGAGTGATGGTGGACATTATATTCTCCATAGGTGTCATATAGTAGGCTAGGGCTAACCACTATACATCTAGCGTATCACACTAGGAAGGAGAATGGAGGATTGGATAAGAATCTGGGCACTGTTACTCCTTAAGGATTGAAAATCCAAGATAGGAAGTAGTCACGTGGGCCGACACTCTTTTAGGATCTTACAAGGTATCCAAGATAGAGTGGTCAACGAGGATCGATATTCTTTGAGGATTGGAAATCCAAGATAAGAATAAGTCACCGTAGAACATACCTGGTGAACATCTGGATGGGATATGTTCCTTGAGAAGTTGAGGTCTCCATATGTATGCATCCCAGCATTGTGCTCCAATCTCGTGGAGATTTATAGCTTGTTAGTCAAAGCCTTACTATGTTGGTATTTGACAATGTTGGTCATGATGTTGATGCTCGGAAAAGATGGCTTACCAATCTGACTCTTCTTATGAGAATATTTCAGTTTGAGAGTGTAGTTGTACTTGTTATGTAATTATGAATACCTTCCTAGTTAAGAGGGAGTTTTAGAAAATGTAATTAGTTTCAGTCTTCATAATTGCTATTTTACATATATTATTGTATATTTCATGTAAAGATCAAAAGAAGAAAAAGAACTATTATTTTTAAAGCATGGGTTTCATGCTCAAATTATTTGGTCATCTAGGTCAAGCATGTTCTTCATGCTTCTAGGGTTTATTGAATCAAAAGAATATTTGTCATAAGTCAAAATGTTGTCTTAGAGTTAAGGGACATTTGGAGTTTGAAAAGAAAATGGAAAAAGAAATTTATTTGAGTCAAAAATGTAATTTGTGTACTCACAAGACCAAGTCAACCCCGAAAGGGGTAATTCGACCTCCTGGTTGTGTATAAATAGAGACAATTCAACGTCATTTGAAGCACCACTCAAGCAAGTTTGATCTCCAAGACAAGAAGTGCAAATTCAAGAGGAGTTGGGAAGAAAGAGAGAGAAAGGAGGAAAATAAAATTTTATGCCCTAAAATATGCCGTATATTCCTAGCGCATGTGAAAATTTGAAGCTGTTGCAGGAGCCAAAGTTGCAAATTCATTGCAAGTTCGAAATTTTGAAGCTATGGGACGAAGTTCTGAAGCTAGAGTTGATTTTGAAGGTTTTGACTTGAGTTGACTTTGACTTGCTGGAAGAGCTTCAGAGGAGGGTTGACTTGGGTCTTGTTGAATGTCTTAGTCTTGTTGTTTGGGTCTTGGATTCTTCATTTGATCTGATTCTATATGAAGAGAGGAATTTTTTGGGTTTTTCCTCTAGGGGGGGTTTTCCTTGCATTGGAGCCTACATCTTGTGTTCATTGTTTATTTGTGATCTTCATGGTTTTTGGATTTGGTAATTGTTTGATGAACAAAATATAGCAAAAGTAATAAGAAGCCAACATAACTTCATAAGCAATTATCAAGTAAAGATAAGTCACCCTAACTACTGCCCCTATAGATTTCTCAACAAGATGTTACCTTGGGGAGTGCAAATGCATCGTGAATTGTGAGACTACCATGAAAAATGATGGCCATGGCCAAAAGTGTATGCATACATGAGAGAAATGGTCCATGTGGGGAATAAAGATAGGTGTGCTAGTACAATAGTAAAAAGGGTGTTTGCACACTCACAAACTATGGTCACCTTTATAGGGCCAATACAACAAGTGCTCCTTTAAGCCATGTGTTCTAACAGATCCACCTCCATGATGGCCACATACCAACCCAAGACATAAACATGTCCATCAACATGTTATGAATATATATATATATATATATATATATATATATAATGATAATTGTAATAATGATTGATTAATTATCAATTAGTACTAAAGAGGCATGTCTAAATGAGACATGACCCTCCATGAAGAGGCACCTCCCTGGTATATTAATAGGCCCTCATTTTTCAATTGTATCATCATCACTCTTCATACATTTTATATATAATAATATTTGTATCCTCAATGGATATTTTCATATTCCAAGTCATCTGGAGTATTTAACTTGAGGTACGAACTTTGTTCATTCCATTTGGCATCAGAGTTATTCAATCCTCTGGATGCTCCATCGTTGCATAGAGCCTCGTTCTTTGATCCAAGTCATTGGCCATAAAAATCGTCAACCTTATTGTCGTCGTGACTGAAGCATTCGCTACAACTATTGGAGTTTCCCTATCACTGACTTCGTCAGAGGCCCTTGGCCATTTATAAAAAATAAAATAAAAAGAAAGAATCATATTATTATATCAACAAGGGGAAAAGGGAAAAGAGTTATTATTATATCCCCATGTAATTATTACGGTTTTTAAAATTATTTTTAGAAAAGGGTAATTTAAAAGATTATTCAGTTAAGGTATTCTTTGACATATATAAAAAAAAAGGTTAAAAAGGGGTACCTTTAAAACCCTAAGGTGGAAAGAAATGGAATCTAATTCAAAAATGAAGGTCGGAAGATTTCTATAAACCTTACCCGGTTATGCTAAGGTGCTATTTGAAATTAAGGGAACTCTCGCAAGAAAAGATGTCACTATTGCTATCTCACCTGTCGAAAATAAAAATTATATAAACCCTAAAATTGCAAACCAATTGGTGATTCTTGAGTTAAATATAATTGAAAAAATAGACTTTTTCGGCAAAAAACAATACGAAATAACTGATTTACAGTTAAACATTGGCGATTATTCATTTATATCGAAATTCTCTGTTCAATCCTTACTTTTTGACAACAGTGACGTTATGTTGGGCTCACCTTGGATGGAAACTCTAGGGTCCTTTATCCTAAATACTAAAAAGAATTTTTTGACATTTTCCCACAAAAAGAAAATAACGCTACAAGACGTTTCCTTGAAGTCAAATTCAGTGACGCATGAAGACATACAAGAAATCTCATAAGTTATTCTTCAAGAAAGTAAAAAGGCGATACAAAATATGCAAAGAAAATTTGACAAGATCACCACTGACAAAAATGAAGAAGTTTCTTGACTTAAAAACCACAGTGAAAAACTACTGACACAAATTAAGAAGCTTAAGAAGGACAAGAAGTCATTAGAAAACAAGGTACAACAACTTTTCGACAAGGAAGCATCAAATGTAGAAATTCAAGTTGACGGAAAAACAACAAATACCAATTCAGTCAATATCACAACTCAACAAGAGGACAAACTAGTTGAAATAAAGATGTACTCAGAAGTTGCAGTTCCAACAACAAAAGATTCAAATGAAGATCCAAAAAATTTACCATTCAACTTCCATAACTATAGGAAATCAGGTACTTCAATTAAATCAAGAAAACAACACAAATTAGATAAAGGACAATCAAATCACTAGAATTCCTTATCGACATCCGAATCACGAGAATAGACAACTCAATCAAGGTAAGTATTCATAACAGAAACCACAAACTGATGTTCCGAAGAAAACTAATGTCAGTGCAATTCACTCATGTGATAACGATTCATCACAAGTTTCCAGTCACTGCAAAATTCGACAGAATATTAATTTAGGATGGTTTGATCCCTTCTCAGTGCAACAGTTTTGTTTATCACTTAGAGGATCATATCAACTTGTATCAACAAAGATGACTGTCCCGAGATGAGAAGACATTCGTAGCAGAAAAAAAGGTCAAGCAAAAGGCATTCATAGCAGAAAAAGAGATCAAGCTCTTTCATCAATAAGCTTTGAAGACAAAGCTTTTCAAAGAGGAAGGCAATGTTATGAATAAAATATATATAAATATAAATAATAATGATAAATTGTAATAATGATTAATTAATTAGCAATTAGTACTGAAGAAGCGTGTCTAAATGGGACATGATCCTCCATGGGACTTTGTTCATTTCACAACACAGGGAGTTACCTCTCACCAGGGAGCAGTCAGAAAAGCCATAAAACCAAACATCATGAATATGAACTTAGAGGACTGGTCATGGCCATCCATCAAGGGAGAACCATGATACACTTTTACACTTCATCCCACATTGAATTACAGGGCCATAGATTGCACACATTTGGGCTTAAAGATGGTACGATCCAAAAATTTTGGGGTACACCTGCAAAAAAGGGGTAATAGTGATAATTACAGAATTTCCTACATTAGGAGGGATGAGAGGTAGAGGATGAAACAGCAGTATGAAGAGAACTGGGAGAACAAGCGAAATAAAATTTTGCTCCTGTCTACTGGAATGCTTGTCCAAGAGATATAATATTTAGCAGGTCCATCTCACATTGAATGCAAGAAAAAACATTGTCATCAAAAAAATTAAATCTGGAATATCTCATCAAGTCTTGAACTTGAGTTTTTGGACATCCTTTTAAACTAGTACCAAGCACTTAAAGTAGAGTGATGAATCCACTGTTTTACAAGTTTTTGAACATCATTTTAAACTAGTTTGAACCACCTAAGTGGAGAGATACAGCCATTGTTTTGTTAACTTCTCTAAGTACCATAACATGCAACCTTTTACATGCTACTGAAATTGACAATTGCAAAAGATTTTCATATTTCATATGACAAATGCAATAATTATCATCACTTTTACGAAGCATACTCCACTCTGAGAAGTGTGCTATAGAAAATTGTGCAACCATCCACTGCTATGAATAATGCCATCCAGTTAAGCAGATATCTGACCAGTGAAAAGGAAGAATTATTTTTTAATAGAGTCAAAACTGGTAGGCATGACATTCAAATCATCCTTCCACAGATAAATTAACATCACAACCTGAATAATCATCTGCAATCAAGTTCATCATGTGCAAGCAGGAAGAGTCCACTCATCTGGCACAGGGCCAATGTCATAAATAATCTCTCTATGGCATGACCAAACCAACTTGATTGCTTCTGGTGTGCCAATGCCTGCTCCTCTTGGATCTCCAGCTGGCCCAAACCTGAAAAGAACTTGCACTTGTTAGTGGATTGCTAAATGTAAATCTGATTAAGCAATATACTAATGGCTTCTCGTATACATTTAAGGAAACTGCACCATTTTACATGCAAAGTTTTCAAGAATATTTATTTATGAAGATTTTGCAAATATAAGCCGATTTTAGGATCTACGGAAAAAGCAACAAGAGTTGTGTATTATAGAATGACTGACCAGTGATTCTGAGGAGCTCCTGTTGTTCGTGCACGGATACCAGCATATGTTGTCCCATTTACAGATCTTCCTAGAACATCCTGGAAAGATTGCATGAAATAAAGTATGTCAAATGCTAAATTTTGAAAGGTCACATAAACATTAACAAGAGCAACTAAAATTCTTGAGATCAAATCAATGTCAAAGGCACATGCTTAAGAAAAAATTCACGAAGAATACAACGTAAATTTTCTTATCTCATTGTGAACATAGCACTGAGCAAACAAACTAGTTCAGTACAATTGCAGAATGATTTCTTTGAGAAGAAATATGACCTAGCAATTATTTCCCTTCTAAATTTTTCCTATTTTGTTGTGGTGTATAAAAAGAGCTAAAGAGGATAAAAGGTTTAAAGTGCAGACATTGAAGTTTTAAATTGTCCAAATCAGCTGTTCATACTGTTTCTCTTAGTTTATGTCAGCATTCACTTCTTAAGCTTATATCTAGAAATATGTGAACTATGTGCCTTGTTTAACACGAGAAGGGCACCGTAATACTCAATGTACAAGTCTCAATCTTCATTTTGAAAAGAAGCAGGACTTTTGAAGATAAAGGTAGGACATTCCCTCCACTAAATGAACCCGGTCTTCTGACATGCCAGCCAAGATCTACTCATCATACATTATGAAAATCATATTAAAAAGCACAAGAGGTCCTGAAATGCCCCTTACTTTAAGGAGTCTTTCTCAAATGTATTATCTCATGCGTGATAGTGAGAGAGACTTTAGAGAAAGCATAATATTATAGCATATCTAGGGAGTATCTATGATCTATAGCCATTTAATGGCTTTTGTTAGACCAAGTGTTTCTATAACGTATTGACTTGTATGGTTTCAGTATTTAGGGACAGAAAAAGGAGAAGACGAACTCCATGACAATCAAGGGGGAATTTTGAGGTAAAAAATGGGCTTCAAAACAAAAACAAAAAATGTACTATCAAAATCAACTTTAAACAAGCCAATAAGATTCAAGATGATGATGCCAACCCCAGGGGTAAATAGTTTTGAAGGGAAAAAAGAAAACTACTTTTTTAACTGTATTTGTGACTTGTAGTTTTTCTCAAATGTCAAGCATAGACACTCATTGGATGCGAAAATTAATTCTGCATTAAACGAATACCCACTCTGCATGCTTTTGATATATGCAACACCAAGATAAATTGAAAATACATGGAAAAAAAAACATATTTTTAATTTATCTTGTTGTGGGGTCTATCAAAAGTATGTAGAGTGGGTACTCGTGGCTATGGAACTTAATGGGACAAATCCTAATGAAAGAGTGACTCTTAATGAAATGGCACTATCACTTAATATAAAGACCCTCATTTGTATTCATATCATATCATTTCTCATACATTTATTCAATATATAATATATTATCCTCAATGGATATCATTATAATCCAAGTATCTTGGATATTTAATTGGTGATCCATATTGGTTGTCACTTTTGGTATCAGAGCTTCATTTTCTAATCCCATCGTTCGGTCAATAGAAATTGGTCAAAAATTTTGTTGTCTGTTACAAATAAAATATATAAATAATGAAGATAATTGTAATAATGATTAGTTAAATAGTACTAAAGGGGCTTGTCTAAATGGGACATGACCTTCCATGAAGAGGCACCTACCGAGTATCTAAGCAAACCCCTCACTCTCAATTGTATCATTATTCTTATTCCTACATTTTAATATATATTCTTGTATCTTCAATGGAGATCTTCATATTCCAAGTCTTTTGGAGTATTTAACTTAAAGTATGAACTTTGTTCATTCCATTTGGTATCAAAGCAGTTCAATCCTCTAGCCACTCCACCGCTACACAGAGCCACGCTCTCTGATCGAGGCCTTTGGCCATCAAGGTTTCGTCAAGATTGAAGCATTTCAGTACACTTTTGGAGTTTCTCTGTTGCTAAGTTCTTTAGAGGCCCTTGGCCATTTTTAAAAAAAATCACCTTCTCCTATGGCATACGAGCAGGATGAGTGGTTCACCTTCTCTTGTTGATGCCCCAACATACATCCTACCCATGTAGTCTGGGACTCATGGGAAGTACCTCTCATCTGGCCAATGAGTTGGGAAAAGTGGATAGAAACCATAGCACTACCGATGGACACATCGTGTAATGTCGTACTCCCTATGTCTAGGATGCATGGTGTTCAACAACTTGATCCGGGATCAAGTCCGATTGAGGTTCTACCTCTGGACTGAATTTTGTCAGTGGAGAGTGGTAAGGTCTTGTAACTCACTCTCGATCGATTCTTCTTCATTATTCATATCAGTGTTCAGCAGAGAAGAGATGAGATGAGATACAATGATGGTACATGACAACAAGATGGCATGATGATCAATGATGATGGATGGATTGGCAAGTGTAATTCTCCCTAGTTGAGAGGGAGTGTTAAAATTGACAACTAGGGCCAAATTTGGAATATTCCCAATTAGCAGCAGCTAATTGGCAATGTTAATTTTGCCATGATTTTTCTTTTTTAATGTTCAGCCATAAATAAAAAGGGTGTTGGGACCCATAACCCAACTTAGGAGAAATAATCTTCTTAAAGTCACTTGACCAACATGATGCTTTCAGAGTGGGGCCTAGGGGGACCAAGTGACAGTGCAGGGACAACGTGGACCAGGCAGCTGAGTGGCAGCGTGGGTCAAGACAGCGCAGAGTAGGCAGGGCATCGTGGCAAGGAGGACAACGCAGCGCAGTGGGGCCCAAGGGAATGTTAGGGTCTCAAGCATAAAAGGGAGTGAGGGCCTAGCTTCTCATTCATTCTATCATTCATCTTCAGAAATTTTTTCTAACAGATATTGAGCACGCTTATGCTGTTTAGCTAAGTCTGCAAGTGTTGTTCAGCACGTGGGTGTCTCCGAGCAGAGATCCCAACCTCAGCCTCAGGGGACTTCGAGTGCTCGCTAAGGTGAGGAGCTTTACCATCTGTTTTCAGAGCAAAGAACGCAGAGGCATCATCCAAGAGTTAAGCAGTTCATTAGGCAGCGCAATCACTCAGAGAGATTATGCGGTCATGGAGGAGGGCAGCTCTGGGAGTGAGGAAGTTAGGGAGTTTCAGTCCGGGAGAAGTGAGGGCATCAACCCTTCACAAGTTGTATTTTGGAGCAATTAGAGGCCAACATTTCCAGTCATTCAGTCCAGAGGCCAGCGTACTCACCAGGAGTGTGTAATTTTCCCAAGGGGGTCAAATTACGGGGTCAGCCTTTTTGGAATTCCTTCCTAGGTTTTTCCGGGTTTTGGGAGGAGAGTTCATAGCTGGAGTTTCAGAATTTCTGAGCAAGGGAATAGCCACAAAGAGCAACTCCATTCCAGCCAATAGCAGCAGCAACAGCTCAAGGAGTTACGCAGTCACCAAGAGAAGCAACCATCCAGAGCAGGGTTTGGAGAGATATATCAGCTTGCCTTGGGCAAGCCAAGATGCCATCATTCTGATCACCTTCTTGTACTCCTTCCTTATTTCCAGATATATAATAAAACGGCTCAACTTTTCTGAAATGTTTGTAGTGATTTTTATAGTGTATCTCTATTAGTTGTAGCTTTGTTTATGCTGCTTTGTATTGTTTTTTTATTTCCTATGTGGAATATTACAGTGGTATCAGAGCTCATAGACTTGGCTCAGCCTGTGGAGTAGATCAGTCCATGACACTTGAAGACAAAGAATACATCACCTACCGGAAGCAGCGATACAAAAGCAGAGAGTGGAGGCTCGAACCCACATTTGGTGAAGGGGACTGTGTGCCAGTAGAGGACGCAAAAGAGGAAGCACCCATGGTAGATGAAGTAGATGACGAAAAGGAGTTCGGTAATCTCCTCTTGAAATATGTTATGAATATAATTCATAACAAATATAACAAATATAATTATTAAATAGAAAATTAAGGATTATGTAAGTAGTCATTAACTTAGTGAAAGGGCATGTCTAAGAGACATGCCCAGTCATGAAAGGTCACCTGCATAGGTATATAAGCAGGGCCCCATTGTAACATTTTATCATCTATCTATCTCATATCTTTTATAATATAATATTTGTATCCTCATGGATATCCTTGTATTCCAAGTGTTCTAGAGTATCTAAGCTTGAGAAGGAACTTTGTTCGCTTCAAAATATGTACATGAACTCTCCATAAAAATAGAGGAGATGGGTCAGAAGATTGTTGGGGAGAACAGATAGCGTGAGACCCCAAGGGGATTTTACATCGGGGAATGGTTTGGCACTTCTCATCACACACAGGAGCAAAACACGGCGCAGCAGGTGGTGCTACGCACTCCCCGACATTCCACTATGCCTACATTCTTGACTACAAGTACAGGAATGGGAGGACCCCAGGAGCTAGAGATGGCTCATTACGGGGATTATTTTGCAGAATATTAGTCATATGAGCGAGTGTTTGGAGAAGCCCTCATTTTCCACGATTTCTGCCAGCTGAAGAATAACAGAAGACCCTGCAACCAGAATAGAGGAGGTGGGTACACGCAGGGAGGTGAACTACAACGTACCATGGCAGATTTTTTCTTGTTGACATATGACGGGTCATCAAAATTTTCAACAAAAGCTTGGGTGGAAAAGCTGGACATTTACTTTCAGCTAAACCAGATGGTGGAGGTGGAGGCCATCAAGGTGGTAGTGCTGCACCTTGAGGGGGAAGCCCATGACTGGTGGTTCCATGGGATGGCCATGCTGGGTCACTCAGGAGTGACAGCGTATGCAGAGTTCACCCAGAGATTAGTGGAGAGATTTGACCGGAAGGATCCGAAAGAGCATTTTGTCGAGATGACCAAACTCGAACAGATGAGGAACCCAGAGACCTACATCTTTGAGTTCTTGAGACTTTCAGTGATGGTGCCAGACTTGTCCGCAACTAGGAGGATTTACATATTCATTGATGGGTTGGCAGAGCCTCTACGTGGGTTAGTCAGGTCTACTAGGCTTGCTACACTTCAGGACGCAGTTGGGAGGACAAGGGACTTGCAGGATGCTTTGCCCAAGACTAGAGCTCCTTTCCCCCAGAGACCGGCATTCCAGCCAAAGGGGAAAGACACGAGTTCCAGCGCCAAAGGGGAACCAAGGCTGAGGGCCTTTGGATGATGATACTCGGAGAGATTTGAGACGGTGGAAGCTATGCTTCACATGCCAGGGGCCATGGGCACCGGGTCATCGATGTGCCGTAGGCTAAGAAACCAGATTCATTGGGTGGGGCCCACGTGCCCCGAATCTGTCGTATCGGATACAATACGTACGGATTCTTACCCATTTCACAGGATTCGATCGTGTCCATACAGGACACGTTGAATCCCATACAGCCGGATTCAACCAGCGAAAAAGTGCAATGTTTGAGTTATAAAAGTCGGATTTCAGCCATTCTTTCTCACAGTTACTTGTTTGTGAAATGATTCAAGCATCTGGTAAGTGCACTGTCCCTCTATGTTTTTGCTTTTAGTTTGTTGTTAGTGTTTGCATGTGCATATGTTTTATATATTTGGTCATTTTTGTTTATTTTTTACAGTATTCATGGCTCAATCAAGGGCAGCAAGACAGGGGCAAAGAAAGGGGAAGAATGTCCCCATTGGAGATGCCCCTCCTGTCCCTATTTCATCAAGGTCTGCAAGTATTCCATCTATCGGAAGTGGGGCTACAACAACAGCTTCAAATGTGCAGGGAAAACAAACTCATGACCCCAAATACCCATTGTGGAAATATGTGACAAGAGAGGTAGGGCCAAGCAGCAAGGCAAAGGGAGGAGGCAATTGTTCATGGAAATGCAATTTTTGCAACTCCCATTTTACTAGCACATATTTCCGTGTGAAAGCTCATTTGTTGGTTTTGCCAGATTGTGGCATTGTCGCTTATTTAGCAGTTGAATAGCCACAGAGGAAGGAATTGGAGAAAGAGCAATTTGTTGGTGCGGCAATTGTGGCATCAAAATCAAAACAAAGCAAGAATGATGACCCCCTTCCATTCTTAAGGAAAAGCAGCAACAAGTTCCCTTTTGAGAGTTTTAGTAGGGGACAATCAGCGAAGAGAAAGGCAACTGCAGTTGGTCCAATGGACAAGATTTTTCAAAAAGAGAAGAGGGAAGAGCTTGATCTCACCATTGCATTTCTTTTCTATCAGAACTTCATATCCTTTAATGTTGCACGGTCACCTCTATTTATTGAGATGTGTCGAGCTCTTAGTCATGGAGCTCCATCAGGGTATGTGCCTCCTGGGTCAGAGAAGCTCAGAACCACATTGTTGACAAAGGCAAAGAAAGAGGTGGACAAAATGCTTGAGCCTATTAAATCAGCATGGCCAACATCTGGGGTTAGCATTGTTTCTGATGGATGGACAGATCCAGCATGCCACCCACTCATCAACTTCATGGTGTCATCCTTGAATGGTCCAGTTTTCTTGAAATCAGTGGATGAACTTGGACAATACAAGGATGCACAATATATGGGTGAGTTATTTATTAAAATTATTGAAGATGTAGGTGTCGATTCTTGTGTGCAAATCATTACAGATAATGCACCTGTTTGCAAGGCTGTTGGCATCATTGTGGAAGCAAAATATCCACAAATATTTTGGACACCTTGCATTGTCTATTCATTGAACTTGGCACTAAAATCTATTGTCTCTGATGTGCTTAGGATTGGAGCCATTATTGAGGATGCATGGCATATCCACAACTTTGTACAAAACCATACAAATGCCCTCCTATCTACAAGGAGTACACCAATCTATCATTGTTGAAGATTGCGGATACATGGTTTGCCTCTTCATTCATCATGTTCGAGAGGTTGAGGAGGTCAAGACCGCTCTTGGGGCCATGGTTATTTCAGAGTTTTGGTCTTTTTGGAGAAAGGCGAATCAAGCAGCCTCAAAGAAAGTGAAGGACACAGTGTTAGATGATATCTGGTGGGAGAAGGTAGATCTAGTTATTCAGATCATGGAGCCTATCATTTCCTTGCTTCGATTTGCAGATACAGACCAACCCATCCTAGGAGAGGTTTATTAGGGATGGGATTCCATGATTGAGTCTGTGAGGACCATTGTTTTACAGAGTCAATGCCCAGAGTATGAGACATCACCAGAGGTCTTCTTCACTAGCGTACAGGATATTCTTGTCTGCAGATGGGACAAGAATTGCACACCTTTACATTGTTTGGTTCAATCCTTGAACCCAAAATACTACAGCCATGAGTCGTTGAATGGTGGACCTTCCCGCCGATTCCCTCCCCACATGGATGGTAAAATCTCACAGGGGAGGAAAGATGCATTCAGGAGGAATTTTCAGGAGAGGGCATCCCTTGATGAGGTGGAGGATGCCCTTGCAGGGTTTTCCACTGGCACTGGGCAATTTGCAGGCTATGATGTGATTCGAGACAATGGGGCTAAGAAGCCCTATTCTTGGTGGGCAACTCATGGGGCAACAAGCCCTCCTCTACAGCAGTTAGCCATGAGGCTCCTCTGTCTATGTAACTTCATCCTTTTGTTGCGAGAGGAATTGGAGCACATATGGAAATTTGTATAGTGTGAAGAAGAGCAGGCTTGAGCAGTCTAGGTCAGAGACAATGTTGTATGTGCACACCAACCTTCGTCTCATCTATAGGCAAAGGGAGGATTGGTTGAAGGGAAAGACAAATATGTGGGATGTCTTTCCTGATGATATGGGTCTAGACAGCAGTGTTGAGTTGGCATTGGCCAACTTGGATCTCAATGTGCTAGTGCTAGAGCCTGTCACGTTTGATGATGCCGATACAGTAGAGGCGTCATCCTCCACACCAACAGATGCAGAGATGACAGAGGAGGATGCAGCAGAGGAGAGTAGTGGTGAGCATGATGATCAGGATGAGGGCAGTGATGTTGATTATGATGATGAGGATTGATGACTCTGACTCGTTGAGACTTTAGGCTTGTAGTCTTGTAGACTTGTAGACTGTAGTTGTTTTGTATTTTCTATTTCTATTTGCCATTGGCAGTGTACTTATGTAACATATTTTGATTTTGATGACTTAATGAGAAAACTACAGTATCTTACTATCTTCTCTTTCTGCGTAAATTTGTAAATTGTAATATGTATGATTGACAATTGTACGATGTATCTACTATCAATGTATCAATGTATTATGTATGAGAATCTAAGATCTTAAATCTATGTTTGAATCAATGAATTTGTATGAATTTGTGTAAAAAATATCTAATTTTTAATATATATATATTAATAAAATAATATATAACGTATCCGGACGTGTCCTATTACGGGGGTCACTATGTCCCGAATCCGATTCTCGTATCCCCGTGTCCATCAAATCTCGAATCCCCGTGTCAGGTCACTTAGGCCGCAGGGAAGGCACATTACATCGAGGTCTTCTCCGACAATGAGGGAGAAGAAGATGCGTATGAGGAGTTGGAGGGAGATGCCAGTGCTGATGCACTGAGAGGAGATCATCCACCACTGCCTCCCAAAGGAGTGGGAGGGGCAGCGTTTGCACCCACAGGAGGAGTCCTTGCATCCTTGCAAGGAGTTCCTAAGTATTTGAAACTGCATGTCCGAGGCACCGTCCAAGAACAACGGGTTTCAATTCTGGTGGATAGCAGGGCCACTCATAACTTCATTGATGCCCAACTAGTACTGAGAAGGGGCATACTGACAGAGAGTTTTGATGGGTTCTCAGTGTTGGTTCCAGGCAAGCAATGTATGAGGTATGTTCCAGCATTGGCTGTGACCATGGGGACGTACACGATGATTGACCACTACTTTGTGGTTGACATCCCAAATACCAATGTGGTATTGGGAGTGCAGCGGCTGATTACGTTGGGTAAGGTCATCACAGATTGGGAGACATTGGAGATGGAGTGGACAAACAACAAGAGTGGGAAGCATGTGATGATCAGAGGCATGCACACGCACCCTCAGACAGTTTCAGCACACTAGATGGAGGCAGACTTCTAAAAGGGGGACATAGAGTGGGCAGTAGAGCTGCGTATTTCAAAGGTAGGAGTCACAGGGCAACTAGTACACCCTGATGTGCAGTCGATATTGGACAGATACTCCACAGTTTTTGGGGACATACCACCGGGGCAGTCTTCGGACCGGAGGTTTGAGCATACTATCGAGTTGGAGTAGGGGATCCAAACAGTGATCACCACCCCTTATAGGCACCCCAAGGCCTACAGGGATGAGATTGAGAGAGCTATCCATGAGCTCTTAGCACTGGAACACATTTGACCCAGTACTAGCCCATTTGCTTCTTCTATTGTTTTGGTGAAGAAGAAGGATGGCACATTGCGAATGTGCATTGACTACAGGGCACTCAACAAAAAGACCATGAAGAACCGATACCCCAACCCCAGGATTGATGAGTTGATGGATGAGCTGAGGGGATCAAAGTTCTTCTCCAAGATCGATCTGAGGTCGGGGTACCATCAGATCAAAGTGAGGGACCAGGACATCCCCAAGAGTGCATTCAGGTGCCACTATGGCCATTTTGAGTTTTTGGTGATGCCCTTCGGGCTAACCAATGCACCAGCCACCTTACAGTCTTGCATGAACCACATCTTTCGTTGTTAGTTGAGGAAGTTCGTGCTGGTGTTCTATGATGACATCCTCATCTACAGCCACACATGGGAGGAGCACTTGCAGCACATTGAGGTTGTACTGCATATTTTGGAGGGGCAGCATTTCTATGCTAAGCTCTCCAAATGTGAATTTGGGCTGACAGAGATGCTTTATTTGAAGCACATCATTCGTGTGGACGGGGTAAGAGTCCATGAGGAAAAGATCCAGGACATTAGGGATTGGTCGGAACCGAAGAATGTGACAGAGTTCCAGGGATTTGTAGGCATATGTACCTACTACAGGAAATTTGTTAAGGGGTTTTCTCAATTTGTTGCACCCCTCACAGCCCTTACCAAGAAAGGGGCATTTGGATGGACTGATACTGCACAGAGGGCTTTTGATAAGCTCGAAGAGGTGATGAGCAGTTGTCCGATATTGGCTTTGTCGGACTTCACGCAACCCTTCATTCTGAAGTGTGATGCTTCAAGGGAAGGAGTAGGCACAGTATTGATGTAGGGGGGGCACCCTATAGCTTTCGAGAGCCGAAAGTTAATGTCGCATGAGAGGTTGTATCCGATATACGATAAGGAGATGTTGGCCATTATGCATGCATTGGCCAAGTTCCGGCAGTATCTGGTGGGTAACATGTTTTGGGTGAGGACTGACCACAACAGCCTCTGGTTTTTCCTTGACTAGAAGCAGTTACAGGAGAGGCAACAGAAGTGGGTCAGTAAGATTCAGGCCTACGACTTTGACATTGAGTATGTCAAAGGGAAGAAGAACGTGGTGGCAGATGCTTTGTCACACAAGCCAACAGCGTTATCCTTGATGAGCTTAGATGCAGACTGGAGGGCACAACTGCCGGTGGAGTATTCGAAGCACTGCTTTTCCTGTGAGGTGTTGGATGGCCAGATCACAGATGACAGGTATAGGGTGATGGATGAGGTCATCTATTACTGGGACAGGATCTTCTTGACTAGGAATTACAAGCTCAAGGAGAAGATACTGTGTGCAACCCATGATTCTCCACTATCAGGCCACCATAGATTCACAAAGACCTACAGGGCCATCAGGGAGAGGTTCTCTTGGAGAGGCCTCAAAGAGGACGTACTTCGACATGTCAAGGAGTGCGAAGTGTGTCAGAGGAATAAGGGGGAGATGAGCCACCCCGCCGGTTTGCTATAGCTGCTTCTCATTATGGAAGGAAAGTGGGAAAGAATATCCAAGGACTTCAACACAGGGTCACCCACAGTGCAGGGCAAGGATTGCATCTTTGTGGTTGTTGATCGACTAAGAAAGTATGCCCATTTCTTCGCCATATCAGCGCGGTACACAACTTCACAGGTGGCTGAGCTATTCTTCCATGATGTTTTCAGATTGCATGGTCTCCCCAAGACCATAGTTAGAGACAGGGACAACAGTTTCATGGACAGCTTTTGGCAGGAGCTCTTTCATTTGGTGGGTATGGAATTAACTCCTAGTATCAGCTACCACCCACAAACGGATGGGCAAATAGAGATAGTGAATACGTGGTTGGAAGGCTACTTGCAGAACTATGTCACGGGGCAACAGAAGGCATGGCTGCGTTGGCTACACCTGGGAGAATACTGCTACAACACCACTTTCCATATGTCTCTCGGTATGTCTCCATTTTATGCTTTGTATGGATATCATGCTCTGACTTTTGCTGATGTTATGTTTGGAGCTAGCAAGGCCCCCAGGGCCAAGGATTGGATCCAAGAGAGCCAAGATATAATCTGGGCTCTTAAGGACAACTTAGCCACAACACAAAACCAGCAGAAGTTGTCTGCAAATAGAGGGCAGGTAGAGAGACAGTTTGAGGTTGGTGACTTGGTCTACCTCTGACTTCAGTCGTATAGGCAGTCTACGCTGAAGCAAAAGTGAGCCGAGAAGCTTAAGCCCCACTTCTATGTGCCTTACAGAGTGATTAGGTGGGTAGGAGAAGTTGCTTATGAGTTGGAACTATCGGCTGGGAGTATGATACATAACATTTTCCATATATCATGCCTAAAGAAGGCTTTGGGGCAACAGGTGACTGTAACAGGGGAGCTCCCACCCACAAATGATGAGGGGCATGTGGTGTTATAGCTAGAGGCTATTCTAGACACCCGAGAGAGACAACTGCAGAGTAAGACAGTCAAGGAGAACTAGGTGAGATGGAGGAATATTCCAGATGAGGGTGCCACTTGGGAGAGTGAGAACATCCTACAGCATCCATCCTTGCAGTTGCTTGAGTACAAGCAACATTTTGGCGAGCAAGACTGTAATATTCCCAATTCGTAGTAACTAATTGGCAATATTAATTTTTCCCATATTTTGCTTTTCTAATGTTTAGCCATAAATAAAAAGGGTGTTAGGACCCATAACCCAACTTAGGAGAAATAATCTTCCTAAAGTAACTTGACCAACATGATGCTTTCAGCGTGGGGCCCAAGGGGACCAAGTGATAGCGTCGGGAGAGGGACAGCACAGGGACAGGGTGGACCAGGCATCCTAGTGGCAACGTGGGCTAGGACAACGCATAGTAGGCAAGGCAACATGGCAAGGAGGACAACGTTGCGCAGTGAGGCCGAAGGGAATGTTAGGGTCTCAAGCATAAAAGGGAGTGAGGGCCTAGCTTCTCATTCATTCTATCATTCATCTTCAGGTTTCTGTCTAACAGATATTGAGTACGCTTACGTTGTTTAGCTAAGTCTGCAAGTGCTATTTAGCACTCGGGTGTCTCTGCATGGAGATCCCAACCTTAGCCTCAGGGGACTTCGAGCGCCCGCTCAGGTGAGGAGCTTTACCATCAATTTTCAAAGCAAAGAACACAGAGCCATCATCCAGGAGTTACACAGTTCATTAGGCAATGCAGTCACATAAAGAGATTACGCAGTCTTGGAGGAGGGCAGCTCAGGGAGTGAGTGAGTTTCAGTCCGGGAGAAGTTTGAAGGGATCAACCCTTCACAAGTTGTGTTTGGAGCAGTGAGAGGCCAGCATTTCCAATCATTCAGTCCAGAGGCCAACGTACTCACCAAGAGTGCGTGATTTTCCCAAGGGGGTCAAATTCCGGGATCAACCTTTTTGGAATGTTTTCTTGGGTTTTTCTAGGTTTTGGAAGGAGAGTTCATAGCCGAAGTTTCAGAATTTTCTAAGCAAGGAAACAGCCCCAAAGAGCAACTCCTTTCCAGCAATAGCAACAGCTTAGGGAGTTACGCAGTCACTAGGAGAAGCAACCATCCAAAGCAGGGTTTAGAGAGATATTTCAGCTTGCCTTGAGCAAGCCAAGGTGCCATCAATCTGATCACCTTCTTGTACTCCTTCCCTATTTCCAGATATATAATAAAACAGCTCAACTTTTCTGAAATGATTGCAGTGATTTTTATGGTGTATCTCTTCTATTAGCTATAGTTTTGTTTATGTTGGTTTGTATTGTTGTTTATTTCCTATTCAAAATATTACAAAATTCCACCTTGGGATAGCTCATTTGATGGAGATGATGACTACATTAAATACCTCTTTTGATGGAGGTCGTCCAATTTGGACAAGCATAAGTGAATTTTTGAATTTATGCCCACACATGTGCAAATTGTTCAAGTCGGCCACATCATCATGTAGGATCATGAAGCCCAATGGATGTGACTCTTCACCCTCAACGACTTGTATAAATACAAGTGCCCTCTCACCTCATTTAGCATCATCATCGCACACATTTCTTCTCTCTCCTTCTCCCATTGGTTCGTGCATCTAATGGGCAGATCTTCTCTCTCTCACACGTGTGCTAGAAGGACAAACTTTCTAGGAGAATTGCAAGGCCGAATTTCAGGAATGTTGCAGGAGTTTGACCAGTATTGACCGAGCATTTTGACTCATCGTTTGACTGCGATTTTTGTGGGAAATTTTTGTTTTTAGCAAGTCGTACAGTTTGGCACAAGAACTGAGAATTTCAGGGCACTTTGACCACAGGGTTGACTGCAGGGTTGACTGCAGACCTGATCGCAAACCAAGTTTGATCCATAGTATTAAAAACTAACCGGTTTGAATTGGTAACCAGTCAAACTGGCCTGTTCATAAGTCGGTCGAGTCAAACTGGTAGAAAAAATAGGTTAAGGGAGGAATTTCTCCAAAAAATCACAAAAATCAATGTTAACAAGCTGATTTAGGACAGAACCGGCTGGTTTATGGTCAAACCGGTCGGTTCCATCCTAAACCAATTGGTTAGCTGCCAAGGTCACGACGAACCCACTGGACACAGTTTAGGAAGGTTCCGAGTGGTTTTGGAGGGAAAACAAGGGTTGTTTCCCTCTAAAAACACTCCCTCCAATCCTTTAAAAGGAGTTTACCCCTCTCATTTGTTTCACACATCTCATTTGAAGCTTTTGTGTGTTTGATTGGGAGGTTGGAGAGTGTTGAGTTTTTGCTAGAATAGTGGAACAACAGAGAGTTTGAGCTAAGTAATAGCCATCATGCCTCCAAAAGCGAAGGATACTGCATGGGCTCATTGTGATATGATTAATGGAAAAATGATCTGCAAATATTTCCAAAAATCTATTGCAGGGGTATTTACAAGTTCAAGCAACACTTGGTTGGGATAGGAGGCAATGTAAATCTATGTGGAGCACCAAATGAAGTAATAGGGAATGTTAGGGCCAAATACCTTCAAAAGTTTGAGACTCAAGTCACTAAAGCAATAGAGAAGTTTGTGACTCGAGCAGTTGCAAAGTTTGAGAGTCGAGACTCAACCAGCTGTTGAAAAGTGTAACTAGGATCAATCTTCATATTGACTATGTAATTATGTATTCAAGCAAAGAAGAAGACAAAGATAATAAAATGTATTTTTGTTATGCTTGCTTCATGGGTTTCATGAGCAGGATTTTTATTATAGGTCAATAAACTTCTTCTTGATGTCTATTAGGATTTGTCTTCTCATTATAAATGTAAATTAAGATTCATGTATATGAAGAGTCTAGTCATCAGAATATGCCTTCACGACCTTGTCATGAAACTGTGAAGGAATGGCTCTAGACATCCCTCTTGTCTACCTCATCAAAACCGGAAGATGTGCCCTCCAAGTTGGCTTAATAAACAATGGTGAAGTCAGCCTACAAGATAGCTTGTAGGGTCAGCCTACAAGACAGCTTGTAGGGTCGGCCTAAATCTAGACAGTGCACTATATATTGACTGATTTGCGGTTCATTTGTGCTCAAGTATTTCGGACACCTCTGAAGTAAAAAGTGAGGATCAGTAAGTAGAAGTTGCAGTCAAGTGTAAGTATAGTGCGGTCAAACCAGAGGTGAGTATATTGACATACACCTACAATAAAAGTGGAATGAAGTTTGTAATTTATACGCAGCAAGGACTGTGACTAGTCCGAAGTGAGGAAGGAGTCGGATGACATTCTGTGATATAATGTGAAGTTAAAAGGACTAAGGTTGATGCGTAGTCTATGGTTATACTTTGATGCAAGGGTTATGATAAGTAGACTCTGAATTGCAGTGTGAGAAAAGGAGGAAGGTAAATCTGTGATTTACCTTCCTAATTACAGTACATAAGAGGAAAGTAATATATATCAAGGGTATAAGGCTTCAAGGATATGTGAAGTAAAGGATAAGATCTCAAGTGACTTTGTCTCCAATATATGAATAAGCGAGAAGAAGTGTTCGGGTAACCGAGAACAGATCAAGGAAGATAGAGACTGAGTTCTCTAGTGTTGGTGCAGGTCAGCAGGTTAGTGCAGGAAAGAAGGATCAGCATTGGAGGTCAACAAGAAGCAATGAAAAGGTCTTGGAGGCATTCATAGGTCAAAGGTTTGAGTATTGGTCATGGTACTTGTCATTTGAAAGTCTATAAGAAGAATTCCTTGAGGGTTTTCCTCTCCAAGAAGGAGAGTTTTTGGCACTGGCTTGAAGAGCCTATATTTGTGTCTCTTGTATTTTGGTAATTGACTTGATGAAAGATGTAATAAGCTAAGAAGAGAATACATAAGTAAAGTAAGAACACAAGTAATTATCAAGGAGAGAATTTGAATTAATCACCGCCTCTCCAAATTCTCAACACCAGCTGAGTTGGATCATGATGAGAAGTTTCAAGTGATAATGTTGATCACTAATATCATATATGTTTTAGATTTGTAGTAGGCCAGTGGCCCCATAGTTTGTAGGCTTTGTTTTTGGACTTTATAGGCCATTTGGAGCCTCATTGCTTATGTATTTTGTCGATGATATGTATTGCACTTGGTCCCATTTTGATATATTCACCTTTACATGGTATATAAATGAGCAAATTTTGCATATTTTGTCTGTATTGGCTTGGAATCATGGTTGCAAATCTTTAAAAAAAAGTTTTTTTTATTAAAAAATAATGATTTCATGTATTTTTTTAAAAACCAGTTCATTGAGATCTGACCATTCCCGGTTTGACCAGTTCCGGTTCGAAACCCGGTTCATTAGGTCCACCGGTCCGATCACTGATTCTAGTTTTTAACGCTATGGTTCGACCACAGTTTTCAGGATTGTTTTGGGCTGACTTTGACCACCTTATCAAGTCAAGTTTGAATGGGTATGACAGAGCTCCAAAAAAGAACATTGTTGTTGCGTTGACCATCTTTGACTTTCTGGTTAGTGTTGAATTTGACTGCAGTTGACTACAGATTTGACAGGGCTATTTTAACAGTGATTTGGCAAGTCATTTTCACTTTTGTACTCTCTCTCTCTGCTGAACACTTGATATAATAATAAAAAGAATTAATCAAAGGGTTTTTCCCACATTGGTGTTTTTCCCTGGCATCCACCAAATCTGGTTTTCTCTTGTCTTGGCTTGTTTTCTGCATTTTGTTTCATGTTTTATCTACTTTTATTGTCAATGTGATTAATGTGATTTCTATTGAAATCTAAATTGGAAATTTTCATTGGGCTGCTAAAGGATGTTACGAACAAGGTTTGTTATAGCAAGTTAAACACTCCAAAAAACTTGGAATATGTAGATCTCCATTGAAGATACAAGAATATATATTAAAATGTATGAATGAGAGCGATGTTACAAATGAGAGTGGAGGTCTGATTATATACCATAGGCAGGTGTCCCATTATGAACGGTCATGTCCTTAGGGACATACCTCTTCATTAACTAATTAATCATTATTTATGATGTGTTATTAATATTTATATTTACATTATTTGTATCTATATTTTATTCATAACGAAGGTGTAATATTCCCAATTAGCCTTGCTAATTGGAATATTTCATTTTTGCTTTATTTTGCCGCTTTAGCTAGAAATAATAAATAAAGTGAGAAATAAGAGGGGTCACCTCACTTTAGTCACCTCACTTTATAAATAAAGTGTTCTTTTCCTAGATTGATTGGCGTTATAACTTGGAGAGGGGGCCTTGGGGGTCCACATGAGTATGATGGGGAGGCATCAGGCTGACCCAAGGTTAACTGCGCAGGTCAAAGGAGAGTAAGGACGCAGTTAAGTTTTGGAGGGAGTTTGGCATTATAAAAGGAGGGGTTCTCACCTCATTTGGACATTCATGATTTGATATTATTATTGAGAGCTGGACTTCTGTCTGCTTCCGCACGCCGGTTGTTTAGTCGGTCTGCAGCACTGTTTAGTGCAACCGAGTGTCTCCGGTCGGAGATCTCACCCTTAGCCTCGGGGGACTTCGAGTGCCTGCCCTGGTAAGGTTATTTCTGGTTTCACCCTTAGCTTCAGGGGACTTCGAGTGCCCGCCCTAGTAAGGTTATGTTCTGAGTACACCTTTCAGTTTCAGCAGCAAGTAGCAGCAGTTTCTGGTGCATATTTGGAGAGGAAGAAGCCCTCTTGTGGCCGCGCAGTTCTGAGGAGGAGGGACGCTGTTTCAGGAGAAGAGAGGACGCTGATCAGCCTTGAGAGTGAGGACGCTGTTTCAGGGAGGACGCAGTCCAGATCTGAGCAGAGAAAACGCTATTCCAGGAGGAGGAAGGACGCAGATCAGTCTTGGAGTGAGGACGCTGTTCAGCAGGGAAGAGAGGACGCAGTTCTGAAGGCACATTGATAGATCCAGCCTTGGAGATTGTAGATCTGAGCAGATATTTGCAGATCTAGTTTTGTGTGGTGCAGATCTGGAGGTATAGCACTAGATCCAGCTTGGGAGATTGTAGATCTGAGGAGATATTGGCAGATCTAGCCTAGATCTGAAGAGATAACATCAGATCCAGCCTTGGGGGTTGCAGATCTGAAGAGATATTGTCAGATCCAGCATAGATCTGAAGGGTTGGTAGCAGATCTGACCTAGGAGGACGCAGATCAGGAGGGATAGGACGCAGATCTGGTTTGGAGGCTTCAGATCCAGCAGATCTGAGCATTCAGGAGGCAGATCCATCAGGTAGGACGCTGATCTGAGGAGCAGGCTTGTGTGAGAGGGGCTTGACAAATATTTTGAAGATCCGTATTTCCGCCTCGTATGTTTTCAGCCTGGGCCTAGGACGCCGTCCTTGCTGCGCCCATTGTTTGTCCTGAAGGGCCTCCACTTGCCTAGGCAAGGATAGGTGCATTGATTCCTACGTCTCAGACTCCTCTCTATGTACTTTCGGGGATTAATAAAATGGCCCATTTTCCGGGCACTCTATGTACTTGCTCCATGATCCGGTTCCAGAGATTGTATTTTCTAGTCCGTCTAGCATATTTTCGTGTATTATCGTTATTTCTGGGGATATTGCTGTGGGCACGTAGAGTACACTCGGCTCAAATTTCGTTATTCATGACATCAGAAAATAGATCATACAGAGCAATAGCAGTGCAATACCAGAAACGCAGTTGGAAAAAGGGCCAAAATAAAAAGGGTCAAATTTTGAAGTTTGGAATTAGGAAAAACGTTTTCTGGGTTTTTCTGGGTTTTGGGCAAGGATTACCTTCCCAAGTTCTTGGAATCTTCTGAGTAGTTTTCAGTGGGTAAATCGAAGGTCGAAGTTAAGTAGCAGTATGGTTTTGCAGTAGCCGTGCAGTTTCTGAGGAGCCTGTTGGCACCTAGCAGAAAATGCCAATGGCAGGAGATGTGAGTCCAGCTCAATATGCGGCCGTTTTTGCAGAATGGCAGGGCCTAGGTCAGGCGTTCATGGATGCTTTCCCCTTAGAGCGCTATTTCCAGTTCCGATGTGGCGACAAGGCCCATGAGCATGAGCAGCACCAGCACAAGGGGCACGGATACCACCGTGATGACCACCGTGCAGCTAGTAGATTTCATTTGCCCAGGTTTGATGGCTCACCAAACAGTTCGGCAGAGTCCTGGGTAGAGAAGCTGGACATCTATGTCCAGCTTAACCGGATGACTCAGTCAGAGGCCATTAAGGTGGCAACATTGCATCTGGATGGTGAGGCCCGCGATTGGTGGTTCCATGGGATGGTGACACTCAGGCATTCTACAGTGACGACATATGCCGAGTTTACTCAGAGGGTGTTAGAGCGCTTTGACAGGAGGGATCCGGAGCAGCATTTTGTTGAGCTGACCAAGCTCAAACAGACTGGGAGTATAGAGACATACATTTCAGACTTCTTGAGGATTTCGGTGATGGTACCTGATTTATCTGCAGCTTGGATGGGTTGCATATTTGTGGAGGGGCTGTCGGAGCCACTTCGTGGCCTAGTCCGTTCGAACAGACCGGCTACCCTTCAGGATGCCATCAGCAGGACTCGGGACTTACAGGATGTCTTACCCAGGGCTCGGACACCTTATCCCCAGAGACAGGCCTTCCAGCCTAAGGGTAAGGACACGAGGGCTCCGCCTCCCAAGGCGAATCCGGGACGAGGGCAGTTTGGTGATGAGGCCAGGAGAGAGCTGAGGAGGAAGCGGTTGTGCTTCACTTGCCGGGAGCCATGGGCATCAGGACACAGGTGTGCGGCAGGGAAGGCACACTTCATTGAGGTCTTCTCTGAGAGCAGTGGAGAAGAGGATGAGGGAACACAGGATTGCAGGGAGTTCGAGGATACAACTAGTGAGACACAGGACTCACCATCATTAGAGACCTCCTTGACCGTGCCGGTTGATATCGTAGTGGAGAAGGTAGAGCCTACCCCGATAGAGCCATCCACTGAGGTGATGACTGGAGCCATGTCTGAGTCTTCGGGTGGTAGCAGCACACGACAGATGTGTGAGGTATCAGGAGATATATCCATTATCGATGAGGCACTAGGAGATACAGAGGTATCGGATGATGGTCGCAGACAGCGGTATCATCGGCTTCGGACGGACCTTCGAGTTTTGAGAGAGAAGGCCGCGTCAGTACGGGAGACCATTTTGTTGCAGGACCAGGAGCTGGAGGGTATGAGAGTGACTTGTGCCAAGTCGGCAGTCAAGTTGGTCAGCATTGGGGAACGGCTGGATTCCCTGATGGTACAACCAGAGGGCGCATTGGAGCGTCAGATCATTCCCCTTCAGGTATGCATGGATGGGACTGACAGTGCTGTTGAGTCATCTCTTCCCGTTGGAGAGAGAGAGGCAGAGCCACCTAGTCAGATCTCATATGTTGACTTGGATAGCGGTATGAGGCGATCAGAGTTGTACAGGGTACAGCATCCATATGATGAGATTGGATGGAGAGAGATTTTGAGTTGGTACTCGGTGGAGCGGGCTATGGAACACAATGATTTGGTTCCCTTCTCACAAGAGCAGATAGGAGATGGAGGACATCTTCAGATGGATAACATCTCTCATGCTTGTGTTGGACATCCCTTGAGCCATACACATCATGATGGGAGGTTTTTGCCTACCACCTATTTGATTCTTGATAGGGTCTCATTGATCCTTGAGAAGTTTATATTTCAAGATCCCATGGAGTGCAAAGTCAGAAACTTGATTTGGGAGGATGGTAGCCCTCATGGGAGGAATACCCGGACGAGGAGAAGAAGAAGGCACCCACAAGTGATTGAGTGGACGTGGTTGATGAGCAAGGAGCTAGGGGGCTACTTGCAGATCTATGACACAAGGCAGCAGGAGGCTTGGCTGCGCTGGTTACTCTTGAAAGAGTTTGGCCATCACTTGGCAAACACTCTTCTTAAGAGTAGGAGGTTGGGGAAAAAATGGATGGATACTTGCATCATTGAGCAGCGTAGAGTATGGATGCATGGTGTTGATGTGTTACTCTTATCCTTCATTGTGCCTTTATCACATGAGTTGTATGATGGAGGAAGAGGGGATGGCACTATCTCTTGGATCTTTGAGGATGGCTTGGAAGCACTTCCATCTTGGGAAGTATTCCACATTTGTTGTAGCATTATTGGAGGAGTCTTTGACAAGGAGCATGTCAAAGAACAGAGTCTGGTATTGACAGGAGCTTATTCGCATGAGCTCACAGTGTTGTCACCTTGGATCAGGACATTATGGATGAAGTGTGCGCAGCAGAGATATGGTGGATCTATAACCCATAGGTCCCAGGATCACTTCATATTTGTTGCACAAAGAGGAGGTAATGATGATAGAGACATCTATGGCATATTCTTCTTGACTTGGGTTTCCAAGCATGAGGAGGATTATCTTCTTGCAGCACATGGTTCATTCTTCTTCATAGCATGCCAAAACACTATGGAGGACTCATTTATGGATCCACGTACCATCTTACTTCCAGCATATGGTCAGATTTGTATGGGAGGCTTGATTATGAGAGAGACACATGAGCTGAATGTGCCTTTGAGTATTTTCTGCACTACATGTTCGAATAGGAGCATGGGAGGAGGCATGGCCACCACTACTACATATGTGTTCTCTTTTGAGGTGGGCCATGAGATTGATATTCATCCATTGTACAGCTATGGGCAAGTGTTTGGCCTTATGTTGTTGTCATATTCAGCCATTTACTATCCATTAGTAGATGTGATGAATCTTATACATTGCTTGCCATGTAATTTTCTGAAGTTGCAGTGGATGAGACTACGTTGTATCCTTGTGAGAGATTGTTTGCATTATGTATCCTCATGTAGAACCTTCAGCAAACATCTCATTAGGGTGATCCATGATGACCATGTCATATTCTTCATGGATGGTTTGTTTTGGGCCAACTTGTTCTTCATTGATAGAGGAACCTTCTATGGTGGATTGTTTTTCACTTTGCCATTGGAGGGCAATGATTTTGCAGCCCAGGATCAGCATAGACTCTACACTTGTCATGAGTGGAGAGAGGGACAGCATGGGGTAAGCTATGATGCTTGCCAAGTTCATATTTTCAGCCCACCTTCATTACCATAGCTTGAGGTGGAAGGAGATTTTCAGGAGTTGCCTTGTTGGGAGGTGGCTCATTTTGTCTGGGTGATTGCTTGGAGATGGAGGATCCACAGGAGGGAGATATTCCTCATTATATTTTCGACTCCATGCCTTGATGGGAGAGAGGTGACGAGTTGGTTCACAGTTGATGGGCCAGCTTACACAGTCATAGATGCAGAGCAGCAGCGGTCATGGTCTTCAGTCATAGCCAGAGGCAGTGAGCAGTCCGAGCCATGGGACTTGTGCGATTATTGGCCACAATGGCGATGGGATCCGGGAGGACTATTGATTGGCTGGTACCATGAGAGGCCAGTTTGGGATCCTGGCATTGAGATATCCCTTCATATCAGGGTGATGCAGGAGACAGAGAGGTTTCAGTGGGACCCAGGCACATTTTGCAGTATCGGCAGGGAGCATCAGCTAGAGCGTAGGCTTGTTCAAGCATTGCTTGAGAACAAGCCATTTTTGCCGGATGAGGATGCCACTGGGGAGAGTGAGCAGACTTTACAGCATCCATCACTTCAGTTGCTTGAGGACAAGCAACGTTTTGCTGGGGGAGACTGTAATATTCCCAATTAGCCTTGCTAATTGGAATATTTCATTTTTGCTTTATTTTGCCGCTTTAGCTAGAAATAATAAATAAAGTGAGAAATAAGAGGGGTCACCTCACTTTAGTCACCTCACTTTATAAATAAAGTGTTCTTTTCCCAGTTGATTGACGTTATAACTTAGAGAAGGGGCCTTGGGGGTCCACATGAGTATGATGGGGAGGCATCAGGCTGACCCAAGGTTAACTGCGCAGGTCAAAGGAGAGTAAGGACGCAGTTAAGTTTTGGAGGGAGTTTGGCATTATAAAAGGAGGGGTTCTCACCTCATTTGGGCATGCATGATTTGATATTATTATTGAGAGCTAGACTTTTGTCTGCTTCAGCACGCCGGTTGTTTAGTCGGTCTGCAGCACTGTTTAGTGCAACCGAGTGTCTCCGATCGGAGATCTCACCCTTAGCCTCGGGGGACTTCGAGTGCCTGCCCTGGTAAGGTTATTTCTGGTTTCACCCTTAGCTTCGGGGGACTTCGAGTGCCTGCCCTAGTAAGGTTCTATTCTGAGTACACTTTTCAGTTTCAGTAGCAAAGTAGCAGCAGTTTCTGGTGCAGATTTGGAGAGGAAGAAGCCCTCTTGTGGCTGCGCAGTTCAGAGGAGGAGGGACGCTGTTTCAGGAGGAGAGAGGACGCTGATCAGCCTAGGAGAGTGAGGACGCTGTTCCAGGGAGGACGCAGTCCAGATCTGAGCAGAGAAAACGCTGTCCAGGAGGAGGAAGGACGCAGATCAGTCTTGGAGTGAGGACGCTGTCCAGTTCTGAAGAGGAGGACGCAGATCTGAAGGCACATTGATAGATCCAGCCTTGGAGAGGGTAAATCTGAGCAGATATTTGCAGATCTAGTTCTGTATGGTGCAGATCTGAAGGTATAGCACTAGATCCAGCTTGGGAGATTGCAGATCTGAGGAGATATTGGCAGATCTAGCCTAGATCTGAAGAGATAACATCAGATCCAGCCTTGGGGGTTGCAGATCTGAAGAGATATTGTCAGATCCAGCATAGATCTGAAGGGTTGGTAGCAGATCTGATCTAGGAGGACGCAGATCTGGAGACATAGGACGCAGATCTGGTTTGGAGGCTTCAGATCCAGTAGATCTGAGCATTCAGGAGGCAGATCCACCAGGTAGGACGCTGATCTGAGGAGCAGGCTTGTGTTAGAGGGGCTTGACAGCGTTTTCCAGCATCCCGGAGCTTCAGTCTTCAGCGCAGTCTTCAGCCAGCTAGGACGCTGTCCTTGTTGCAGCCATTGTTTGTCTGAAAGGGCCTCCACTTGCCTAGGGCAAGGATAGGTGCATTGATTCTGATTTTCTTGTACTCCTCTCTATGTACTTTCAGATTAATAAAATGGCTCAGTTTTCTGGCACTCTATGTGTATTTGCTCCATGATCTGGTTCAGTATTGTATTTTCTATATCTGTCTAGCATATTTCTGTGTATTACTGGTTATTTCCCCTTTGGGGATATTACAGAAGGAACATTGAAGTAATTGTGCTAAGCATAGAACATACCATTGTTATCTAAAATTAAGAATTGTCCACCTTCAAACATATGCTCTCGATAGAAGAGTGAGGAGACATATGATTAGCTCAAGGAGCGGAGATCAGGTGGCACAATACATCGGCTATACATGTGGCTATCAAGGGCTGCTAGCTGTTGGTTGAAGACAAATCTAGGAGAAAATTTCTCCTATGGGGTCACCCACTTTTGGTGGGTAACAGGTCCACCATTCCCAATTTCCTCATAGTTGCATGTGAACTCATTCCCACTGTTGGGGAACCTGTTACCATAATTTTGTCTTGCACAAAATAGGGTAATTTCGAGAGTTACTATTATTCCGACGTGGAGGTAACATGCAATGGTAGCTGAAATCTGAAACATTCTTCCTTTGACAATATATGAAGGCACTCCAATTGCAATGCATCAACAAATGGAGTTAATGGTTCAAATGTGCAAGAAACGATCTACAAAAAAAAAAAAAAAATGGGCTCGATGACCAGCACATTCTGTTTTGTCAACCGTGAGTTGAACCTTAGATTGCTAACAAGACTATTGTTCAGAGAAATATCTGCAAATGTTAAGATCACATGGCACAACTGTTTGATGAAGATGATCTTGGTGTTCTTATTGCTGTAGATACTGGAGCTATAAATGTTCTATTTGAGTAGCGATATGAGTTCATGGAATCAGACAATAAAAAGACAGATCCTGAGCATTTCCTGGAAGACTCTTATGCCTGCCCAGTAAGGAGAGACATGATATATGTTCGGTTGGAAACGTCCTGTAAAACCTCGGCCTAAACAGCAGAGTGGTTTATTATTGCATATAGGGAGTGACACATTAAGACTGTAATGCCTTAGTACCTGGAGTCCCGGACCCGTAATAATAGCATACAGTCTTTGTTGGGTCTGAGTTCGTGCTCAGGGGAGTGATGAAAGGACCTCGGGACTGAACCCAGAGAGAGCCATTTGCAGCCAGATGTAACACTTATTCTAGCAAGCCACATCATAACAAAAGGATTATGCAATGGTTTCCTTATGGGAGAAACAACTCTCTATACATGTGTATTAATGGTGGAAAAGGGACATATATGCAACGTGTGTCAAGTGCAGAAGAGTGAAGAAGTGGCTCAGGATTCTGTTGCAGAAGTGTCCCAAAATTCGCTGGTGCAATAGATCAAACCAAACTGAATATATAGTACAATGACAACAGTGATTTCAGATCTGTTATGAGGCTCCAAACTCTGAAGGAAGGTATTGAAATGTTGAATTTCTATCACCATCAGAATTTCAGAACGTCCCTAACAAATCAAAGAATATGAATAAGTAGGTCATATATAACATATAGGCATGCACTGATGTCTACATGTTAGAGCCAACCTGTCCAAAAAGATTAAACCTTGATAATCAAATTAGTGACATACCTTTAACTTAAAGAGTGTTAAGAGGATTTTGGGACTGTGTGCCCAATTTTGAGCGTTTTGGGTAGCAGATTGGAAGACTTCTTGAAAAAGTCATGCTATCGAAGGGCCCTTGGAGACTGGATGCTTCACCAACATTCCTTCATTTGTTGAGATTCAAGAGGGTCACCTTTGTGGGCTTGCACCTATAGGTTTTTTACATGTGGCATTAGAAGCCCCATTTTTGCATTAATTTAGATTAATTAATTTGTACAGAGGGCCTTTTGCCCCTTCTTAGGCTAATATAGAAGATTTTAGCTTATAAAATTATTATATTATTATGAGGGTAGTTGATCACCTCCTCTGTAAATAGAGGTGCACTTCCTCTCATTTTCTTATGGAGTTTTGGGGGAGAAATACCACACAAATCTGAAATTTCTGCGATTTTTCCTTCTAAAAATTTGGCTTTGGATATTTCAAGTTCATCAAATTGTCTAGGGGAAGATATGTTTTGTATGGATGAACTTTCTTTGGCTTGATGAAGTGATGCTTAGATGAATAGTGCTATTTATGACTATTATCTCTAGTAGTGTTGTGCATAACAGACATCATGAAAAAGGGAAATATTAAACTATGATTCTTTCCTATTGTGTTCCATGAGTTGTACGGGATCAGCTGCACAATGAATCCCAACACTGTAGCAGGATTGATTGACTGGTAAACTTACCTAGCCTTTGGTCAAATGGCCAATATATATGTGCATAGAATATATCATGGCATTCCATACATTCGGTGCAAAAATGTATAACTAACAGGACAACATAAAAGCTTTTCTAGTCAAATAATTCTCCCCGTGAAGATATTCCAATGACAAATAATTTAGTGATCTTACAATTCAAAAATCACATGTTACCTGTAAAAATGTTATGTCATTTGAAACAACTGCTGCTGTTAAATGGGCATGCATTCGTTCACATGCATCCAGCACCATGTGAAGTTGATTTTTACTGTAATTGGTTAAAATCTGCAATTCGTCACCAAAACAAACATTGTCAACCATTGACTTAATGAGACATTATCTCTGCATCATTTGTTGGACATTAATATAATTATCTTATCTTATCTACATATTCTGCAAAGATTGATTCAACACCAGTAGATATATTTTCAATATATCCAAATGTCAACTATATCGCGAAACATAGTAAATACAGCAAAGCATTCTGGTTTGATCATATTTCTATAATATATGAGAGCTTGGTTGATAACTGTAAGTCAGTTCAACTGAAAGAATTCAAAGCTTACTTGATAGTTCAATATATATGTATAGTATTAGAGTATTCAACATGTTCAGTTGGAAACAATCAATCTTATTGTATGCAAGGAGTATACATCAAGCATTCACTTTAAATTTTAATCATATTACCTGGAAGGGGCCAAAAATTTCAGTTGTCACCACATCAAAATTTGTGTCTTTCAATATTTCATCAAGAGGTACAAAAATGGCTGTCGGCTTGATGGCGCCATAGATTTCTGGGATACTATGGTTCTCCAAAGGCTCTCCACCAAACAGCAATTTTGCTCCTGGAATCTCAAGTAACCTTTTCACATGTGCTAGCATGTGTTCCGTTGTCACCTAACAGGCACATCAAAAGCTGTGAGCAAAACTAGAAAAGAAAACAGTAACAGAGCTAATAATATAAGTGATACCAACTGAACATAGAAGCATAAAATCAATGAAGGTTCATGCGAAGCACTAAATATGATCCATATGCCCACGAGAATGCAGGGACAACAGTTTGAATATGGGGATTCAAACTGTTACTGTAGTGAATGTGTACGTGAACAGCCTGTAAAACATCATATGCATAAGGAACAGAGAGCACACTAAAGCCAAATAGCAATACCAGTAGAAAGTCAGACCAAAAAGTCTTCCTCCTCTCCCACTTTCTTATTTTCTGTATATTACACTGAAGAATTTATCCATAGGATAGATATAAATTATAATATTTAATGACAAATATTGGTGCTCCAAGACTGTCACTACAATAATTGTCAACTGGCTGAATTAGTCTGGTGTTATACTGGAAAGTGAATAGATAACAATTGATGACATAGACAAAATGCAGGCAGGGAGCAGTTTCACACTTTGCCAGTTTTGAGAGCTTGAAACCTGCAAAACTCATGAACTGTACTTGGACTCCTTGGATTGAGTCAAAATATGCAAAAAATGCACTCCAATAATAAAGAGCAGTGCACAATTAAATAAAACAAAATTATAATTTCTCTGACTAGCCATTAGTCAAATAAGACCAAAATTATACTAAACAAACTAAAATTAACAAAGTTTTGTAATAAACATGTCCCTGACCCCTGTGATCCATGTGTCTTAGGGATGTTGCCACACAATCTAGCAAGGGTCCTAGGAGGGGTGCCTAAGGGACAATTAATAGACCAAATGACAACAATAACGAAAACGAGTTTCTGAAACGGGTACGGATACGAAATGTGACTCCACCCACCCTCCCCAACCCCCCCCCCCCCAAATTTTGGAAATGGGAAAATGCAATATATATATATATATTAGGGCATTTAAGAAATATGTGCAATCATAAAGCATACATGATACATGTTAATTTATTACATTATGATTAAATTGTCCAATGCCAATGCATAAACTATAAGTCTCTAAATTTACATGACATTTACCCATGAATGATCACATAATGAAAATAGCAATATCCAAAATCAGCCACAAGAAATTTCTAATTTCTTGTCTCGTCCTTGATTGGCAGTCCCCTGCATAGTTGAACGAGGCTCTCCTGGCTCTCCAAATGACGAAGTTGGACACACCGTCCAACCTGCCTGATCTCTCAGTCCATGAGAAGCCATCTAGCTCAAATTTGACGAAACAATACTCTTTTCCCTCTTTCTGCTGCAAAACGCAACATAAATGTTGGATTTGGGTTTCTTGGTGATCAGAAACCATCTATAGTAGCTGCTCCCTCTGTCAATTGATTTCCCTCCTGTTAATCTTCAGCCAAAACAATCGAACAATTATCTCCGATCACCCACCTGATCAAATCTCAAATCTGTTTGGCTCAAATCTGCTAAGTGACTGTCTTCCACCCGCTCTTTGTCGACTTAGCTAGACACAATTCTGCACCAGCAGAATCTCCACCACACCAGCAGTTGTTGAAGATCTGAAGCTTCTGGATCTCGGCAATGTTGAGATTTTGTGTATTTGGGGTAGCATTAGTTGTGCTCTAGGTCCCAAATTTTGAGGAAGGACTAGGGTTCAGCTGATCTACAAGACCCAGAAATGGATCTGGGAAATTTCATCTAATTTAGGAGATATTAAATTAAATAATTATTTTAATATATTTCCTAAGTTAAAACTTAGGAAAATAAAATACTTAAAGTGAATTTAATTAAACATGTGATGAAATTGTCTTAAGTCACACGGATCAAGCTTTCTTTTAGTCTTAGCCATTGATTAAAGATTTAATCTTGGCCGTTGATTTGTCAACGAGAAAAGTATAAAGGAAAGGCTTGGGGTCATTTGTAAAACACATAGAGGCAGAGCACTGAAGCTAAATTGAGATTCTAGGGCAGGGTTGCTAAGAATTCTCAAGTGTTTCAGTTGCAGAGAGGGGAATTTAGACCAAGGGTATAATCTAATCTCGGGGTCTAGAATACACAAGAAGCAGAGAAGAGACCAGGAAATACAGCGCAGAGGAAGGCAGCAGCAGCAGCAGCAACAAACAGTAGCAGCAGCAGCAGCAACATACGATAGCAGCAGCAGCAGTAGCAAATGGCAGTAGCAGACGGCAACAGCAGCAGCAGCAGCAAGGACAACGTCATTTTCAGGAAACCCTTCAGGGGTTACACAGAGACCCTTAGGGGCAGCGTAGTGACTGCGTCACCCAATCTGGGGTAACGCAGTCCCTTCCAGTGACAGCGCTAAGCATCTGGAGGCCTTCAGAGGCTGACGCAGTGTCTTTCAGGGGCATATCTTGGGTTTCTAGGCCTAGATCTGGCTGAGTTCTGTAAATCCCATTTGAGGGTGTGGTTCAGTCAGTATTGTTGGTCTTAGATCAGCCAGGTGCTGTAGATTTAGAGTTTTCTCCGTAGGGTTTTCCACATCTGGAACCCAGAGTTGTGTATTCAGAAATATTCTTAATAATAGAGCCCTCCAGCAGCCAGAGATCGGTTTTCCCACATTGGGTTTTTGTAGGGACAGTTTGTCCATAAATAACCCTGTGACTTTGTCTATGTGTGCATGTGCTAATTCTAGATCTGAATTGGTAGAGATCTGTTATGTGTTTTGCTTTGATGTTAACTTTAATTTATTCAGTTGATAACTTGTATAAGTAGGAGAAGCTTAACTAGATTAACAGAAATAATTTCTGCATAAGAATTAAGATTCAGAAATTTCTACATGGTATCAGAGCAGTTGCAGATCTAGAAGGGTCATCAGCTGAAGCATCTGAAGGATCTAGCTGCAGAAAGCAGTTGGAAAGGCAGCAGAAAAGCAGATCTGAAGGGACAGCACAGTTTTCAGGAGGAGATTCACGCAAAGGGAAAGGTGGCGTTGTCCAACGTTGTGTCCTAGCAAGCCCACGCAATTACTGCGCAGAGGCAGCTCAGAAACAACACTAGTTGGGTCTGAAGCCAGCCAGTGTCATTCAAATCTAAATCTGTCAGATCGAGAAAAAGTCTGCAGAAATTCAGAAGAGCTGGTAGGGTTAAACTTCTGAAGTTTTCAGATTTTTAACCTTAGCATAAGTGACAAAGTTTGGGAAGAGACCAACTTCTCAGAGAGTTTCTTGCCAAAGGAAACTTACAGTTTGGTCAGAGGATAAAAGAAGAAGCTGAATCATAGTTGATTTGATAGATTTCCAAGGAGGGAAATCAAGTATCTGAGGGAGCAAACGGTTCCCAGTTCGAAAAGGACCCTAGATCCAAGATCTCTAGCATAGAGAAGAGGAGCTCCGACACATTCTGAGCAGATGACTCCTCATGGACTACATGATCAAGATAGGCTAGAGGGCCTCTCAAACTTTTTGGTATGGAAATCTAGGATCCTGATTGTCCTAGAGGCATATGGTCTAAGAGATCATGCAGAGCAAACCTTGGCCACGCCGACGGATGCGGATCTCCTAACGAAGCATAACGAAGTTATTGGGCATGCCAAGCAGCTGATAATGGACAGTATCAAGGATCATATTGTGCCACACATAGCTGAGAAGAGGACAGCTAATGAGATGTGGAAGGCCTTGACTTCCCTATATGAGGGAAAATCAGTCCAAAGAAAGATGTTGTTGGAGGCCCAAATGAGGTCATTCATGATAACCAAGGGAGAAGACATCGAGCATTTCCTCTTCAGATTACAGTCAATCAGGGATCAGCTGACTGCAACGGGTGCAACCATAGATGATGCAGTGATCGTCAAGACTGCCCTCAATGCAGTCACGGATGAGTGGGAAACCTTTGTCCAAAGTATCTTGGGCAGAGCGGACCTCCCAGATTGGGATAGCTTGTGGTCGATCCTGCGACAAGAAGAACTATGAAGGTTCACCAAGAAGCAGCACAGCCCTGCGTTGAGCAAGGTTAAGAAGGAAGAGGAGGAAGATGCAGCCTTGGCATCGAAGAAGCAGCCAAAGAAGAAGAAGGATCTTTCTAAGATCAAGTGCTTCCAATGTGGCGAATTGGGACATTTTGCCAGCCATTGTCCAGAAAAGAAGAAGGACAAGGAAGCATCTTCTTCCAAAGCAGTGGTGGCAGATGATGGGTCAAGAGACGATGTAGCCATGAGTGCTCATGAACTACGGAGGTGGGGTGACATGGACATGTAGAGGAGCTACATGGAAGTAAGGCGGGATCCTTAAGCAGCTCATCTCTTGGATCACAAGTGAGCTACGGTAGCCTTAAGACAGTAGCGGGACAAGTGGAGCAGTGGGTGCATAGATCACAGATGAGGCAGAGGTAGAGGCAGATCTGGAGGCTGGGAGGAGCAACGCAGAGCATAGCAGTAGCAGCGTACAAACAGTAGTAGCGCAAAGGTTTATGTGACTTCAGTAGTGTTGCCTACGTAGTGCAGAGCGGCAGTGGCACAGAGAGCTTCAAAGGGACAGCGCAGTGCAACAGCAGCGTGATAGATTTCAGCACAAGGAGCTGATGTGACTTCAGTAGTGCAGAGGGAGTCTGATTATGCAGGCAGAGCTGTAGTTGTGCATCGTTCTTGAGATGCCAACACAGATCTGTACCCTATGGAGCTTCAGTGATAAGGATGCAGGCCATCTGACTTGTTTGTCAAAGATTGGGCACGAGATTCAGTTGTTTCTCTCAACAACTGAAGTTGCAGTGCAGCAGATCAACAATGGCAGTGCTATGAGCAGCACAATTGCAACATATTGAAAGGGAGTTGTAGTACAGTGGTTGTAGTGGCAGTGGCAAAGTCATGGGCAGCAGAAGTGCAGAGTTGAGTGGCAGGAGGCCAAGCTTCAACAGCACAGAACCAGTGCCCAAAATCTTGTAATGCATAAGTGTGATGAATTGCTAGAGCACACCCTTGATGCTAAGAGGAAGTGTTGAGATTTTGTGTATTTGGGGTAGCATCAGTTGTGCTCTAGGTCCCAAATTTTGAGGAAGGACTAGAGTTCAGCTGATCTACAAGACCTAGAAATGGATTTGGGAAATTTCATCTTGTTTAGGAGATATTAAATTAAATAATAATTTGTAATGTATTTCCTACGTTAAAACTGAGGAAAATAAAATAATTAAAGTGAATTTAATAAAACATGTGATGAAATTGTCTTAAGTCACACGGATCAAGCTTTCTTTTAATCTTAGCCATTGATTGAAGATTTAATCTTGGTTGCTGATTTTTCAACGAGAAAAGTATAAAGAAAAGGCTTAGGGTCATTTGTAAGACACACAGAGGCAGAGCACTGAAGCTAAGCTGAGATTCTAGGGCAGGTTTGCTAAGAATTCTCAAGTGTTTCATTTGCAGAGAGGGGAATTTAGACGAAGGGGATGATCTGATCCCGGGGTCTAGAATACACAAGAAGCAGAAAAGAGATCAGGAAAGACAGCGCAGAGGAAGGCAGCAGCAGCAACAGCAGCAGCAGCAAGGACAGCGTGATTTTCAGGAAACCCTTCAGGGGTTACGCAAAGACCCTTAGGGGCAACGTAGTGACTGCATCACCCAGTCTGTGGTAACGCAGTCCCTTCCAATGACAGCGTTGAGCATTTGGAGGCCTTCAGATGCTGAAGCAGTGTCTTTCAGGAGCAGATCTAGGGTTTCTAGGCATAGTTCTTGCTAAGTTCTATAAATCTCGTTTGAGGGTGTCGATCAGTCAGTATTGTTGGTCTTAGAACAACCAGGTGCTGCAGATCTAGAGTTTTCTCTATAGGGTTTTCCAAAACTGGAACCTAGAGTTGTGTATTCAGAAATATTCTTAATAATAGAGCCCTCCAATAGCCAGAGACCAGTTTTCCCACATTGGGTTTTTCCGAGGATAGTTTGTCCATAAATAACTGTGTCACTTTGTCTATGTGTGCATGTGCTTATTCTAGATCTGAATTGGTAGAGATCTGCTATGTGTTTTTCTTTGATGTTAACTTGAATTTATTCAGTTGATAACTTGTATAAGTAGGAGAAGCTTAACTAGATTAACAGAAATAATTTCTGCATAAGAATTAAGATTCAAAAATTTCTACATGGTATCAGAGCAATTGCAGATCTAGAAGGGTCATCATCTGAAGCATCTGAAGGATCTAGCTGCAGAAAGCAGCTGTAAAGGCAGCAGAAAAGCAGATCTGAAGGGGAAGCGCAATTTTCAAGAGGAGATTCACGCAAAGGGAAGGGTGACGCTGTCTAGCGATGTGTCCTAGCAAGCCCACACAATTACTGTGCAGAGGCAGCTCAGAAACAGCATTGGTTGGTTTTGAAGCCAGCCAGAGTGATTCAGATTTGAATCTATCAGATCTAGAAAAAGTCTATAGAAAAGTTGCAGAAATTTAGAAGAGCTGGTGGGGTTAAACTTCTAAAGTTTTCATATTTTTAACCTTAGCACAAGTGACAAGGTTTGGGAAGAGATCAGCTTCTTAGAGAGTTTCTTGACAAAGGAAACTTACAGTTTGCTCAGAGGATCAAAGAAGAAGCTGAGTCATAGTTGATTTGGTAGATTTCCAAGGAGGGAAATCAAGTGTTAGAGGGAGTAGAGGGTTCCCAGTTCGAAAAGGACCCTAGATCCAAGATCTCTAGCATAGAGAAGAGGAGCTCTGACACATTCTGAACATATGGCTCCTCATGGACTGCATGATCAGGATAGGCTAGAGGGCCTCCTAAAATTTTCAGTATGGAGAGCTAGGATCCTGATTGTCCTAGAGGTATATGGTCTAAGAGATCATGCAAAGTAGGCCCTAGCCACGCCAACAGATGCGGATCTCCTAACGAAGCATAGAGAAGTTGTTGGGCATGCCAAGCGGCTGATAATGGACAATATCAAGGATCATATTGTGCCAAACATAGCTGAGAAGAGGACAGCTAATGAGATGTGGAAGGCATTGACTTCCCTATATGAGGGAAAATTAGTCCAAAGAAAGATGTTGTTGGAACTTGGAGGCCCAAATGAGGTCATTCATGATGACAAAGGGAGAAGACATCGAGCATTTCCTCTTCAGATTGCAGTCAATCAGGGATCAGCTGACTGCAACGGGTGCAACCGTAGATGATGCAGTGATTGTCAGGACTGCCCTCAATGCAGTCACGGATGAGTGGGAAACCTTTGTCCAAAGTATCTTGGGCAGAGCAGACCTCCCATATTGGGACAGCTTGTGGTCGATCCTGCGGGAAGAAGAACTATGAAGGTTCACCAAGAAGCAGCACAGCCCTGCGTTGAGCAAGGTTAAGAAGGAAGAGGAGGAAGATGCAACCTTGGCATCGAAAAAGAAGTCGAAGAAGAAGAAGGATCTTTCTAAGATCAAGTGCTTCCAGTGTGGCAAATTGGGACATTTTGCCAGCCATTGTCCAGAAAAGAAGAAGGACAAGGAAGCATCTTCTTCCAAAGCAGCGGTGGCAAATGATGGGTCAGGAGACGATGTAGCCATGAGTTCTCATGAACCACGGAGGTGGGGTGACATGGACATGTAGAGGAGCTACATGGAAGTAAGGCGGGATCCTTGAGTAGCTCATCTCTTAGATCACAAGCGAGCTACGACAGCCTTAAGACAGTAGCAGGACAAGTGGAGTAGTGGATGCATAGATCACAGATGAGGCAGAGGTAGAGGCAGATCTGGAGGCTGGGAGGAGCAGCGCAAAGCATAGTAGTAGCAACGTACATGCAGTAGCAGCGCAAAGGTTGATGTGACTTCAGCAGCGCAAAGCAATGCTTCTTACGCAGTGCAGACCTGCAGCAACACAGAGAGCTTCAGAGGGACAGCGCAGTGCAGCAGCAACGTGATAGATTTCAGCACAAGGAGCTGATGTGACTTCAGTAGTGCAAAGGGAGTCTAATTACGGAGGTAGAGTTGTAGCTATGCATCGTTCTTTAGATGCCAGCACAGATCTGTCGCCTATGGAGCTTCAGTGATAAGAATGCGGGCCATCTGACTTGTTTGTCAAAGATTGGGCAGGAGATTTAGTTGTTTCTCTCAACAACTGAAGTTGCAGTGCAGCAGATCAGCAGTGGCAGTGCTATGAGCAACGCAAATGCAACATATTGAGAGGAAGCTACAGTACAATGGTTGCAATGGCAGTGGAAGTGGCAGAGTCATGGGCAGTAGTAGTGCAGAGTTGAGTGGCAGGAGGCCAAGCTTCAGCAGCACAAAACTAGTGCCCAAAATCATGTAATGCATAAGTGTGATGTATTGCTAGAGCATACCCTTGATGCTAAGAGAGAGTGTTGAGATTTTGTGTATTTGGGGTAGCATCAGTTGTGCTCTAGGTCCCAAGTTTTGAGGAAGGACTAGAGTTTAGTTGATCTACAAGACCCAGAAATGGATTTGGGAAATTTCAATTGGTTTAGGAGATATTAAATTAAATAATTATTTTAATGTATTTCCTAAGTTAAAACTTAGGAAAATAAAATAATTAAAGTGAATTTAATTAAACATGTGATGACATTGTCTTAAGTCACATGGATCAAGCTTTCTTTTAATCTTAGCCATTGATTAAAGATTTAATCTTGGTCGTTGATTTGTCAACGAGAAAACTATAAAGAAAAGGCTTGGGGTCATTTGTAAGACACACAGAGGCAAAGCATTGAAGCTAAGCTGAGATTCTAAGGCAGGGTTGCTAAGAATTCTCGAGTGTTTCAGTTGCAGAGAGGGGAATTTAGACCAAGGGGATGATCTGATCCTGGGGTCTAGAATACACAAGAAGCAGAGAAGAGATCAGGAAAGACAACGCAGAGTAAGGCAGCAGCAGCAGCAAGGACAACGTGATTTTCAGGAAACCCTTCAGCGGTTACGCAAAAAAACTTAGGGGTAGCATAGCGACTGCGTCACCTAGTATGGGGTAATGCAGCCCCTTCCAGTGACAGCGTTGAGCATTTGGAGGCCTTCAGAGGCTGACGCAGTGTCTTTCAGGGGTAGATCTGGGGTTTCTAGGCCTAGATCTGGCTGAGTTCTGTAAATCGCATTTGAGGGTGTGGATCAGTCAATATTGTTGGTCTTAGATCAGCCAAGCGCTGCATATCTAGAGTTTTCTCTGTAGGGTTTTCCAAATCTAGAACCCAGAGTTGTGTATTCAGAAATATTCTTAATAATAGAGCCCTCCAGCATGCAGAGACCAGTTTTCCTACATTGGGCTTTTCCAGGGACAGTTTGTCCAGAAATAACTATCACTTTGTCTATGTGTGCATGTGCTTATTCTAGATCTGAATTGGTAGAGATCTATGATGTGTTTTGCTTTGATGTTAACTTCAATTTATTCAATTGATAACTTGTATAAGTAGAAGAAGCTTAACCGGATTAACAGAAATAATTTCTGCATAAGAATTAAGATTCAGAAATTTTTACAGACAATACTTCATAGCAACAGGAAAAAAAATAATTGGATTGCGTCCTTCTGCCTGGCCTCTACGTGAGTAGACTGGCTCAGCACAAGCTACTCCTGCGTCCTTCTGGGGGATGTTGCGTTGTCTCTGTGTCACCCATATGGGACTGCGTAGCCCCTGCGTAGCCCTTTCTAGGACTGCGTCCTGCTGCTGCTGAGCTGCCCTCTCCAGATCTGCTGCTTCAGTTGCTACCCTCCAGAAAATATGTCTTCAACTGATTTTGCTGGAGATTCAGCTTGATCTACAATCGCTCTGATACCATGTGAAAATTTCTGAATAGAGTAATATAGAAATCCTACTGCAGTGTCTTGCTTTACTGTAGGAATTTACAGGGTAAGTTCCATAGATCAAAAACCAAAGGTCACCACTCACAAACAGATCACAAATCAGTACACCAATATTATCACGTGGTTAAAACCCTCGAAGAGGGAAACAATCCATGGCCTGAGCCAACGCGGCCACTTCAAGCAATTCATTAATATAAAAAGAAAAGTTACATATGTTTCTCTCATAAACGGTTACCGGACAAATGACCCTCCATGCTCTTTAAATAGAGATCATGGACCAATCGGGTGTTAAGCCACGGATCAAGTATTGTTAATACCAAGGAGAGAGAGAACCGTCGGATTATAAGTTACAAATGTACACAATAAAGAAACACACTTGACCTAACTCTACACTAGACAAAGTTATTCTTAACTATTTCCTATGTGTCGGAATATCCTAACATCCCCCCTTAAGAACAACTTGGGATAGGATTGAAGGATTTACAAAGGTGACACAATAGGAGAAGGAAGGAGGCATTAGAGCCTATCCCCCCTTAATGATAACTTTCCTGAACTCCAAGCATGGATCAAAGTTTGGTAAACTTCACTTGTGTGAGAGCCTTTGTAAAGATATCAACTACTTGATCATTGGTTGGACAGTACAGCACTTCAAGAACGCGATCATGAATGAGCTTTCTGATGAAGTGTATGTGGAGTTCAATGTGTTTCATACGCTAATGCTGAACTGGATCTTTACATAGCTGAATGACACTCTGATTATCACACCAAAGTGTAGTTGGATGTTGTTGATGAAGAACAAATTCAGACAAGATCTGACAAAGCCACATGGCTTCTTTGTTGGCTTCAACTGCACCGCAATACTCTACTTCGGCCGAAGAAAGAGAGATGGCACTTTTTTTCTTACAAGACCAAGTAATAGGTCCTGAACCAAAAGTGAATACATATCCTGCAGTAGTATTTCGATCATCAGGGTCACCAGCCCAATTAGAATCAGTGAAACCAATCAACAATGGAGATGCCCCTGCACTATAATGAATCCCGAACTGAATTGTACCTCGAATATATCAAAGTATTCTTTTAGCTGCTTTCCAGTGACTTTCATGAGGTTGGTGCATAAACCGACCGACAAGACCAATGACAAAGGAAAGGTCAGGACGGATGCGGGTTAAATACAAAAGTTTACCAACAAGTTGACAGTATAAGGTAGCATCAACTTCAGGAGTAGTACAAGTGACTGAAAGCTTAACTCCAAATTGAAAGGGAAAAGGGGTTGGCTTACAATCTTCCATGTGAAATTGGCGTAGAATATCACAGGCATATTTGGACTAAGAAAGGGTAATACCTTCTTTGGATTGCAAGACTTGAAGACCAAGGAAATAATGCAAGTGTCCTAAGTCTGTCATTTCAAACTTCTTTTTGAGGCTAGACTTCACATGGTTTATATGGTTGCGATCACTACCAGTAAGGATAAGATCATCAACATAAAGAACAAGGATGGTGAAGTGACGTCACTTCCACTTTCTTGGTGTAGACAGTGTTGTCAGAATGACACCTAGAAAAGCCATTATCTAATAGAAATCTATCCATTTTGGCATACCAAGCCTGAGGAACTTGTTTGAGACCATAGAGAGACTTCCTAAGGTGACAAACAAGGCTGGAGTCATTTTGGATAAAGCCACGGGGTTGTTTCATGTAGATTTCTTCATGCAAATCTCCATGTAAGAAGGCAGATTTAACATCCATCTGATGGACTTCCCATTTAAAGGAGGCAGCAAGGGAAAGAACAAGGCAGATAGAATTCATTTTGGCAACAGGGGAGAACGTTTCAGTATAGTCAATGCCTTCAACTTGTGAAAATCCTTTAGCAACAAGACAAGCTTTATGTCTATCCACTTTTCCATCTGGTCCAAACTTTGTTTTGTAAACCCATCTGCATCTAACAAGTTTTCTTCCTTTTGGAAGAGGAATAAAATCCCAAGTATCGTTTGCCAATAAGGAACGATATTCTTCATTCATAGCTTCATCCCAATCTAGATGACCGGAGGCTTCTTCAAAGGTTTCTGGATCAGGATTTTCTGGAACTTGAGCCAATAAGGAAGAGGCTCTTTCGAACTGAGAACGTGTACATTGTCGATCTGCATCATCACCTGCAAGAGAACCTGCTGCATCCCAAGTAGAGCGGACCCATCTTGGAAGTTGTGGAGTAAAAGGAATAATTTCAAGAGGTGGAGGAGGATACTCGCTGTCATCATTTGTACTAGAAGGAATGCTATTAAAAATAGAAGAGAGAGAGAGAGGTGGCACATATGCCAAATCAGGCTCACAGGCCAAAGGTGGTACACCTGTCGAACAAGGCTCACAGGTCGATATATATTCATCAAATTTTACATCTCTTCTAATGATTATATTTTTGGAGTTTGGTTGAAGAAGTCTATATCCTTTGACATCTTCAAAATATCCAACAAAAATGCATTTTTCACTCTTAGGTTCTAAGGCTTTATGTTTCGCATCTGGAATATGTACCCAAACATCACTTCCAAAAACACGAAAGTGACTTACATCTGGTTTGATTGAGCTCCAAACTTCTTCTAGAGTTATATTCTTTAAAACCTTAGTAGGAGTGTGATTTACTATGTAGTTTGCACAGTTAATTGCTTCTGCCCAAAAATTGAGACCAAGTCCTTTAGATTGAAGCATACAATTAGCCATTTCTTTTAAGGTGCAATTCTTCCTTTTGGCTACACCATTTTTGTGTGGCGTATATGGAACAGTATGTTGCAATTGAATGCCATGCTTAGTGCAAAAGTTGATAAATTTGTTGTTAACATATTCTCCTCCATTGTTTGATCTTAACTTAAGAATTGGATGTCTAGATTGTTTCTCAACAAAGGCCTTGAAGGCCAAGAACATGTTAAAAATTTCACTCTTGAGTTTTAAGAAGTATACCCAAGTGCATCTGGAAAAATCATCAACGAAAGTTAAGAAGTACTTGCAACCAGAGAAAGAAACAGCAGGAAGTGGACTACATAGATCACTGCACAAGCTACAAAGGGGCTAAAGCGTGCTAAGAGGCACGTTTGTCAAAACCATCCCGATCATGTTTTCTGAGTACACATCCGGAGCAAACACCATCTCGACAAGATACCATAGGAAGACCTATCACCATATTTTCTTTACATAGAGTTTGAAGAGAGTACAATGGCGGACCAACCACCATGCTGGCAGCCAAACACGCCATCATTATGAGAACAAAATGGAGGGGAAGACAGATGACACAAACAACTGACACAACCCAGAATGCATGACAAATACACCAGATCTTTGATAATCCTGATTACAACATCATGAGGTGAGAATTCTATTTATTTTCCTTCAATTAATGAGTTATTTGATAAATGAGAAGGTTGCATGACAAGGAAACACATAGTGACTGTCAGTCCAAGTTGCTTTATTCAAGGAATTGAATGGTTCCGTATCCTACAACACTAAACACCAAGAGATCTATCACCACCATGTTGCGCTATGTTACAATCATTTAGCACATATTGATTACCATGAATAAGTCTATAATCCTAATGATAGCCACTCATGAGAATGAGAAGAAGAAGATATATTTAATGCATAACCAGATCTTGATGCTTGACAACCACAAGCAGAAAGTGCCAGTGCTTCTACATTGCTGCTTCTAAGGCTTCCATCTTCTTAAAACATTTGAACTCTATATGGTCATCACGATTACAAAAGTTGCAATGTCTATCTGTCTTCTTCCCTTTGTTTTTATTTGCCTTATCATTTTGGTGAGTTTCTTTTTCAATTTGTAGTTGAAATTGCATAGGACCCTTGTTTGGTTTCGGACCATACTTTTTAGGATACTGCTTATTGGGATTCTTTTGATATGATTATTGTTGGGCTACTAAGGCTTTCTTAGAAGCATTTCCAGAAGTGATAAGACTAAGGTGTAAGAGTTTTTCCTGTTCTCTTATCAAAGAATCGCAAAAGGCATCAAAAAAGGGGTTCTTGTAGGTGGTTCCTGAAGAAATGATGGCTTCTCTAGTGGAATGGAAGGTGGAAACAAATATAGAGTATGTAGGGCCAAGCTTAGCAAGAATGCAATACATGAGGCTACCATCTTCCTTTTTGACCTTACAACCTTCTAAAAGAAGTCTAAGGGTCTTGAATTTGGATAAAAAATCTTCAATAGAGGAGAGACTATTGGGGTCCAAAGTAAGCAACTCATTTTCAAGCTGGTGGGCCCTGATTTGATTTTGAATGCCAAAGATAGTATTTAGTTTTTCCAGGGCTTCATGAGGGGTGTCAATGTCAACGATATGAAATCGAAGATCTTGAGCAATGGACATTCCTATCAACCCTCGTGCTTGATCTTGTTTATTTTCACATTTAGCGACATTATCATCATCAGAAGGTTTAGTTTCTTCGCTTGTGGCTATTCTATAAAGCCCTTTACTTCTAAGTATACCTACCATGTGAGGTAGCCATTGGAAATAATTGGTGTTGTTAAGAATAATCGAGCATGCACTTTCCATTTTTTTTTTTTAAACTGAAGCTGAAAAAAGCTGAAAGTAACTGCTCCAGTGGAAAGATCTCGAAAAATTAGGCCGATTAAAAAAAAAAGGGCTCAAGCAACGGCTTCCGGATGAAGAAGTTATGCCTTTTGAAAAAAATGAGTTGTAGATGCCGAATAGTTATGGGAACGGTTTGAAATTTGATGATGAAGTTCAACTTACAAAAAAAAAAAAAAAATCCCGCCCCTTTAACAAAAAACTTTTTACAAAAGAAGCTGGAGAAAGAGACTTGAACCGAAGACCTCTATTCTCATAAACTAACTTCTCACCAAGTGAAATAGTAAAAGGATCATGTAATTGTTTGAAAGAAGTGATTTTTTTTTTATTTTTTTTTTGGTCGGTGTGCGTGCTTTTTCCTCCAGATCTAAATTGACATAACTTGGGCAACCAAAAACCTTTTCGCATGAAACGAAAGGCGTTCCTCACTGTAGCAGACGCTCCAGACACAACAAAGCAGTTCTCCAGGCCTTAAAATGTTCAAAAATAATAGATCTAGAAAATGGCAGTCGGATGCAGTCAAACCGGCTTCGAATTTGGATCAACAACGAATGCGGCCCTCAAAATAGCTCGGATACCATGTAGGAATTTACAGGGTAAGTTTCGTAGATCAAAAACCAAAGGTCACCACTCACAAATCAGTACACTAGTATTATCACGTGGTTAAAACCCTCGAAGAGGGAAACAGTCCACGGCCTGAGCCAACGCAGCCACTTCAAGCAATTTATTAATATAAAAAGAAAAGTTACATATGTTTCTCTCATAAACGGTTATCGGACAAATGACCCTCCATGCTCTTTAAATAGAGATCATGGACCAATCGAGTGTTAAGCCATAGATCAAGTGTCATTAATACCGAGGAGAGAGAGAACCTTCAAATCACTACAAATCGTGACCTTCGGATTATAAGTTACAAATGTACATAGTAAAGAAACACACTTTACCTAACTCTACACTAGATAAAGTTATTCTTAACTATTTCCTATGTGTCGAAATATCCTAACATTCACTTCTCCTACTTGTGATTAAATTATACAATTTATTTTCATAAAATATTCAGAAAATACCGAAGTAAACACAACTAACAGCCTACATGCATACAGATAATTTATTGAATATTACGCTCATTCAACAAAGTGATACACAGATCTTTCAGACAAATGTCCCTAGAAAAAACCAATGTGGGAAAACCGATGCAACAGATATGAGGGTTTATTATTATTAAGTAGAATCTGAGTACAGCAAATCTGGGCACCTTATTGGTTAACTCGACAGAGAAAAAATAGATCTACAGCAATACTTGTTGTTCTGGAGACTGAAAACTTGATTGATCCACACCCTCAAACGACATTTATAGGACTCAACCACTTTCTGCCTCTAGAAACCCCATCGTTTCCCTTGAAGCCCCTGCGTCAACCCTACTAGCCTATGCGTGCCTCTGCGCTGGCCTGGAGAGGGTTGCGTAACCCCAAACTAGGTGACGCAATCCCTACGCTGCCCTAGATGGCCTCTGCATAACCCTGGAGGTCTCATGTTGGCTCAGTGCTGCCATTTTTGGACTTGTGTAGCACCTGCGTAGTGACTGAATCCCTCTACGCTACGCAACTGCTGTGTAACTGTTGTTGTTGCCTCTGCTCCTCTGCGCCACTCCTAATTGCTGCTCCTTTGCCTCTTGTTGACTCTTGGCTCCAGGAGCAGATCATCCCCTTAGCCAATACTACCCCTCGCTACAGAAAACTCTTCTAGATATTCTTAGCAAACCCGCCCTAGAATTCCAGCTCAGTCTCTCAGCTCTTCCTCCGTGTGTGTGTGTCTCCAACTGGCCCTCAAGCCTTTCTCTTATACTTTTTCGTTGAGACATCAACGGTCGTGATTTAATCTCTTATCGACAACTCAGAAAAAAAGACTGCTTGATCCGCGTCACTTGGATCATTTCATCACGTGTTTAACTAATTCACTTTAACTTTTCTAATTCCCTAAGTTAGACTTAGGGTCATCATTATAAAAAATTAATTATTTTAATATTTCACACATTGGATGAAATTTCTCCAAACGCTTTTTGGGTTTGGAAGTGATGTGTTTCTTAACCCCTCCACAAAGTTTCAGGGCCAGAGCACACCTAATGCTACCCCAATACACAAAATCTCAACAAGAAATATGTACTGTACAGATACAGACTATACTGTACGGATTCCGTATGGACTATACTGTACGGATTCCATACGGATTGTATGGTTTTTTTTTTTTCTTTTCAAAAACTTCTCTCAAACTGCATGCAGCTCACATCATTAAATGATGTTCGTACTATACCTTTTGTTGTCTTCTATGCCTTGATTTTCATGCTCTGATTTTCCCACAAATCACTCCTTCAGCTTGCTGCAACAAATTTCTCTTTCAGAACTTTTCTCCAGCCTTCAGCCTCTTTTCTCCAATCTGCTCATTTAGAATGAATGCAAACTCTCTTTTCCTTTCCCCCTTTTGTTTCCCTAAATGACTTTTGGGCAATCCTAAGATCTAATGGCTCAGATTCATTTAGATCAGTGATGAGAATAAATGTGCATTTAATTCTCACTTTCTATTTTTTAATTCACCCATTAAATAAAGTACCCACATTTTACTTTACATCTAGAGTCACTTTTCACTTTATAATCTAACATTGACTTTAACACTTATAAAGTCACACTTCGGAAAAGAATTATTTTGGACACTTTTCCCTAGGTAAAGACTAATCCATGGGAAACCACTTTTCCAAGGTACATTAAAAATCAACACTCAGCCGGAGAATCATCAACAGAGAGAGGCAGAGAGACATCTAGCACAGCCAGTGTCAAGCCAGACAGGTTGACCCAGAGCCAGCGTAGAGCCATGCAGGGCTACGCAAAGGTTGCGTAGCGGCTGAGAAGGTTTCCGAGATTTAGCTTTTGGATCAGATCCAGAAGCCGGGAGCCGGGCTGTGAGACCGGGAGGCCAAGATCTAAGATTCTAGGAGTCAGATCGATCCTTTCCTGGGGTGACGCAATGCCAAGAGAACGTGACGCAGTGCCTATATAGTCACTGCGCAGAGGCAGCGTAGGGACCTCCAGGGGCAGTGTTTCCAGTGACCAGATCAGCCAAATTTTCCAGTGATTGAGTGAGGTAAAACTCACAATTCTTTCTACCAGTATTTCTCTCTCTGTAACTGAATAACCCTTGAGGTATTCAGCGATGTATTCAGGAATTGCTACTGCTTAATAATACAAACCCTCAGATTTGCTGCACTAGTTTTCCTGCATTGGGTTTTTCTAGGGACTTAGTCCAAAATAAAGGTGTCCTATGTGTGATTTGATTCTTGCTCAGTTTCCTTGTTTCAAAATCATAAAGTATTAAGTGTAGGTTGCTTCAATAATTTACTTCAGTAATTCATGAAGAAATCTGAATTAATTTTGTAACGTAATTTACATAACAGAAGTAAATTCAGTGAGTTGCAGTAGGATTCCTGAGATTGTCCAATCTAGGAATTTTCACATTCTCGTCTATTGCAATCAGATTAATAAAAAGCTGATTTTTGGGTGGGAGGTTCGGAATTTTTCCCGTGGTATCCCTTCTCCCCATTTAGAGGGAGGATCTTTGATTGTGGGTGAAGTAATCTCTATAATTTAGTTTCTCTGATTTCTCTTTTCCTAATTTCATTTGCTAATCTCAGTCATGCATGGTTAGTCTCTTAACATAACACTCATCCATTTTTATTTTGGCATAAGTTTAACATTGGTTTATGTTTGTTATTTCCATTACTTAAGTACTTGCATTGTACAATCCATTTACAACACATGCAATATTTATTTTTGAGCAACCAAGTATTTTATATCTATTTGGCAAACTTAGACTATTTCCACTCATCCATCTACTTGGTTCTGTAAGTTTCTTGAATACATTGCTTCAATACATTTTGTCAAATCATGTTTATGTGGCATTTTGTTCAATGATGATTATCTCTTGAAGCAGTCTTTTGCCATTTCATTTGGAGCAATTTATTTCACTTGCAAACAATATATTCAGAACTTGTGGAGCTACATTGAGCTAATTGTTCCACTTTTCATTCTCCATTGAAAGATGTTGGTACCATTTACTTGAAAATTATCTCTCATTGTATCAATAGTTTTCTTGGAAACAGAAATATTCACACAAGCATCTTATTTAGGCATTCTTAGTATTAATTTGCATCTTTACTATCTTACTTCCAAGCATAAGCTTGGTTGAAAGACTCTAAGACCACCTTTCTCACCCAGTTTGTGAAACATAGACCGCCTTTTGTGGTTAACATGGTGACCTTGCAAACATTAGAGTCACAGTCTTTGCAGCGTCAGAGGCATCAGGTGGTTAGATTTCCAAGGGAGGTATCATTAATATAGTCTTTGCTATCTTTCAATGGACTTCTCTCCACAACCTACACTAGAGACTAGTTTCAAAACATTGGAGAGAAAGGATTCATCTAGGTACGAATTTAACTTAGAACAAACCAAGATAATTGCATTGCACATTTGATACGTTGCACATCATTTCAAATTAGTCATCTTTGACCGCTTTAAATTTACTTGCAATATTATTGGTCTCATGTACTTGTTATGATGAATAGTCTCATTATTACTTGATGTTATCATCTCTTGTTATTTGAATATTTCCTTTAACAAGTACAATCTCTATTTACATGTTGCAAGTAATATTCTTAGGTTTATTGATGGGATATTTTCAATATGAAAATTATTACTGCAGCGATTGATTTATTTCGCCTACTTATTAGATAAGTTATTTACAGATTCTTCAATAAATTTTGAAATAAACACAGCTGCAGTACTTCACTCTAATCAAAAGCAGAAGAACATAAATAACACATATAGTACAATAGAAACAACCATATGAACACAGTTATTTTTGGATAATTGTCCCCGAAAAAACCCAATGTGGGAAAACCGGTGCAGTAGATGAGGGTTTGTATTTATCTTCAGCAATGAAAAGAATGTTTACAGAGATCCTGATGGTCATAATCAAATATCATACACCTGATGTGAATTTTCCGAACACTCCGGAAGAATTCCCAACACAAGGGATGACCTCCTGCACCCTCTATGTTAGTCTACGTAGCCTCTCTGCGTAGTCCCTACCTAGACTGGGTAAGTCTACGTGGAGGGCAAGTGTTGTTGCTCAACGCTGCCTTCTCCTCGTCCTCTGCCTTCTTCCTCTCTAACTCTGCTGACCTCTCCCTCCTCCTTCTGCCTCTGCAACCCTGCCTCTACAAACTCACCCACTAAAATCAAATTCTCTTACCTCAGAATCGATTTCCCTCGAGTACTAAGAATGTGCCTAGCTTGATTTCCAAATGACCCTCAAGCCTTCTCTTATAGTCTTCTCGTTGATGAACCAACGACCCAGATTATAGCTTTAATCAATGGCTCAGATTAAAAGATGACTTGATCTTTGTTTTCTAGAAGATTCACACTCTGCTTTATTAATACCCTTTAATTATTTAATTTCCGTAAGTTTAGACTTAGGAATCACATTAAAATAATTAATTATTTTAATAAAACAAAATCCAAGTGGAATTTCCACAAACGATTTCTGGGTTCTCTGGAAAACTGTTGTCCAAGCCTCTCCTCAAAATTTGAGACCTGGAACACTTCTCGATGCTACAAAAATCAACACTCCCTCTTAGCGAGGAAAGTGTTCAAAGATGGTACCAACTGTATTGCTCTGATTCTGAAACATCTGTTGCACTGCTGATGTCCTAGTTGTTGCCTCTCAACTCTACGTTGTTGCCCTCTGTACTACTACCTGTGACACTAACTCTGCCACTGCCGCATCCGTACTGCAGCTCCCTTTGTCTCTGAAGACCACCCATTTCGTCACAGGAACAGGTTCTCGACCATCCCCATCTTTTCTCTAAATTAAGTAAACTTAATCTTACTCAGAGCTTTAGTGAGGATATCTGTCACCTATTCTCCTGTAGGAGTGTACCTCAACTGCACGACTCCCCGTTGGACATAGTCCCTAATGAAGTGGCACTGAATGTCAATGTGTTTCGATCGGTCATGAAGCACAGGATTCTCAGAGAGCTTGATGCAACTCTGATTATCACACATAATTCTGGTGGTTCCATCCTCTTCTTAAGTTCAAGAGCAATTTACGAAGCCATATGGCCTCGCAAAAAGTTGTGCTTGCTGCCATATATTTTGCCTCGGCTGAGCTTAGTGCGATACACTAGGAATCCAAGACTGAAACGATACCCACTGATACTTTTCCGATCCACTATGCTTCCAGCCCAATCTGCATCTGTAAACCCACTCAATTGGACCTCATTGCCCTTGGTGTACTTCAATCCATACTAGATTGTCCCCTTCAAGTATCTGAGAACATGTTTGGCTGCTGCCTAGTGAGCCCTCCTTGGTTCCACCATGAACTAACTGAGGGTATTCATTGCATAACAGATGTCTGGTCTAGTGTTGACCAGATACATCAATGATCCGATGAGCTGCCTATACAAGGTGGGATCAGCCTCATCATCCTCTGTTGTGTCTATCTTCTTCCAGTTTGTAATCATCGGTGTGGCCATGGGTCTATAGTCTTCCATCTGAAGCCTCTTCAGCATCTTTGTAGTGTATCTACCTTGCCCAAGGAAGATTTCTCCCTTTTGTTGCTAGAGCTCCAAACCAAGAAAATAATGCATATGCCCCAGATCCTTCATGTTGAATTCGATAACCAAATTTTCCTTGCAGTCCTTGATGAGCTTAGATGATCCAGTAAGAAACAGATCATCTACATATAATACCAGGATTAACAGCTCATCCCCTACTCTCAAGTAGTAGAGATTGGGATCTGTGTCACTCTTGATGAAACCCATCTTCTACAAATATGTATCAATTCGCCCATACCATGCTCTAGGGGCTTGTTTTAGACCGTACAAGGATTTCTTAAGCCTGAAAACATGAGTCTTATGCTCATGTGTCTCGAAGCCCTCTGGTTGTTCTATGTACACTTCCTCCTCTATCACCCCATTCAAGAACGTTGTCTTGACATCCATCTAGTGAATCTCCCATCCCATTTGCGCTGCTGGAGAGATGATGGATTTGATAGAAGTGTACCGAGCTACAGGGGTGAAGGTTTCCTCATAATCGATCCCTTCTTTTTGTGCGTACCCCTTAGCCACAAATCTGGCCCCTTAGCCACAAATCTAGCCTTGAACTTCTCTATGTTGTCGTCTACAGCATACTTGATCTTGTAGATCCACCTTGATCCTACAATTGACCTGTCCTATGGTCTAGGGACTACTTCCCAGACATTGTTTGTCATGATGGAGCTATACTCCTCCACAATGGCATCTACCCACACCTGATGTTGAGTTGCCTCCAGAAAGCTACGAGGTTCTCCGACCTGAGCTACCAGTGCCTTGTATCTGTCAAGTTGCCTCCGTACCCTCTTCCCATCTCTAGGGGCTCCAACAAATTCCTCTGCATGCCTCAAAATTTGTTGGAGTTCTCTGCTTGGTCTTCCAGTTGTGGTGGGTGGTCTTACGTGCTCTCCTACCTTCTCTTCTTCGAAGGAACTCTCCTCGGAATCATTGTGTCATGGAGAGGCACTCGACCCATCCTCTGTAGGTCGTTGAGGCTATACTAGTGGATCCTCCTCAATCTGTGTATCTGTAGCCATTTCCCGGGATCTTCTAAAGGCTCTCTCCTCCATTAATTTCATGTCTTGCCTTACTACGATCGTCCTGTTTTCTGGAATATAGATGTGATATGCCTTCGCATTTTCACTATAGCCCACAAGATAACCCTTTTCCACAGTTTGTTCCAACTTCTTCCTCTTCTCATCTTGTACGTGGCAATACACCATACTGCCAGATATCCTAATATGGCTCACCTCCAGCTTGTTGCCTGTGAACACACTCTCAGGAGTTACCTTCCCCAACACTCGGGGTACCCTGTTCTGCACATACACAATTGTATTGCAAGCTTCTGCCCACAAAAATTTGGGCATGTCTTGGTCATATAGCATTGCCCTTGCAGCTTCTACAATGGTCCTGTTCTTCCTCTCTGTAACTCTATTCTGCTCTGGATTGTATGGAGTTGTCCATTCTCTCTTGATGCCTTCCTTTGCGCAGAAACTAGTGGAGTCTTTATCGATATACTCTCCACCATTATCTGACCACAGCTTCTTGATCTTCTTTTCGGTTGAATTTTCTACCAGCACCTCGAAATCTTTGAAATGTTCAAATACTTCATCTTTGGTTTTGAGAAAGTAGATCCAAGTCTTCCTAGATTGGTCATCGATGAAGGTAGCAACATACTTTGCACCACTAAGAGCAGTCGTGGACATTGGACAGCAAATATCTGAGTATATCAACTCCAATACGCTCTTGGCCTTGCTGCTGCTTCATGTAAATGTTGCTTTGGCATACTTCCCTAGTATGCATCCCAGTAGACCTCATCTCTCCTTGTGCTGAGTTCTGGAGCTCCTATGACAGTCTTCCTGAGAATCTTCAGGGCTCCATGATGTAAATGCCCCATCCTTTTATGCCATAATTCATTCAGATCCCTTTTGTCTGTATTGCCAATCAGAGCCATTGGAGATTCAAGCTGGAGCTTATATAGTTTATGGCTCTTTACTCCAATTTGTGCCTTCTTTTTCTAGCTAGGATGTTTGACATAAACTGTGTTTCCAATGAAGCATACGTCATAACCCTTGTTCTGAAGTTGAGATACTGAGAGAAAATTCATCCCCAACCCTGGTACATGCAAAACATTTGTGGCTCGAATCTTATTGCCAGCTTCTGTCTGAAATATTATGGTACCTCTTCCAACGGGGGTACACTTGGCCTTGTTTCCCATTGTAATCTCGAAATTCATCTTCTCTTTTTGGTAGCTCGAAAAACATTCTCGAACCCTCGTCATATGAGCAGATGCTTCACTATCAATATACCAAACACCTGGAGGGGTCGTGCTTGACACACAAGCGAAATCCTCCTCTAGTCGGGATGCCAGCACAATCATGTCATGTTCCCTCTGTTTTTCTAAGTGCTTTGGAGGACAGCGTGAGTCCTTCTGACTGTGTGGACCCTTTTGAATGTCGGATCTTTGGTCCATAGCAGATCCTCCCTTTCTGTCTTTAGCCTTTTTCTCTAATACCATGTGAAATACTCAATCTAAAAATTATAACTGCAATGACTGATTTATTTCGCCTACTTATTAGATAAGTTATATACAGATGCTTCAGTAAATTTTGAAATAAACACAGCTGCAGTACTTCACTCTAATCCAAAGCAGAAGAACAGAAATAACACATATAGCACAATAAAAACAACCATATGAACAAAGTTATTTTTGGACAATTGTCCTTGGAAAAACCCAATGTGGGAAAACCAGTGCAGCAAATAGGGGTTTGTATTTATCTTCAGCAGTGAAAATAATGTTTACATAAATCCTGACAATTAGAATCAAATAGCATACACCTGATGTGAATTTTTCGGCCACTCTGAAAGAATTCCTAACACGCAAGATGACCTCCTGCACCCTCTACGTCAGTCTGCATAGCCTCTCTGCGCAGTCCCTGCCTAGACTACGTAAGTCTGCATGGAGGGCAAGTGTTGTTGCTCAGCGTTGCCTCTTCCTCGTCCTCTATGACTCTGTTGACCTCTCCCTTCTCCTTCTGCCTTTGCAACTCTGCCTCTACAAACTCATCCACTGAAATCAAATTCTCTTACTTCATAATCGATTTCCTTCAGGTACTGAGATTGTGCCCGGCTTGATTTCCAAATGACCCTCAAGCCTTCTCTTATAGTCTTCTTGTTGATGAATCAACGGCCCAAATTATAACTTTAATTAATGGCTCAGATTAAAAGATGACTTGATCTTCGTTTTTTAGAAGATTCACACTCTGCTTTATTAATACCATTTAATTATTTAATTTCCCTAAGTTTAGACTTAGGGATCACATTAAAATAATTAATTATTTTAATAAAACAAAATCTGAGTGGAATTTCCACAAATGATTTATGGGTTCTCTGGAATACTATTGTCCAAGCCTCTCCTCTAAATTTGAGACCTAGAACACTTCTTGATGCTACAAAAATCAACAATTGAATCTCATTTGCAAGCATTATCTTTCTTTTCAAGTAGCATTCTCTCTATTTTGCAAGTAGTGTGGATCTCTACATTGGCAATCTTTACTTTACTTGCAAATTTTGTTAGTCCATAGACTTGTTATTTTTCTCATGATTACTAGATGTCAATAACTTTTGTTACTTGAGCACTCTCCTTACAAGTACCATTTCTTTGATAGTTGTAGGTGATATTTATATGCTCATCTTGGTCTAACAATTTCATTTTTGCAGGATTATTTATCATTATATCTTGAATCTTATTTTGAACAAGCATTCGGCATTTACTTTGAAGCACTGATCATTTTGGATATATCATTGAATGTTGCTCATATGTTTATGTTTGTTCACATTTTGGAAATCAACTCATCTTTGACAAGTTTCTCCTAACTTTAGTCTCGTAGAAACTCACATTTCCCATTAGGGACCACCCCCTTGGCTTAACTAGGAGAGAGCTTTAATGGAGAGAGTAGGGATAAGGTGACAGCCCCTTCTCTTAATTTTCCATCAAAATAACACCTTGTGGGGTTGAGGATTTTCCCCACACTAACCTAGGTGTGCAAGCGAGGCAGCAACAATCCTCATACCTACCTCTCTTTCTCTTGATCAGCATCGAGATGCCCAATTTTCTAGTATTGAACTCTCACTTTGTATGTGTGTGTGTTTATATATATATATGCATACATACACACATATATCTTTCATTGTTGATTAGACCTAGTGATTCGCTTAGATACTTATCTTTGCTACACTTTTTCTTTAGCTTTCCTTTATCTTGCTTTTAGCATTACCTAGGAGTTGTTACTTTTGCACCCCATAATGTACTCACACCGGATGTATCTTTTAGTCCCAGTGACCTACTTTTGTGGTGGTTTGTTGGACATTAGCAAAATTAGTTTACCTTATCTTTATTCAAATTGAAGATTTAGTCATTCTATTAACATTGCTTTGAAAAGAAGATTTCAGTTCCGAGCTAGATTGCAGTGATTCTTCATTCATGTATTTTTTTTTGTCAATTTTATTTTCCTCAACAGAAATAATTATTATAAATTATATGTTTTAATGCATATAAATTCTCTTATTTTGTTGAAAAAAAATGATTTTTTTTCCAATATGCATATATGTCTATTTTTTTTGTAGACGAAAGAGTGATTAAAACATAGGGACAATTGTGTGCCCTCGGCCTTTTAAAGCTATAAGTTTGTCTTGTGTAAGTAGGTCACTACATGGTAACCCTATTGGTCATGGGCTCTTTTGACCACTCTATGTCAAACATGGTTGCTTGGGAGTGGAAGCGGGAGCGGGGAGTTGGAGCGCCATTTTCAAAAGCTCCCAGTCTGAAGCGTTTCGGGGAGCGTTTATATATATATATATATATATATATATATATATATATATATATATTGATGCATATATGTCAACAAAAGCATGTAGAATGATCAATTAGACATAAAAAACATAAAAACATAGATTGAATCATATAACATCAATCATATAGAAGTTATAATCTTCATCAACCACGCCCACAAGTTGGAAGCATACAACATATTGACTCTTGAGTCTCGCGAATCATGAATCTGAAGGTTTCAAGCTTTCAAAATTCAATATATAACATTTATCATCATTGATTTCAAATTTCAATATCTAACATTTATCATCATTGATATATATCGTAATTCATTTATCATCATTGGTTCATTGATTTCAAAATTCAATATACATTTATCATCATTGATATATAACATTTATCATCATTGATATATATCATTTATCATCATTGATTCATTGATTTCAAAATTCAATATATACAATTTATCATCATTGATATATAACATTTATCATCATTGGTTCATTGATCACCATATAACTTTCATGAAGCATCATATTCATAATTCATAATGACTTGTAAAGTTATAAATGCCAACTTCAAAGTTTCACCTTTCAAATTCAAACTTCAAACTTAAATTGTCATTAAATATATGAAAGAGTCAAGTTTCAACTGTTCAACTGTCAACAGTTATAAAAGATAAAAACTACTAGAAAATAGAAAAGACTAGTAAACAACAAATCTATTTTATCTATTAGCTGGCCCCTTGCCACGCCCACGAAAAATGTCTAACTTGTGCAAGCCACGAGGAAATGATGGTCTTCTAGTACTCTCAGGAGTACCACGTCCACGACCATGACTAGAAGGTGGAGGCTGAATCTGCAAAGGACCAATAGTTGGATATCAAGAACTGGCACTGACACTAGCACTGGCACTGGCACCCGCATTGCTACTGGATGGTGGGATTAGCCCTGTGTGTGGCGGTGCTGCTGATGCTTCATCATCACCCCTAAAAAGTTCTACTTCCAATTCTTCCATATGTACTGTGTCGTCCTCCAAATTATCATCCTCTGGATTGTTGTCCCAGACTCTGTATGATTGATCCTCATATGCCCGATCACAGTAATGGCTCAACAACCTCAAGTTGTAATGCACATAAACCAAGTTTTCAGCTCGGTTTTCATTCAGCCTGTTTCTTCTCACATTATGTATGAAGTTGTAGGTGCTCCAACACCTCTCTGCAGAAGAAGTATTCACAACCTGTGAGAGAACTTTTTTTGCCAACTTTGGCAAAAGTCCCATACCGCCATATGCTTTGCACCATGTGAAAGCATCAAATCTGTCTCTGTCTTCCATTGCATGGAAAGAACCAAAGTTAGCAGTGCAACTGAAGTATTTGCCTAATTCAAGGCACAATCTAGCACACTCCTCCCTGTCGGGTACCAACTTGTCTAATGCCTTCATGTACCCCTCTTATACCTCTAGATCTGTGTGAGGTTTGATCCTAACCCCACCTCTAGGTGCAGGTTGGCCCAACCAAGATGGAGAATAGTATTTTGGCATAAGGATATACACCAAGGCATGTAGTGGAACATTGAGTTTATTCCACCGTGCACACACACGGTCATGAATCATAGCATACAAGTTGGGATCATTATCCTTAACAAAATCTTTTATTTGGCCCAACATGCTGTCCATCTACACATAAACCTCCCCAATCACTGGTTTATCTGTATCTGCAAACCGAATCATGTGATAAATGGGCTTGGTGAAATTCAAAATTTCCCTCACACATGCCCAAAACAAAGGATCAAGGGCGGTCTCCTCCACATGTTCAAAACCTTGCTTGTCAACTATTGTCTCTGCCCTGTCCTTTAATACCTGCTAGTGTGGGCTTAATACCACTACAGCCAATGACTCTCTTACCTTCAAAAGGCGCCTGAAGGTGAGGTAATAGCTAGCAAATCTAGTCTTTGCTATCTTCAACAACTCCAATTTGGAGTGAATACAGAAAAGTCCATGGGTACTGCTATGATTTGTAATAAATTTTATCATTTTTTTACCTCTCTTGTACAAATCACCAAGCCATTTGAATTGAGGTTGTTTGTTTTTAATGATGTCATGCATCAAAAGGTTCATTGTGTGAACCAAACACCCAGACTAAAATATGTTGGGGTATTTATCCTCAATAATTGCTCCTACTGCCTTACAGTTAGCAGCATTATTAGTAATAACTTGTATGACATTGTATGGCCCAGTCTTTTCAATTATTGCAAGTAATGGTTTTGCAATGTTAATGCTGGTCTTGAATTTGTCTGAATAATCATATGCTGATAGGAAGATTGCACCACTAACCGACACAGCCAAAACACTTATCAATGGCTTTCCTTTTACATTGGTCCATCCATCAGAGACAATGGACACCCCATGCTCATTCCACGAATTTGTCATTCTAGCCAAAGAATGGTTTATTTTAGCTTTTTCATGATCAAGACCCACAGTTTTGGCCTTGTCATTCCCAGTGCTCCTGTATCCTTTGGGGGCATCATTAATGGCAGAAACCATTTCATGCCAATAAGGTGAGCGAAGAACATTGAATGGCACCCCACATGCATATCGAAACCGGAAAATTTTTGAATCCACATCATTCCTACACCCTTCGTCAAGGAAATCAAATATGGTTCTACGCCTTAATCCACGTGTGCCACTGCCTCCATAACCACTGCCATGGGTGGAAGTTGATCGACTTCTTTGTCCATGATGTGATGCACCTAATGGTGTATAAGAATCAATGAAACCCCTAGATCTTTTAGATCTCTGTAGGGCAGCCTCCTCTTCCTTTCTATATTTCTCTCTCTGTTGCTAGCACACTAACACAAATTTTGATTCCTAGATTTTTGTCTTTATCCCCTAGCATTTTCCAACAAAGGTGCCTTCTCGCACGGGTGTATGAACCATGGTATTCTTTATTGCAATGGGGGCAAAGAAATTTAGTGGTTCCACCACCTTTCCCTCCTTTCTGCCTTTGAACATATTTCCACAAAGGTGTCTGAGTTTCGTCTTGTCTAATTGGGGTATCTGTGGCCTCATGTTCTCCACTCCCCCTTCCTCCTCAGCATAATCCTTGTCCTCTTTAGGATTTTCATCAAATCCACCATAACCCACTTCTTCATCCTCCTCTTCTCTAATGTGCCTCTTTCTTCTACTCTCCAACACCATTAATACAAAGAAAGGAACTAGCATGATGAAAATCCCTAGCCATATAGCCATGATGTTTCAAGTTTCAAGTTTCAAGTTTCTAGCCTGCAAAAAAAAATGGAGAAATGCCAAATGGGAATAGGAAATGCAACATAGAAAAAAACAATTCAATTTTTAAGTTTTCAACACAATAAAATGCAACATTCAGAAAAAAAAATCAAGTTTTCATTTTTGAACAACTTAAAAATTCATCCTAGAAAATACAAAACTAGATTAGAAGACCTACCTCTTTCTTGCAATCCTCCTCTTTCTCTCTTGCAACTTGCTCCTTGCTCTCTCCTTGGCACTTCCGCAGTTCCGCTCTACAACTCTTGCTCCAAGCTCTCCTTCTCTCCAACTCTTGCTCCAGGCTCCTCTTGCTCTCACTCACTCAACTAAAACAATAAAACAAAATGAGGGGAGGGTGGGCTTTTATTTACCCAACCCACCTCCCTCCCTCTCCAAATAAAAACGAATTTTTTGAAGATTTTTTTTCACGCTGTTGGGGAGCGCTTTTTTTGCCGAGGAGCGTTCAGGAGCGAACGCTCCCCCGACCGCTTCCGGCATTTAAAAAACGCTCCCGAAGCGTTCTTTTAATGCTGGAAGCGCTCCCTGAAACGCTCCCGAAAAGGCAAGGAGAATTTTTACAGGCTCGAAAGCACGCTACCGAAAACGCTCCCTCAGCATTTTGAGGAGTGCGTTTCCGAGTGCTCCCAAAATGCTCCCGAACGAAGCGTGTTTCGGGAGCGGGAACGGGGTGGGGGGTGAAGCTTCCCCGCAACCTTGGTGTCAACAACCCCATAGCAGTACACCCCTTTTTTCACAAAAGGGATCCATCATGCTCGAGTGTCCGTGACATTCAATTTTCATCATCAGTCAACAATTTGTAAATGACGTTAACCCATTCTAAACATTTCTAATGTAAATAATCATAGTAAGATCATCATGTATGTAACAACCTAGGTAAGCCTAGTATTTTGGTGATGCTTTCTATCCTAGGAGGTTTTTCGTCTTACTGATTCATCTGTGTCTCTAGACACAAATGATCGGCTGAGTTTTTCCCCTCCAACCTCACCCCAAAACTAGGGTGAATTTTTTCGTCAACATATTAAGTGAGTCCTAGTGTTTTTCATCAAATCTTGTAAAAGTAATTTGGGAATGATCATAGCTAATTGGCTAGGTCATTTTATTACAGATTGTTGGGTCTACTAGATCATATTTTGAGTCACAAAATTGGGTAGATTATTGAGGTTCTATGGTGTTCCCCGTCATGGGTTTAATGTATTAATCTTTTGTAAAGAGGGTTGGAAAAATAATTAATCGCCTCATAAGTCAATTAATTAAATTTTCTAGCCAAATTAAATTAAAAATCCTAAGTTAGAAATTTAATTAATTTTATGTCCTAGGTAAATTTAAATTCTTTAAAGGAAAAATTCATGGGTCTCAAAAAAATAAATTTTTAAAGGGTCTGGGCCAAGGGAATATTGAAAATTTTGAGAAATTTTGGACCCTTAATGCTTGGTAGTTAAGTCAAAGTCAATTTTTTAAGGTAATTAACTCAAAAAAAAAAATTGAGTTTCTTAAAATGGAATTAAATGAAACATTCTAAATTCCTCAAAAAATATTAATTTTGACAGACGAAATTAAAAGATAATCAAATCTTTTTTTACGATTGAGATTACTTTGACGAGGATCAAGCGAACTAGCCGCTTAAGAATTTATCTATAAATTAGAGGTCGGTGTTAGTCGATTTTTCATCTGATCTTTTAGATCGTGTACTAGCTCTTGAAGCTCTCTTGTACTACTTCTAGTCTTTGGGGTTTTACTTGATGGTGATGTTCCTCTTTAGCATTTTATGGTAATCTTGTTCTTAATATTCTGTCGGTAATTATTTTAATGAATTGTTGATTAATAGCTCTTGTAGAGTAATCCACTGCACAGGTACCTTGCTTAGGTTACTGATAAGCAGGTATCTCAAATTCTTGAAAATTTTATTTTTATCTTATTTCTCTATTGATTTAACAGTTTAACTTTAAGTGTGCAGAAACCTCTCAAATTTAAAATTGGATGTTTGGGGGAAGTCCTCGACTGGACCAACTAACTCCCAAGGAAATAAGATCTGAAGAGCCCTCCGGATCTAATTCCCCAAGCTTATCATAAGCTCTCTTCTTGCAGGGTTTTCTAAAGTTTATGCCTAAATAAGAAAATTTATCTTAACTTTTATTTATCGAATTTAAAGTTAGATCTGGCTAGTAAGAGCCTTAGATCTTCAGATCTGGGAATGGAGTCTAACTCACACTCCTTAGATCTGACAGATCTGCAACTCTTGTGCATAGATCTGTAGATATATTGTATAGTTCTGTAATTTTAATTGTGTAAATATTTAAAAAAAAAAAAAAAAAATTAATTTCTAACTCGCAATCGAGGTTTCATTTTTAGATTTTTGTATATGTGTTGGGTTTCTGGGTTTTGGTTCTTGGTTTGTGCAAGTGTGAATCTGAGGGTTTTTCAAAGGAAATTCCAAGATCCGAGCAATATCTAGGCCTTGGAGGATAATATCTTGCCTCGGAATACATAATTTTTGCAGGGAAAAGTTTCATTCAAGATCATCAAATTTTTTCCAGATCTGGTTTTTCTCATAATTAAATTTTTGGGCAAAAAATTTTCAAATTTTTTTAAGGGGTTTTGATTTTACAAATTTTCAAGGATGTAAACCCTTTAGAGATTTAAAATTTTTGAGTTGATTCTTTGGTGAATTCGCCCTTGAATTTCTTGCAGCAATCACTGAAATTTGAGAAGGGTCTCATCAATTTTGTGAAGTAGAAAATCGACTTGTCCAAAAACCTGTCTAGTTGCAAATCTTTGGGATCAAGCAAAATCTTCTAAGATCTTTTCTCCTTCCAGCCTCGCATAGTCCCTTGTTGTTGCGTCTTGCTCCATTTATGCCTTCGTTTTTCCCTGTTTGCATTTTTTTCTTTCTGCCTTTGTTCCTCCTTCACGCAGCTGCTCCCTCATCCGCTATCTGTTGGCTGCTCCTATGTCCCTTTCTATTGTTGTTTGAGCTTGCAGCTTCATTCTTTTCTTCGTAGCCTTCTTCGCCTGCCCAATTTTCTCCTTCACGCAACCCTAGCTCCCTTTATTCCTCCTTTCGTTGCCTTTGTCGTCACTCCCTCTGCTACATACCACTTGCCCCATCTCCTTTATTCTTCCTCGCAGCCTTACCCTGCCTGCGTGCTATCTCTTCAAGCCTTCAATGGCCCCTCCCGCTCACAAAACCTAATCACATGACAATCAAATCAAAAGGAAACATTTCGATTTAATTTTTAAGTTTCCGTTTGATTTGTTTCTTAAATGAAATTCTTTTAAAATTTTCCATTTTTAACTCCAAAACATTTAAAAATAACATTTTATTTTTTTTGTAAAGTTTGGTTTAATTTTGAGTTTGGCTTTTCATTTACAAAGAAAAAAAAAAAAAATCAAAATTTTAATTAACCTTTGAAGAAATCAAAAAAAATTAATTTTTAACATTAGTCAAATTTAATTTAAATTCTTTCAATTCTTTTTGTATGATACTTAAAACTTTTTTGGGAAAAAATCAACTTTTGGGACATTGGGGTTTTGAGCCATTTAGATGATAAAAGTATTAAGCCTCAAGGAAATATTTAATTGTGGAGGAGTTCTTATAGTTGACATGATTTAATTTTTTCTATATCTTAAGTTTGACTATTGGAGAAAAATTAAAAATTTATTGGATTTGCATTATTTTAGAAGATCGTTTAATCCATAAATTGTTTCACGAAGTGTTTATTTAGCATCGAAATTTCATGGTATTTCTTGATGATTAATTACTAAGATTTAAGTGTTGAATAATTTCATATGCTTCAGCTGAGTTTGATGATCATTGGCATGGGATTTCTAAATATTTGCTATCGATTAAAATCGCCTATTATTTAATTAACTCTTGTTTCATTTACTTGAATTATTGGATCTTTATTGAATATTTAAATTTGGGAAATTTTCTAGTAATTGCAATCGATATTTTTGAGAGCTCTATTGTGGATCTATGACAAATTGTATATCTTTCGTTTGGGTAACTTTTGGCATCTTCATAATTGGCATTTTCACGTTAAATCAAATAATTTGTAATCTAAGTACTTTGGGTTTTAACATCACATTTCACTAAAAATTATCGTGCATTTGCATATTAAGTTAGCCTTGCATATTTAAAATCCACTTCCAAGCATAAGCTTGGTCGATAGAGAGATAGGTATGCGAAAATTCCTAGATCTTACAATCTAAGGAATCCTACTGCAACAACTGAGTGTACTTCTCCTATTATGTAATTTACTTTTACAGAATTAATTCAGATATGAATTATTGAAGTAACTACTCAAGCAGCCTACACTGAATAAAATATGATTCTGAAACAAGGAAACTGAGCAAGAAATCAAACACACAGGACACTTATTTTTGGACACAAGTCCCCGGAAAAACCCAATGCGGGAAAAACGACGCAGCAGATATGAGGGTTTGTATTATTAACCAGTAGTTTTCTGAATACAAACTCTGGATGCCTTTTTGGCAATCCAGTACAGAGAAATCACAGCAGACAAAAATAGTGAGTTTTACCTCACCCTGCAAGTCTCGATTGATCCGAATCTGAACTCGCGAAACCCTAGCTCCCTCTGCACCAGTGATGACAATATTGTCGAAATATCGCAATATTTTCAGGGAAACAAAATATCGCCAAGAAAATATCGCGATATTTTCTCTCCCTGAAAATATCGTGCGACGACTGAAAATATCACCAGGCTTCTTCTGGCCGCAGCTAGAAAAGGGAAAAAACGATTTTTTTTTCATTTATGTTTGTGAGTGGCTGAGAAGGAAAGCTAAAGCATTGTGGAGGTTGTCAAATAGAAATTGGTGATCAAACAACCATTATCACCAGCACCTAAGAAGTTTTTCATCATCAAAGATTGAAGAACAATGAGACAAAATCCATCTCTTCCATTAACAGGTATGTTCTTCCAAACCAATACTTTAATGAATTTTTTTATAGATTTAGAGCTATGTATCCTTTCCTCTTTGCCTACCAACATTGTGTTACTTTGTTTTTTTTTTCTATTTAATATGATTTTCATGCCCATGAGCCAATACAAGGGTTTTGACCATATTTGGACAACAAGCTTCATTTTTTTTAAACATTCTTATGCACCCTCTTATTGCCAATTTTTTATTCACGTTGCAAATGCCAAATAATGTATTTGTATTCTTGTAGTAATTTTTTTTTAAAATGGCATGCTTATTACTTATTATTTTTAAATTTTTATGCATAGTTGTTTAATGCCAATTTTTTGTTTTTTTGTGCCCTAGGTTTGAATTAGTTCACTACAAAAGTCAAATATGCCAAAAGCCTTGGACCCATTTTGGGAGTATGGGGAGCCTAATGGTGGGACAAATCGAGCATATTTATCATGCAAATTGTGTGGGACAAAAGTGACAAGAGGGGTTACGAGATTGAAATACCATTTGGCTAGACTCTCTGGACATGATGTTGCCTTTGTACAGTTTCTAGTCTGGATCTAACACAAAAATCTCTTGAATCTATGGATGAAAAAGACAGAAAGAAGGAAGAGGCAGAAAGAAACAAGGTTGAACGTGCAAGTAGATCTTTTTGTTGAAATTTGGTACCGGAGGACAGGTGGTTTCCTAAGGCTTTGATCTTTGGCCTAGGGAAAAGTGTCCAAAAGAATTTAATTTTTCTCCTAAAGTAACTTTATAAATTTTTATAAAGTTAAATCTAATTTAAAAGTGACATAAGTGATAAAGTTACTAAAGTGACTTTATAAAGTTATAAAGTCAAATCTAATTTTAAAGTGACTTTAAGTGATAAAGTTACTAAAGTTAAAGTGACTTTAAATAAAGTCAATGTAAAATTAGAAAGGAAAAAGTGACTTTGGAAATAAAAGACTAAGTGGGCCTTTATTAAAGTGGGGTGAATTAAAAAATGAAAAGTGAGATTTAAATGAGCATTTAATCTCAGCCCTAGATCTCAATCTATCTCAGCCATTGGATTTAGGGATTCCCCAAAAGTCACTTAGGGTTAGGTTAAAGGAGGAAAAGGAGGAAAAGGTCATCTATTCTTTCATGAGCAGATTGAGAGAGCAGGAGAAGGAGAGCAAGGGAGATTTCTGAGCAGAGAGGAGAAAGAGAGCAGCTGATAGAAACTTCAGCAAAGTCCGTACAGCAGCAAGGAGGCACGGATTCCAAGGCAGAAATCCGTACAGCAAGTGTTGGGCACATTTTTCGAGGGAGAGGCACAATTTTCAAGGAGAACCGTACAGCAGCTTCAGCATTTAATTCTGGGCAGATTCTGGGCACAAAAATCGAGGAGAGAGACTGCTGCTTGGTGGTACAGATTTCCGGAAATCCGTAAAGCAGCCGTACAGTCAGTTTCGGCACAGATTTCGAGGCAAAGGAGCGCAGATTTTGAGGAGAAGAAGCAGCTGGGTTTTCCGTACAGTCCGTACAGCAGTACGGCCGTACAGCTGGGCACAAAAATCGAGAAGCTCATTTCAGCATTCAATGCTGTCATAAATGCTGTAAAATTTCTGTTTTGGGTTTTTCCTGTTTTGCACGTTTTCCAAGGCGGAGTGAATGCACGGAAATCGAGATAAGTACTGTTGTTTAGTTGCTGAAATTTTTGCTGTAATTTCTGCCTCTCTGTAAAAGTATTTTCAGAAATAAGAAGGAGCTCTCAAGACTGGTTTTTCCCAAGAGTTGTAGGGGGTTTTTCCAGGGTCAAGTTGACCAAAAATCTCAGTGTTCAAATGTGTTGAATGACTGTTTCAGCTTGCTGTGTGTTTTGTTTTATTTCTGTAGTTTCAGCATTCTGTAAAAGTTTTCCAGAATTTGTGTTTCAGCAAAGTAATTTGTGTTTCAGCAAAGTAACTTGTGTTTCAGCAAAGTGATTTCTGTTTCAGCAAAGTGATTGCTGTTTCAGCAAATAAAAATTATTTTTTGAGTGTTGAATGTAAGGATATGGGAAAGGGCATTTAACCAAAAGGAGAAATAAGTGATACTGAAACCGGGGTTGGGAAAAACAAGAAAATTTCTACACTTTTGGCATATCTTATTATGATTTTGAGGCTGAGGGTAGTGGGAGGGGCTCCACAGCATCACCTGCAACAGCGAGTGGGAGGTCATCATGTTTTGTTCCACGAACAAGACATGGAACACAACTTTCCATAACATTAGTTGTTAAAAAAAGGAGAAGCTAGAAGCAGATAGAGTTATGGGGAAGTGTCTTTTTTGGAGTGACTTGCCTCTCAGCATCACCAAAACCAATCCATTTTGGCAGCCAATGCGTGATGTTGTTGTTGTTGTAGGCCCAAGTTACAAAAGTGCTACATATGAGGAGTTGTGGGGGCCAATCTTTAAAGCAGAAAAGCAGGACATCAACTCTAGATTGACAGAGTTGAAAAAGACATGGGAAGTGTCTGGATGCACAGTTATGTCTGACTGTTGGACAGATAGGAAGGGTAGGACCCTTCTAAATTTCTTGGGACATTTTCCTAAAGGTACCATGTTTATTAAATCAGTGGATGCATCAACACACATAAAAGATGCAGCAATGATATGTGAGCTATTAAATGGCTTCATCTGAGAGATTGGCGTGCAGAATGTGGTGCAAGTCATAAGAGATAATGTAGCTAATTATGTGGCGGCCGGCAAGATGCTTATGGAGAGACACCGCACATTGTTCTAGACTCCATGTGCAACACATTGAGGATATGGGAAAACTCTCCTTCATGAAGGAGGTGATTGATATGGCTAGGAGTGTCCCCAAGTTTATATATAACCGTGCTTTTGTTCTTAGCCTCATGAGGAGATTCACCAGAAATAAGGAGTTGCAGCGTCCTACAATCACACGTTTTGCCACTAACTTTATTACTCTTCAGTCTTTGCTTCGATGTCAGTTTGAGTTGAAGCAAATGTTTGTTTCTAATGAGTGGCATGATTGTAGATATAGCATGAGACAAGACGGGAGAGGCAATGCAAAAATGGTGTACACCGAGACATGTTGGCAGGGAGTAGAAGAAGTGTGCTCAATTAGTGAACCTATAGTAAAGGTTCTAAGATTGGTAGATGGGTTGAACCCTGCAATGGCTTATGTGCATGAGGCCATGGATAAGGCCAAGGAGGCCATTCATTTTTATTACGCAGACAAGGGTTTTGTTGGGCATGATAAACATATGATGTTATGGGATGTGATTGATAATCAATGGACAGGGATGCTTCATCGACCCATTCATGCAGCAACACTCTTCCTCAACCCTGCATTTTCATACAAATGCACCTTTGATTTTGATGGTGAGGTGATGGAAGGGCTCCATTCTTGTATTTAGAGGATGGTACCCGATCCTGAGCTTCGTAGCAAAATCAACTGCGAAATACAGTTTTATCAGGATTGTGTTGGCCTATTTGGCTTTGATGATGCTATTAGGGAAATGACCCTCTTCATGCCACGTAAGTGACAAGCCATCACTCATTAGAATTTTCAATTTAGAATTTACTTATTTATAATTCTAAATTTTTAAAATTAAATTATGTAACTTGCATTTGAAATTTTAATTATATTTTATGTTTTTGAATTTTTATTTCTTTACTTTGTTGTAGATATTTGGTGGCGAACCTATGGTGCAAGGGCACCATATTTACAGAAATTGGCCATAAGAATCCTAAGTCAAACATGTAGTTCTTCAGAGTGTGAGCGCAATTGGAGTGTATTTGAGAAAATACACTCAAAAAAGCACAACAGGTATAACTTTGACCTTCATCCTTCAGTTGAGCAATTACATTTATTGTAATTTTAAGTTATGACCCTCAAGTGTCAAGAGGGAAGACTCATTAGTTTTTTTTACACTCTTACAGGTTGGAATTGTTGGAAATTCTGAGAGGGCGGTGAATCAGTATTTCTTTTCAATTGTTAATTTTTGCCAGTTAGATTCTTCACAATTAAAAACAAAGAGGTGTATAATAATAATATTATTAAGGATTAATAAGAACTTCAGTCCTTTTTCAAATAATTGAGTACAATAGATGTGTGAGGGCACCAACCCTTCAATGAATCAGGCACCAACCTGTTGCCAAGCACCAACTTGGACTTAGATGAGGCTCCGACATCTAGGGCTTCGACCCTATCTTCTCAAGGCACCAACCTTGTGTTTAGGAGCACCAACTCCAAGGACACCAATCCTTTTGTCTTCTTTTAATAGAGAATGTGAATAGTGTTTACTTGAATATCCTTGACAAAATTCTTCACTGTTTAATCTTCCATTCTTCATACTATCTTCATTGTCCAACACCGAGCTCATTGTTTACATTGTTATAGATGTACCCATTGGAAAGAGGTATGAACTGTTCTTGACTAGACACCAAAAGTCCGAGCTTCAATAGGATAACACAAATCCGAGGAAGGTGTTAACTGTAGATCTGTTCATAAATCCGAGGCACAAGAGATGATCTTCCATAAAACAAGTCCGAGTTCTTCCCAACAACAAGTTCTGGTCCAAGTACCAAGCTACAAGCCTAGTTCGAGTCTCCAAGGGTGTTACAGATATCACACAATAAGTCTGAACTCTTTGTTGACTTATTTCCACAGGTCTGAAGTTTTGGGTTATCTAAGCCTTAACACAGGTCTATGACAATCCAAAGAGAATATGTCCGAAGCTCTGTATCACTGATCCAAAGTCCTGTAGCCAATTATCTTCTTCAATGAATCGAGCTTGGGTACATGTGTCTGTTCTGAAGTTTCACAATACTGAGCCTTTATATTGATCCACAGTCCTGTAGCATTTGTTGTGCTTGAAACCAGGTTGTTCTTCCCTTAAGGGTTCATGAGATGTGAACCTGTTCCCTTTCTCTATGCTTCACACTTTACCAAGCCACAGTCCTTATATTTGCTGAGATAATCACCGAAATTCTTGACTGAAACAAATGATTTTACCTTTATATTTATAGTGGTTTGTCATGTTTGAAAGGAGGTGACTGTTGGGGAAAAGGGCCGACATGAGAGTGTGAGTGTAGGTCGGCTCACAATTAATTAATATTTTTTTTAACTTAAAAAATCAGTATTTCATCAACTACTGGGAGTTTTAGGGCAAGTGAGGGCTTGTTAGAAAGAGGAAAAAATCCTCTTCAAGATGGTCTAGGGCTCATTTGGATTCGCTACCTCCAAGGTGCCAAAATTCATTTTTTCTTTGTAACTATCCTTAATTTTTGTGTGCAGAAAGTGCGTAGGACAGAATGCCTTCTCCATTGCTTGGCTTCTCCTTCATTTGTCTTCTCCATTGTTTGGCTTATCAATCATAGAGTCATAGCATCATCATGTAGGACATCTATGTCATCGTGATAGTACCCAGCAAGGTCATGAAGGTATAGCATCATGTATTCAATAGTAGTGCAGCATCATTAGGAGAACTTCAAATGATATCTTCCATGTTATCATTAATTCTTTCAACCTTCATCAACCTATTGCCATCAATGACAACTTGGATTAACAATCTCCCCCTTTGTCATTGGATGGCAATATTTTTCTTCTCTCCCCCTTTGACATCAATGGCAATGGGCTGCCAAAGTGCTCCCCCTGTCATGCTGCTCCCCCTAACATACTGCACCCTTGACATGCTGCTTGATTTAATGTGATGCAAGAGCAATGACCCCCATCTTTTGGTGAAGATACTCAAATGCTTCTCGTGGAAGGGGTTTTGTAAAGATATCCGCAATTTGCTCTTTTGTATTAACGTATTCCAACCTGATATTGTATTCAGCAACTTGTTCACGGAGAAAGTGGTATTTGATTGGAATATGTTTGGTCCTTGAGTGCATCACCGGATTCTTTGAAAGACTAATGGTGCTAGTATTGTCACAAAAAATAGTAATTGGTTGCTTAATTTCTATGTTGACATCCTTCAAGGCTTCCTTCATCCATAGAATTTGTGTACAACAATCAGCAGCAGCTATATATTCGGATTCGGCTGTAGAAAGGGATATAGATGATTGCTTTTTGCTGAGCCAAGATACAAGACAATCTCCCATAAAGAATGCATCTCCACTGGTACTTTTTCGATCATCCACGCTTCCGGCCCAATCAGCATCAAAGTAAGCTGTCAAAGTAAAATTTGAACTCTTAGGATACCAAAGACCGAAATCAATCGTTCCTTTCAAATATTTGAGAATTCTCTTCACAGCTGCTAGATGGGATTGTTTAGGACTTGACTGAAATCTTGCTACCATTCCTACTGTTTGCATAATATTTGGTCTTGTAGCAGTTAAGTATAGGAGAGCTCCAATTATTGACATGTAAAGAGTTGCATCTATGAGAGGGGTATCATCATCTTTGCTTAATTTACAATCTGTGGTCATCGGTGTGCTCATAAGTGCACAATCTTCCATCCCATATCTTTTGAGCATGTCTTTAAGATATTTTGCTTGAGATATAAACATGCCTGCAGAGGTTTGAGATATTTGTAGCCCAAGAAAGTAAGACAACTCACCAATCATTGACATCTCAAATTTTTTGGACATATTTAGAGCAAATTCATGGTCATTTCTTCATCATTGCTAGCAAAAATTAGATCATCAACGTAAACAAGAGTGATCAGAAGTTTTTCCTTGTCCATCTTCATGTAGACAATGCTACCTCCCACTCCCTTTTTGAAACCTTCTTGTTGCAGATAGTGATCCAACTTTGCATACCATGCTCTAGGGGCTTGTTTTAATCCATACAAGGCCTTTTTTAGTTTGCATACAAGGTCTTTTCCTTCAGCAAGATCAAATCCTTCTAGTTGCTCCATGTAAACTTCCTCCTTGAGATCTCCATTCAGGAATGCTGATTTTACATCCATTTGATAAACCTTCAATCCTTTTGAGCAAGTAAATGCTAAAAACATTCTTATGACTTCCATTCGAGCTACTGGTGCAAAGGTTTCTTCGAAGTCAATTCCTTCGATTTGTAAGTATCCTTTGCAGACAAGTCTGGCCTTATTTCTGATGATTTGTCCATCTTCATTCATCTTGTTTTTTAATACCCATTTTGTTCCAATTATATTTTTATCTTTTGGGCGAGGTACTAGTTCCCAAGTCTCAATTTTTTCAATTTGAGACATTTCTTCTTCCATGGTCTTTATCCAATAAGGATCTTTGCTTGCTTGAGAAAAAATTTTAGGTTCTATTAAAGATAATAGAGCCACATCATCTTTTCTTGGGGTGCTTATCATCCTTCTTCAAGTTTGAATTCCTTCATCTATATTTCTGATGACCTGTTCTTTTGGATGATGTCTTTGAATAAACTTGATCTTAGAGGGAGTTTGTGAAGATTCACTTTAAGATTTACTTTGAGGTTCTCCATTCTCCTCTTCTTTTTCAGGTTCTTCTTCTTCACTTTGTTCAAAGAAAAGCTCAACTTCATGATCTTCAATTCTCTTTTCTGGAAGGCCTTCATCAATCTTCACATCAATGCTTTCCACTATTCTTCGTAGACGATTGTTGTAACATTTGTAAGCTTTGCTCCTAGTGGAGTAACAAAGAAATATTCCTTCGTCAATTCTAGAATCAAATTTACCTGGTGAGTCATCATTTATTTTTATGAAGTATTTGCTTCCAAAAACCCTGAAATATTTTATTGAAGCAAGTCTACCTTTCCATAATTCATAAGGAGTCTTTTCATTATTTGGTCTTAGTTGAGTTCGATTTAAGGTATATACTGCGGTTCCAACTGCTTCTCTCCAAAATTTTGGTTACAAATCAACTGCTAGTAGCATTGTCCTTACCATTTCTAGAATGGTTCGGTTCCTTCTTTCAACTACTCCATTTTGCTAGGGTGTCCTAGCAGTAGAGAGTTCTCTTTCGATTCCATGCTCTTTACAAAATTGATCAAATTCTTTTGAGGTGAATTCTCCTCCTCTATCCGTTCTAAGACATTTAATCTTAGAATCTTTCTCATTCTCAATGAGAACCTTAAGATTCTTAAAACATTCAAATTCTTCGGATTTATATTTTATGAAATATATCCACATCATTCTAATATAGTCATCAACAAATAGAGCAAAGTACCTTTCACCTTGAAGAGTTGGAGTTCTAGTTGACCCACACAAATCTACATGAATGATTTCCAAAGGTTTTGTTGTTGAGAACTCCTTAGTTTTGTGGCTAGTTCTAGTTTGCTTTCCATGTTGGCATGGGCCACATACAACTTGATTTGGTTTGCACATTTTTGGAATATCCCTTACTGCATTAATTTTGCTCATGTTGACTAGGTTATCAAAACTTGTATGCCCCAATTGCTTGTGCCATAACCAACTTTCATCTGTTTGACTTAAGTAACATTTATCTTCTTGGATTCCACTGAGAATGTAAACATTATCTGGTGTTCTTACTCCTTTCACCACAAGTTCTCCCAAGGATGAGTCTCTTATTTCACAATTTTTTGTACTAAAGACAACATTATGTCCTTGGTCACAAATCTAGCAAACACTTAAGAGATTGTGTTTGAACCCTTCTACCAGCAAGGTATTTTGAGCCTTTCCTAGTCCATTGACAAGGGTAGCAGTTCCTTTTCTAGTGATTTTAGCAGATCCACTTCCAAAGGATACATTTCAATTTTTCTTGTTCAATGAGATAAACTTCTTTTGGTCACCTATCATATGTCTTGAACATCCACTATCCACGAACCAATGATTTTCTTCACTATGAGCACATACAGCTAGGCCACATTTATCAGTTTTGAGATTTACATTTTTAGCTTTCTCCCTTTTGAGAGGGCAATTTTGTTCATTATGATCATAATTATCACATAATGAGCAAGACGGATCAAACTTAGCCAAAGGATCAAAGTAATTGTAAGTTTTGATTTGTCCTTGCTCTTTAGCACCACGTAGTTGGTTTGTTTGATCCTTAAATCTTGGTGCTTCATTCTTATGAGCCTTACAATGCTTAGCTTGATGCCCAAAATTTTTACAATTGTAACAATGCCCAAGAAAAATAGTTTGATACCTGTTGTAGTATCCATAGCTTGAACCAACATTCTTCCTTGGAGTTTCTCTTTCTTCAATTCTTGGTTTTGAGATGGGACTTTGTTCCTGACGAGATGACTTTTCTTCTTTTGGATGGCAAGAGAGGACATCAACACAACTTCTAGCATTATTCTTTGTATGTAACGACCGATTCCTAATTTATAAATAAAATAATTTAATTAAGTCAAATTAATTCGGTTTAAAACAAACATAATACAAGTTAAGCTTAACATAAAGTCATAACACCCATTCCTAATTTATGAATAAAATAATTTAATTAAATCAATTAATTAAGTTTAAAACGAACATAATACAAGTTAAGCTTTTCATAAAGTCATCACATCTACGTAACTAGATCAGGACTCAATGGGGATATTTAATGCACTTTACCCCAAAAACCTTATCTCTAAATTAAATGTCTTCTTAAATGAAGATAATATTTCCTTAAATGTTTGCAGACCCTCATAAATATGAGAATATCTTCGGGAGTTGAGGGCGGTGGAGAAATTGATATAAGGGGAAGGATGTGAAGGAGGAAGGGGACGGTTTTGGGGGAGGAAAAATTCTGCATTCTGAGAAGGGAAGATTGAATGATACTGTCAGCATTGGAAGGGAGTTTCACCGTTCTTGGGATTCTGGGCACGGGGCAGAAGAGTGATCTTCTGGGTCTAGGATTGTTCCTAGATCGGCTGGGAGGATTATATTGTTTTGGTGATCTGTTCATTCTATCCACAGCATCACAAGAGGAGTGCCTGAGAAGTGCCACCATTAAACCATCTGCTGCATTCCAGGTATTTCTCATATATAGATTAGTTCCTTATGCAAAAAAAAACAGAAATTTCGTTGTTGTTCTGTCATCAAATTGTATTACTGTTGAATTATATATGTATATATATCATAAATTCTGAACTTCAATAGGATGTCTTAGTTTAATTAATGGAGATATGACAGCTATAACAAGGGTATGCCTTGTCGGTCAATTTAGTACTAAGTCCCTCTCTAGCAGTAGCTGAAACTAAGTGTTAATCTATGAATAATCTTTAGATGGTTATTACATATGGTATCAGAGAGAGGTTGACCTTCAAACTGGTTTAAAAACCCTCTGCTTAAAACTTCAATGTTCACAGCTATGTAAAAGATTGGTTAAACAAATTAAAACATCAAAATATTCAGAAGTTTTCTGCATAACTACAAAGTTGTTGCCTTTAACACTACAGTAATAATAATTTGGATTTGATGGATAACCCTCTTCTAGATAGCACTGCTCTGTATACTGCTTTCTACGTCATATAAAGGTGCTGCCTCAGAGACCATTTCTAATACACAATACCAAAACATTAATACTATCAAAATCACACAAAAATATTCCAACCTATTAATCAATGCCCATAGCAGCTTTACATTCAGGTAGTCAACCATACATTAAATCATGTCAAAACCCAGCTACACTAATAATTTATCAAATGATAACAATTTCACTATAGGTATTAACAAATCAAGACAGACCTTCAGGAATACTAATTTGGCTTCTGACCATGCAGCCAACTTCAAAATTCAATCCATCTGTTGAGGGTCTAAATAATTCCTAATTACTAATGTTCCAAGAAAGCACCCATGATCGAAAGCTGTCTTGAAGACTGGATGTTGTACTGGGATATTTTGTTTTGCTCAGTGTGCTGACACTTGAAAGAAACCCTTCACAAAAGAGCTTCACTGCAGTACCTCTTGCAACAAAAATCTGCTTCCCTTCCTTGCCTGCTGTAGGAATTGAAAAATCTGGACCGCATATCCAATCCTGATGGCCTTTCAATTCACCCACATGCTGGAACTTCCGATTCCTATCACCAACATAGAGATGAACTTTGTTGTCAAGGCCTCCCTTAGCTAAAATCCACTCTGCAGCGTTACCTGGCAATTCAAAAAGAGAAAAAGCAGCCATTGCTCTTGAACCCTCAGATATACCTTGCAGCAGTGACAATTTAAAAATCACCTGACTCAGATGCTTCAGTCTCAGCGTCCGGATTCTCATCACAGACCTACCGTAGTGGTACCGGCGGAAGGAAATTTAAAAGAAATCGAAGGGGCAGCGGATTGCCATCTGGTTCCCCTATTCGATTTGCTGTCAAAATAATTAAAAATCGTTGCGTAATTATGGTGAAGCCACGCTGAAGTTTCGGCCACCGATTTGTCGTCACCGTATAATTTTCGTGTTGCCTCAACCTTACAAAATCAAATCTGCATTTCAACCTATGCAATTTCCAAACTCCAAAGTCCGTTAATGAAATCTGTATATCATATGGTTTTAATTTATGCGGTGGTCCGATGGTTATAAACCATTGTTAAATATTACATATATCAAATCTGCAAGGTATAAGGTTTGAAAATATGCATTTCAATATTGCAAGGCGCCACGTATACCAAGGTCTCTACATATGGTAAGACTCTGCGTATTATATGGTTCCACCCTGCGTTATTATTATATGATCAAGATCATCGCGCGATAACTTTATCGTATCAACCATATGCATATTAAATTTTTCATGTAGATATTACGTAATACATGCCACTATCCGGAGTTGAAGGGAGTCAAACCTCAGTTCTCCGCTCACCCACTTATGTAACCATAGCGCCCAACCTTTCAAAAAAAAAAAAAAATATATATATAAAATATGGTGTTGCGGGGTTTGAACACGGACCTTGGTCCACGAGGCTATGCGTTAGTCTTTATAAACCTTTGGTTGCCAAATCATGCCGCGGGAATATATATATATATGTATATACGATATATATATATGTGATATATATTTACTTATGCGATATATATATATGCGTTGAGCCCGTGCCTTCGGTTTTCCCGCTCGAGTTTGGCCCTTGGGCGCTAAGCTTTGTCTGAACTTTGGCTTATAGCTTATATCTGATCCTTTGACTTTATAATTGCAATATTTATATTTATATGCAGGGACAAAGCCGATGGCGGAATACTGGGCGGGGTCGGGTTTGAACCCCAGACCTCTGCCCCACGAAAAGTCGATTACCAAAACGCTTGAAACATTTAAACTCAAACCTTACGACTTATGCATTTCAATATATATGTATATATATAAAAACTTTTGGGTTTCAGTTTTAAAAACTTACGTATTTTATATATATACATCATAGAATATAATAAATCTTATGACAAGTAAATTGCTAGTGAATCTGCCCATCTGAAAGCTCATTGAAGCCGCTTTCATTCGGGTACTTTTCTTCAGTTCTGATTTAATAACTTCACCTCAATATGACTGATCGTAGAGATAAATTTCATCGACTTAGAATTTTATTTTCCAACCACCTGCGGAAGAGAGCTGATGATAGATCACCCTGTTGTATTTAATTACCTAACCGAAGCTTTTAATTTGTGGTTTCCCTAAATTTCAAAAATTCCATGAAAACCCCATCACTTGTCAAGCTAGTTAAGCCCTTATGCTCTTTTCATTCTCCGTGAGATTTGAAGTCCCGCTTTTATGCGGATATTGCCTAGTCTCTGACTCTAGGGAATGGATTATCTACAGCCCTTAAAAAAAAAAAACATATTGCTGAGATGTTGGTAATTTGGTTTTGGGTTTAGGGTACGATCCAAGTGGAAAAGTTCCTATGAAGCGATTTTGTGAGATGCACATCTGGTTTATTGGGGCAGGGAAGCTACCATGTAATCTGAAAAAGAAAATTTGAAAAAGAAAATAGATTTATATTTCGAAATATTTTATACCTTTTGTTATTTGATAAATATGAAGTTAACATGAATTTACACCCGTTAGACACACACAATCCCAATGAACCAACTCCATGTTGAACCTATACCTTATTAATGTATCTTATATATACATTATTACATAGAATATGATATTTATAAAATCAAAATAGAATTAAGATTAATTTGATTGTCTTATTTTATTGTTATATATCTTGGAGTGGGGAAAATTTAGATTATCAAATTAAAATAAGATATATAAATTTAGGATTAATAAAATAGTAATTTGATTAATTTGATTGTCTTATTTTATTTTTATATATTATTTTATTTTTAGGATTTGATAATCTAAATTACTATGATTTAGGGTTAAATGTGCGCTTATATCTATAAGTGTCTTCGAAATTAAAACTTTCCCTGTAACTTTATTTAGGCTCAGATTCACCTAGAAAATAATAAGAAATACATCATTTTCTATCAGAAACCCTGCATTGTCCACTCTAGAGTTAGTATGCATAAAATACCCTGCATAGGACAAGGAGGTCGCGTTGCCACCCTCTTTGACCCCGGTACCAGTAAGACCTGCCTACAGCTAAAATAACAAAAGAACTATACCCGTATGCCAGCTCAAATCCTACGAAAATTTATATTTTGTTAGTCTGAAAATTTATCCACTCCTCGTGAATTTATTATTATGTATTTCAAGAAAAAAATTACCATGTTTAACACGTACCAAAGGCGGCAGCGCCAGCGAAATGCAGCGCCGCCACCTCCACCTTCACCATCGCGTTCACCACCATCAAGATCGTCGTCGGCACCTGTTGCTCCGCCCGATCTCACTACTGTGATGAGCTCTTTAGAAGCCATTATGGAAACTTTGAAAGGGTCGCAGTCAACCAGGAACAAGGAGGAGCGACGTCAGTCAGAAGAAAGACATTCAGAAAGGCCGAAGGATTTTGATGACAAACCTCACAGAGAAGATATTTCACAGGAACTGCAAAAGATTAAACTCCCGGAATTCTCTGGAGGACGAGTGGGAGAACATGCCAAAGCATGGTTGGAAGGAATGATCAGATGCTTCGCATTAAGAGAATATTCTTCAACGTCTAAAATAAAGATCGTTGTATTCCAACTCAGGGGGAATGCTTTGATTTGGTGGGGGAATATGGAAAAACAACTGCATCTCACTTCAGATACCATTCCTTGGGAGTTGTTTGTGGACCGATTCCGTGCGAAATACTTACCGCCTTTCTTTCAAGAGCAGCAAGCCGGAGTCTTCCATACTCTAACCCGAGGGGGTAAAACCGTGGAAGAATACGAGATAAAATTCATGGAACTTGTGAAATATGCTCTTTATCTAGACACGGATGAACGCCAAGCCGAGCATTTCGTATTTGGGTTAAATCCTTGGATCAGAGCCATGGTAAGAATGTGGAAGCCACCGACGGTGGCAGAGGCAGTTGAATGTGCTCGTTATGCAGAAGAACATCTGGGGATTAAAAGGGATTTCAGGCCAGCTGAATCAATACCACAAGCATTTACAGGAAAGACTCCCCGAAATTTCTTCCGAGGAAATAACTCGAGACCACCTCCTTATGGTAACAGGTTTACCCCAAGAGGAACAGGGGCAGGAGCTCCCAAGACCATAAACGCAATAGCTTCCAGGTCCTCAAACGTCAGTGCGTGGAGGTCTCGAGGAACTGGTAATCGAGAAAGGAATGGCAGAGGAAGCAACACCAGGGGACAGAGTTCTTGGTTGGGGATTTCTCAGTCAAACGCAAAAGAACCAACCCGAGTGGACTGTTGGGGGTGTGGAGGACCTCATCTTCGACGTGACTGTCCGGAGAACTCTCGGCGAACAGGAAAAGAACCATCATCAGATGCCCAAAGCAATCATAGAATCCATGCTGTCGTCAACAACAACCAAGCAGCACATCAATCCACGGTAGTGGAATCTTCAGGTACAATCAATGGAATAAAACTCAAAATCTTATTTGACATTGGAGCTACTGATGGTTTTATTTCATCTTATGCATTGAATAAATGTGGGTTAGCAGCCTGCAAATAGGAAGATTTTAGACAGGTAGAAATGGATTCAGGAGACCTTCAATTGGTAGAATTAAGCGTGGAGGATTGCAAAGTTGATCTAGGAGTCTGTATGACCAAACTAAAAGTATATGTCACGGCTCTAGGTACTTACGACCTGGTGATAGGAATGGATTGGTTAGAGTCTCATCGAGCATGGGTAGATTGTTCCGGGAAAACAATACTTTGCGTAAATGATATGGGTGAGACAATCCAAATTCAAAGTATTAAGAGAAAGGTATCCTTGCATTTCATCTCAGCCATGCAAATGAAGCGGTGCTTGAGGAAGGGTTGTCAAGTGTATGTCGTTCAAATGATAAGCAAAGAAAAAGGGCCTTCCTTAGATCAGTATCCGATTCTATCTGAATTTCCGGATGTTTTTCCACAGGAACTACCTGGACTGCCTCCTAGGAGAGAGCTAGACCTCACCATTGAATTAAAACCTGGTACGGAAACTATATCTAAAACTCCTTACTGAATGACTACCCCGGAACTACAAGAATTGCAAATACAGCTGAAAGAACTGTTAGAGGTAGGGCACATTCGACCCAGTGTTTCACCATGGGGTGCTCCTGTAATCTTTGTCAAGAAGAAAGATGGTTCATTGCGACTGTGTGTGGACTATCGAGATTTGAACCGAGCCACAGTAAAGAATAGGTATCCAATGCCTCGCATTGACGACTTTTTCGATCAAATGAAAGGAGCTACGGTATTTTCAAAGATCGATCTGCGATCGGGTTATCATCAACTCAGGATTAGCGAAAGTGATGTTTCTAAGACTGCATTCCGAACTCGTTTCGGGCATTATGAATTCATTGTGGTGCCATTTGGGTTGACCAATGCACCTGCAGTCTTCATGAACCTTATGAATAGCGTTCTCCGCAAATATCTCGACAAATTTGTACAAGTTTTCCTGGACGATATTCTCATTTACTCTAAGAATGAGAAAGAGCATGAAGAGCATCTTCGGATAGTGTTATCTTGTCTCAGAGAGCACAAGTTATATGGAAAATTATCCAAATGCGCTTTCTTTCAGAAGGAAATCCATTACTTAGGTCATATCATATCAGGCGAAGGAATCTCTGTAGATCCTAAAAAGGTAAATACAATCAGGGAGTGGCCGATACCTAAGAATGCACATGAAGTGCGTAGTTTTATGGGTTTAGCAGGTTACTACCGAAGGTTTGTGGAGGGATTCTCCAAAATTGCAAAACCAATCACAAACCTTCAGCGCAAGGGTGTTAAGTATGAATGGACTGAGGAATGTGATAAAGCTTTTTCTGAGCTTAAGCGATTATTGACTAGTGCACCGATTTTGCGAGTACCGAATATGGATAAAGATTTTACTGTATGTACCGACGCATCTAAGCAAGGGTTAGGTGCAGTTTTAATGCAAGAAGGAGGCGTAATAGCATACGCTTCGAGAAAATTAAAAACACATGAAGAACTTTATGCTACACATGATTTGGAGTTAGCCGCGGTGGTCTTAGCTTTAAATATGTGGAGACATTACTTGGTGGGGAGAAACTTCGTGCTTAAAAGCAACCACCAAAGTTTGCAGTATTTATTCACCTAGAGAGACTTGAATGCAAGACAAAGACGATGGAGTGAACTCCTAAGCGAATACGATTTTGCGATTTCATATATCAAGGAGAAGGAGAATGTTGTAGCAGATGCATTAAGTAGAAGACCTCGAATATTCTCCCTCGTACCTATCAAGGTGAACTTGAGAAATCAAGTGCTTGAACATCTTGTAAGAGATAGTTGGTACTTAAAAATAAGGTCAGGGCTCGAAAGCAACCATTCAAAGGAACCTAAGTTCGAAGGGTATGATTTGGAGAAGGACGGAATTCTACGATTTCACAGAAGGATGTATATACCAGATAGCGGGGATCTCCGAAACACCATCTTGAAGGAAGCACACCGAGCAGTATATTGTGCACATCCTGGAGTAAAGAAGATGTATGCTGACACCAAGAGACTCTTCTTCTGGTCAGGCATGAAAAATGACATTGTCCAATTTGTTGCTAGGTGCCTTGAATGTCAGCAGATAAAGGCTGATCATCGTCACCCAGCAGGTCTCTTACAACCTCACGACATCCCTATGACCAAATGGGAGATAATTTCTATGAATTTTATCGTTGGGATGCCTCTTACGCAACAAAAGCATAATGCCATTCTGGTTGTGGTGAATAGATTAACCAAAAGTGCCCATTTCATCCCAGTAAGAGATACTTATGAAGTAGCTGACGTAGCACGGGTATTCATAAATGAAATTATTAGATTTCATGGAGTACCTAAGAAAATCATATCCGACAGAGATCCTCGGTTCACATCAAGGTTCTGGAATTGTATGCAGTCGGCCTTGGGAACTCAGTTAAATTTGAGTACAATCTATCATCCTGAGACTGATGGACAGACAGAAAGGGCAAATCAAGTACTCGAGGATATGCTAAGGATGTATGTTATGGACCAACAATCATGCTGGGAAAAGTACTTACCCTTGGTAGAATTTGCTTACAACAATAGCTATCATAGTTCAATAGGGATGCCGCCATTTGAAGCATTATACAGAAGACCTTGCAGAACACCGTTGAATTGGGACAGGTTAGAAGATCGAATAATCGTCGGACCAGACTTGATCCAAGAGATGGAGGATCAGGTAAAACTGATTAGACAACAGTTAAAAGAGGCTCAGGATAGACAGAAAAGTTATGCGGATACTCACAGGACAGATAGAAGCTATGTAGTGGGAGATCAGGTTTTCATCCGCATCAGACCAAATAAGAGCACCATCCGGTTTGGGAGGGGGACAAAATTATCCCCCCGGTTTATAGGACCGTTTGAAGTCCTGGAAAAAGTTGGACCTGTCGCTTATCGTCTTGCACTGCCACCCCACCTGCACAAAATTCATAATGTATTTCATGTATCTGCGTTACGACACTATATTTTGATAAATCTCATGACCTTCAATGGAAGGAACTGCAGGTATCGGACGAGGGAACCCTAACGGTCGAACCATTACGTATTCTGGAACATAGGGTTCGACAGCTCAGGAACCGCCAGATAGACCAAGTGAAAGTCCAGTGGGACAAGTATAGTCCTGGATCAGTGACTTGGGAGGATGCTGAGACTTTTTGTCAGAATTACCCCAGCTTATGCTAAATTTTGAGAACTGAAAACTTTATATGTATATATGACTGCTCAAATTTTGATACTTGAAATTTTGAAATACTACATAAAAATGAGTTTTACTTTGTTGGTACATGGATACCCATAAAGATAAAATGCTACTTCGCTTTAGTGATACAGGATATATGTTGTTTGTTCAAATTTATTGGTGCGTGGATACCAATATGCGAGGTGTCATTTAAATTAACATTGCAAGAATATGAAATCATAGATTAAATATTATAGATGAAACTATCTGTTGATGAATTTCATTACATTTCAAATATGATCAAAAGAAAGGAAATAGAAGAGTAACTACATTTTGAATATGAAAAGTGAAACATATTGGTATACAGATTGAAAATGGTTAAAGCAATGCATCATAAATAGAACATGTATGAACTAAACAGAAGCAGTGTCTGAAATGAGAAATTTTATTGGACATATTGATACCTATGTGAACAAATTTTCTTTTTATATATATAAGTTCTAGGATTGATATCATAAATATCAAAGTATTTTGAATATGTAGAGGTTGTTATATGGGTAACAATTGGTTATGAACAATATCGATGCATATGCTGTAATATGTGTACGAGTGTTTACATTGCAGATTGTGTACCAGTGATTACTTCGCAGAACACAGGTTACCGAAACAATAGACGTGATGACAGAATCCCCAGAACGTTGAGACTCCATGTGATTCCATGATAGGGTGTGACTCTGGTTCTACTGGGAGGGGTGGAGGTGTTGCCCACCATTTATCCTCCAATACCTGGAGTCATGGGAGGACTGTGCGAGTCACGCTCCCCTAGACGTGTGATGATGACTGCCAGATGCCTACAAGCATGTCAGGTCGATGTAATCGACACTGATATCCTTAAGGTCTATGAATGGATCAGTAAAACTGATGCCATGTCATATTCCTGTAGAGGACGGATAGGATGGGAGTGGAAGAAATTAGGAAGGATAGGATGATTTTAGAATAGTCTGCAGAGGCGGTTGAGATGTGAAGTAGCAAATAAATTACAAAGAAAAAGAAACATGCATACTCAAACGAAATTCAATCTTAAAATACAAACCTTCTCACTTATGCCCTAATCTCTAGAAACATGATTATCGATATGAGTATATGAAGCCCTAACTTCGAGACGAAGTTTTTCCGAAGGGAGGAAGTATGTAACGACCCATTCCTAATTTATAAATAAAATAATTTAATTAAGTCAAATTAATTATGTTTAAAACAAACATAATACAAGTTAAGCTTAATATAAAGTCATAACACCCATTCCTAATTTATGAATAAAATAATTTAATTAAGTCAAATTAATTAAGTTTAAAACGAACATAATACAAGTTAAGCTTTTCATAAAGTCATCACATCTACGTAACTAGATCAGGACTCAATGGAGATATTTAATGCACTTTACCCCAAAAACCTTATCTCTAAATTAAATGTCTTCTTAAATGAAGATAATATCTCCTTAAATGTTTGCAGACCCTCATAAATATGAGAATATCTTCAGGAGTTGAGGGCAGTGGAGAAATTGATATAAGGGGGAGGATGTGGAGGAAGGGGACGGTTTTGGGGGAGGAAAAATTATGCATTCTGAAAAGGGAAGATTGAAGGATATTGTCAGCATTGGAAGGGAGTTTCACCGTTCTTGGGATTCTGGGCACCGGGGCAGAAGAGTGATTTTCTGGGTCTAAGATTGTTCCTAGATCGGTTGGGAGGATTATATTGTTTTGGTGATCTGTTCATTCTGTCCACAGCATCACAGGAGGAGTGCCTGAGGAGTGCCACCATTAAACCATCTGCTGCATTCCAGGTATTTCTCATATATAGATTAGTTCCTTATGCAAAAAAAAAACAAAAATTTTGTTGCTGCTTTGTCATCAAATTGTATTACTGTTGAATTATATATGTATATATATCATAAATTCTGAACTTCAATAGGATGTCTTAGTTTAATTAATGGAGATATGACAGCTATAACAGTGGTATGCCTTGTCGGTCAATTTAGCACTAAGTCCCTCTCTAGCAGTAGCTGAAACTAACTGTTAATCTATGAATAATCTTTAGATGGTTATTACATTGTATTTGATGATTCTCCTTTGAAACCAATTCCAGACTTGTCATGTTGAGGTTTTTGAGTGTTAAGAATGTTGTCAAGAGCTAGAGAGCTTTGCCAACTCCTTTTAACTTGCTCTAATTCCTTTCTTAGAGATATTATTTCAGCTTCACGTTTTTCACAGATATCATCCTTCTCTTTTAGCTTAATGTTCAAGAAGTCTTCCCTTCTTTTTGCTTCCTCTCTTTCTATTTTGAGAGAAATTATCTTCTTTTGTAGATTCTCATTTTCTTCAATGGCACTTATTAGCAAACTATCCATGTTTCTTTCATCTTCTAGTTCTGAATCATCATCATTTGTAAATGCCATGAATAACATTTCTCTGCTTCCAACATAATTACTTTCCTCATCTGATTCATCATCACTTTCTTTGTAATGACGCACATTTCTAGTTGATTTATTTTTTATGACTACAAATTCATCTTCATCAGACTCATCTTGTTTGGAGAAGAAGTTCTTCTTATTAAACCCTTTCTTTTTGTACATCATTCTTTTAGATTCCTTTTCATCATCACTATCATATTTATGAGGACATTTTGCAACATAATGACCTGTTCTTCCACAATTGAAACAAATAAGAGGGTACTTACCTTTTAGCTTAGATCCCCTTTTTAGTCTTCGTACAAATTGAGCTAACTCATTTCCAGTATCAGATTCATCGTTGTTCCAATTCCATCCTTTTCCTTCTTTTGTAGATCTTGAGGCTTTGAAAGCTGCTTCTTTGAAATTTGGGCTCCCTTTCCTCATCTCATAGGCAATAAGAATTCCATGAAGTTCATCCATCTTGAGAGTATCTAGGTCCTTCATTTCTTCTATGGCACTTACTTTGGAGTGAAATCTGTCAAGAAGCGATCTCAGGATTTTTTGAACAATGGTGCTTTCTTCAATATCTTCTCCTAGTCCTTTAAGAGAGTTAACCACTTCAGCTACTCGAAGGAAGTACGATGCAATATCTTCTTTATCATCCATTTTCAGACTCTCAAATTGTCTTCTATATGTTTGAAGCTTTGCCTTATTAACCTTGGAGTCCCCATCATATAGAGAAACCAACTTATCCCATACTTCTTTGGCTGAGTCAAAATTCATGACTTTCGTAACTTCGGAATCAGTAATTCCACTAGTGATGGAATTTAAAGCTTTGGCATTAGCAATGTAGGCTCTTCTTTCATCTTGATCAGTTGGAAGATTGGCAGGAGCTTTGTACCCATCCAAAATAGAGTGCCATACTTCAGGACCAAGAGACATTAGATAGTAGGACATCCTCTTTTTCCAAAAACTAAAATTTGTTCCATCAAAGATAGGTAGTTTCTCTATTGCTTCCATGTTCTTCATTGTGCCTGAGAATCCTTCCTCCAGCTCTTAGGCTGATAATGAAGAAGCTGGCTCTGAAACCAATTGTTGGAAATACTGAGAGGGGGGTGAATCAGTATTTCTTTTCAATTGTTAATTTTTGTCAGTTAGATTCTTCACAATCAAAAACAAAGAGTTGTATAATAATAATATTATTAAGGATTAATAAGAACTTCAGTCCTTTTTCAAATAATTGAGTACAATAGATGTGATAGGGCACCAACCCTTCAATGAATCAGGCACCAACCTATTGCCAAGCACCAACTTGGACTTAGATGAGGCTCCGACCTCCAGGGCTTCGACCCTATCTTCTCAAGGCATCAACCTTGTGTTTAGGAGCACCAACTCCAAAGACAGCAATCGTTTTGTCTTCTTCTAATAGAGAATGTGAATAGTTTTTACTTGAACATCCTTGACACAATTCTTCACTGTTTAATCTTCAATTCTTCACAATATCTTCATTGTCCAACACCGAGCTCATTGTTTATATGATTACAGATGTACCCATTGGAAAGAGGTATGAACTGTTCTTGACTAGACACCAAAAGTCCGAGCTTCAATAGGATAACACAGATCCGAGGAAGGTACAGATCCAAGGAAGGTGTTAACTGTAAGTCTGTTCATAAATCTGAGCCACAAGAGATGATCTTCCACAAAACAAGTCCGATTTCTTCCCAAAAACAAGTTATGGTCCAAGTAACAAGCTACAAGCCTGGTCTGAGCCTCCAAGGGTGTTACATATATCACACAATAAGTTTGAATTGTTTGTTGACTTATTTCCACAGGTCTAAAGTTTTGGGTTATCTGAGCCTTAACACAGGTCTGTGACAGTCCAAAGAGAATAGGTCTAAAGCTCTATATCACTGATCCAAAGTCCTGTAGCCAATTATCTTCTTCAATGAATCGAGCTTTGGTACATGTGTCTGTTCTGAAGTTTCACAATACTGAGCCTTTATATTGATCCGCAGTCCTGCACCATTTGCTGTGCTTGAAAATTGGGTTGTCCTTCCCTTAAGGGTTCACGAGATGTGAACCTATTCCCTTTCTCTGTGCTTCACACTTTACCAAGTCGCGGTCCTTATATTTGCTGAGATAATCACCGAAATTCTTGACTGAAACAAATGTTTTTACCTTTATATTTATAGTGGTTTGTCATCTTTGAAAGGATGTGACTATTGGGGAAAAGGGCAGACATGAGAGTGTGAGTGTAGGTCGGCTCACAATTAATTAATATTTTTTTTAACTTAAAAAATCAGTATCTCATCAACTACTGGGAGTTTTAGGGCAAGTGAGGGCTTGTTAGGAAGAGGAAAAAATCCTCTTCAAGATGGTCTAGGGCTCATTGTGATTGGCTGCCTCCAAGATGCCAAAATTAATTTTTTCTTTGTAATTGTCCTTAATTTTTATGTGCAAAAAGTGCATAGGACAGAATGTCTTCTCCATTGTTTGGCTTCTCCTTCATTTGTCTTCTCCATTGTTTGCCTTATCAATCATAGGGTCATAGCATCATCATGTAGAACATCTATGTCATCATGATAGTACCCAGCAAGGTCATGAAGGTGTAGCATCATGTATTCAATAGTAGCGCAACATCATTAGGAGAACTTCAAATAATATCTTCCATGTTATCATTAAGTGTTTCAACCTTCATCAACTTGTTGCCATCAATGACAACTTGGATTAAAAGGAGTTCGCACGTCTCAATGATTTAGTGTATGTGCATTACAATATCTGACTTCGAGTGAAGAGAATACAAGCACCAATGGATCCAGATGCTATTTCCTTAGACAATATTGATGTATTGTCTCAGTGGAGGGTGGAGACTGAGCATCCCATCTTGGAGGAGTCACCTGCATGGTTAGAGCTAGAGGAACCATTAGAACAAGGGCAGCAAGAGGAGGAGGACTCGGAGGAGGAGCAACACTAGGAGCAGGAGGAGGAGCAACACTAGGAGCAGGAGGAGGAGGACACCGTGGGGGCATCAGCGTCTGCACCATTTGCTATAGATATAGGAGAGTAGAGCTCCACACCCAGTAGTCAGTATTTGACATTAGGTGCAGGGTTAGGGCCTTCTACTGCTAGAGGTAGGCCTGACAAACAGCCCCTCATGTTTTCCCATAAAAGGGGCAGAGGGCACTGATTTCAGATAGATAGCTGCTATTTTTATTTGTTTTGCTACATATAACTCATAATGATGAGATACTTTTATATGTGTGATGTTATTTTGTATTGGTTCTCCATATTTGAGTCCTTGATTGGACAATTATCAGGGATCAAAAGGATTTGGTATTGCCTTTGATGTATCATTTTTATTTTACATCCACTACATCATATATATCAGTGCTTTCCTCATATTTATGTGCCAATGTGTTTATTTCATGTTGTTATTGCTTTATATGTTTAAAAATTTGAAAAAAAATGAATATATTATGCATTTTTTATGCTTGCCGATATTTGTCGATATTTTCGCCAATATTCTTGATAAGATCTTTTTTGGATCCTCACCGATATTTTGCTGATACTGATATTATCAACACTGCTTTGCACTACCTCTGCGCAATAGATGCCTAGGCTTGCGTAGGGATGGTTGTGGACTGCGTCATCTCCTCTCTGAATCGATCTGCCTCTCGGAGAATCAAGTTTCAACCCTCCAAGCTCAGAAACCCCGATCTCCAGCAAAACTCGGACTGTCTCTCGAAAATCTTGCGCAGCCTCTACGTGAGCCTTGCATGGCCCTACATCACCCCTTCTGGGGCCTACATCACACTCTCTGGTTGTTGCGTTGCTTCCTCTACTATCTCTGCTGCCTCTCTGCTATGTATTCTTGGTCTCGAAGAAGATCCTCCGACCAATAACTGCTTTTGCCCCTCACTGCATTGAATCACTTAGATCTTATTTTCGTCCGAGCACTGCTCCATCAGAAGAATTTGATCTCTAGATTTACTCTGTGTGTATCTTTCCAAATGACCCTCAAGCCTTCCTTTATAGTCTTCTTGTTGAGAAATCAACGACCAAGATTAGATCTCTAATCAACGGCTAAGATTATAACATGACCTTGATCTTCGCTTTCTAGATCATTCTCACTTTGTTTTATTAATGTCCTTTAATTATTCAATTTCCCCAAGTTTAGACTTAGGGTATCCATTAAAATAATTAATTGTTTTAATAAAACATTAACCGAGTGGAATTTTCACAAACGGTTTCTGGGTTCTTTGGAATACTATGTCTAAGCCTCTCCACCAAATTTGGGGCTTATAGCACTTTCCGATGCTACAAAAATCAACAATGTACCCATCCATAGTTGTACTTAAAACAGTGATCTTGCAATTGCCAGAGCCACAGCTCTCTGCAGCACCGGAGGCACCGAGTATGTTAGATTTTTAGGAGAGGTATTGTTAACCACACCTTAGTGTGCTTCACCTTAACTTCTCCCTTGCAATTACTACGAAATCAGGCTCAATATAAAAAGGATCAAAGGGTCTAAACTTAGAATACAAATTTAATTAAAATTAACCAAGATTTCTACACTTCACATTAATCTTAGGATCTGCATTACATATGGGATAGTTATTCATCCAAGTAGCAGTTTCTCATCAAGTACTTGGTCCTAAAATTCTTAGCAAGATGGTTGACTCCATGAGACACTGGTATCAATCATTTAAATCTAATTGAATCCTTTAATCTTGCTAAATCTAATACAAGTATTTGGTCGCTTAACTATGTCTCCTGAACTGGTTGGTTTGCAACTAGTTCTCCTTCATTCCATTTCCACAGGGTCTACCCCCATTAGTCTGCTATAGGGAGACAGCTTAAACGGAGAGATTGGGGATCAGGGTGACTGCCCCCAATCTAAGTCGTTGTCGCAGTGCCTAGACATTCTGTGCGACAGCAGGCTCAATTATCGTAATCGGATCACTCCTATCTTGTGATGCCCTACATACCAACCACCTCCAATGGTGGCCTTCAAATCCCACAACTCGTCCCAAGCTCCATAGTTGATGGAGTTGGGTAGTTGAGAGGGATTCCTCTAACCCACAATGCATGGCATCAACACTCGAGAGATCCCAACGCCCCATGCAATCAGCGCTCAAGAGCTCCCATAGCAGCACTATGCAACTCTCTATATCTCATGGTAGTGACACCCTCCATTGATCATCTGATGCAGCCACATGCGCATCCTCCACACAAACATTCCTTTTGGATCCAACCTCCTTCAAACTACAACACGACCCTCACTGGGCCTGAGCCACAAAGTTTGTGGCTTCTATGTTACACAGGCAGACTTTCTCACTGCCAAGAAGTCATCAGGTTCACCTCATTTTAGCACATGCAATGGATAACACACATAAAAAATAAATTATAGTGCAAAAGTTCATATACTTTATTTTGCATTATTTACCTATAATTTTCTTCTCTTTCTTTATATGTCTATTTATGTGTGTGCATATGTCAGTTTACATCTGTTCCATTTGTTGGCAATATGTTGCAATATGTTGTCCTTGATGGCAACCTACTTGATGAAGTTGTTCTTGATGGAAATCTACTTGATGAGTTGTCTTTTGATAAGCAACCTATGTGTTAAAGATGTAAATGATGTTTCTACAGGTCAGTTCAAATATGACAGAGAAGGGAATTCCAGTAAGTGCTATAAAAATGAAACAAGAAATATTTCTCAATGTATATGCTACTTTTGTGAAGGCAACCCGCATATGGATGCAATGTATATGCTACTTTTGTGAAGGCAACCCGTGTATACATTTAGAATTAGTATATACGCAGCTTTTATGAAGAGAAGTTGCGTATACACGTGGATACGAAAGATCCAAGTCGCGTATGCCTTTTGCGCTCTAAAATTATGATACCAAAGGGCATTACCATGGTATTAGCCCACAGTATTGAGCGTTGTATTGTCTATTTGATTCCATCCAAGAATACCATCAGCAGTTGTGTGGTTTTGACTCATGGTATTGGTAAAGGCTAAATCTATATAAGGAGAAGAAGATCATAGTGCAAGGTGAGCATAAGGGTTGTTACTGAATAATTTTCTCTAAGGGATATATGCATGGGATGAACTCTGTTTTAATTGATAGATCTGAATCTATGATGCACTCATGGATACAATGATGGTTCAGAATCTCTAGATCTGAAATGACTATGCACTTGTATGATCCATTGAAGAGATGATTAGATCTATGACCTGGCGCAAGTTTGCTGAAGTCAAGTGAAGAAAATCTGGGTAAGTTCTATGGATCTGGTTCATTCTGCAAAGTTTATATTTACAGATCTATACGCTAGTTCGTCTCAGTAAAAGTGCGTATATACGCGGGTTTGCTTCAGAAAAGGCACGTATGGCAGTTAGGGGTTTCTGAAGCTTATTGCAAAGGTTTTTATGTTATTCCTGCTATTGGTTTGTTGTCTGTCAATGACGTCTTCTTGTAGATCTGGGTTGTTTGAATACTATATATGCAGCTAAGTTGATTATGTACAAATCTGGTCAATGAGAGAATTAACATGGTTGATGATGACTAAACTGATGAAGGGTTCTGCATTTCTAAAGATATCTTACTGAAAGCCTCAGATCTGGATCTGTGACTAATTACATTATGAAAAACAGTATTCACAGAGTTATACGCAGGTTGGTGTGAAGGAAAGCGCATACACACGCGAGTTCAATGAAGAGAAGTAGCGTATGCATTTTAAGTTGATGGATGTTCAGGGTTGAGTTTGTCTCTGCATATTTATTCTGAAGTCTGGGTTATTTCTGAGTTCTGATTACAGTGGTCTCACTGTTATGATTGAAGTATTGGATAAAGTTTATGGTTGTTGATGTTTATGAATAGTTGTGTTGGTGTTGTTTGATCCAGTATGAAAATTGATGAAACATGGTCTGCAGTGGTTCCAAAGGTTGAAGCCTTCAGTGTGGAAGTAGAAGCTTCCAGATAGTAGAAGCTGTTGTTCTGATCAGGGGGTTGAAGCTCCCTTCCAGTAGTGGCTAGTAAACGAGATTAGGGGGTTGTAGCGCCCTTCCAGTAGGGAGCTAGAAAACGAGAGAAGGTTGTAGCCTTCTGTAGGTAGATGCCTACGTACTGATATGAGTCTGCATCAGTACAGTTTTGTAAACAGTTTTCCATATAATAAATATTGAAGACAGAGACGACAGCAGGGGTGGGTTTCTCCCGAATTGGGTTTCCACCTTATATATTGGTGTTCATGTGTGTTGCTCTTGTGTGATGATTTATACTACTGTTACTGCACATAATAACTGATTATCTAACATATGCATGACAGGTAAACTGTCTTAAAGATTGTTCCTGAAAAAAATTTCTAATCTGCAAAATTATATCAGTATACACTAGTTTCTTTTATTATATGCGCGTGTATACGCGAGTTGGGTTCATCAAAGCCGCGTATGGAATTCTGTAAAGAAAAAGTTAAAATCTTATCAGAAAGCTCTAAAAACTGATTCACCCCCCTTCCCCCCGCCTCCCCTCTCAGTATTTTTCCCAACACCATTAAGTTACCCTCTCCAACGCTGAAGATGAGTTTTGCTATTTACTCCTTTCACTGATTTTTCTCTGCATGGCTATAACATCCAGCATTATCAAACTGTGGCCTGATTTTGAAATGCCCTATCTTCATGAGCAGAAACCAAAGAGTTCATGACTGATGCAATAAAAGAACAATATGAAAATCCTTGTCATTTCAGAAAAAATATTATATATACACTGAGGTCCACTTACAGTGAGAACAGGGCCGACTGTTAAATCTTCTAATTTCCTTCTCTCAGCAAGAGCTTTCAACTTGGGTACAAGATTGGCAGAGTTCCAATTCTGCACATCATTAATGATAACATTAATATCTCTCTCTCTCTGTGACACAAAAGCATTGTTTGTATGCCTATACTTGTGCATCCAAGATATAAAATTAAAAACAGCCTAGGAACAGGTGCAACTCATGCCTCTAAAAGAGAACAAAAATCTCACATTCCAAACAGCACAGTTTCATGAAAGTTCAGATGCATCCAATTTTAAAGATGGTGGGTAGATAAAAAGGATGGGGAAACAGAAGCCTCATGTTATATTAAAGCTATTTGGTAAAAACAGATGAGCAAAAGGCAAAGAATTTGGCAAATCAAGAACAGCAAGGAAAACAATATGGATGAAATCTAGAAAAATGGAGTTAAATTATTGTTGACAGTTGCAGTAAATAAGAAAAAAGAAGTGTTGTCTTAAAAGTAAAAGGCAATTCCCAAAAGCATGCCCTTTGAAAGAACAGTGATATATATCACTACTAACTGCTACATAGTATATCGTAGATTAGCTTTTAGTCACTTGTTATTTTTGCCTACATATTAGTATGGCACTCCATAAACATATCATGGTTTCATAGCAAAACAAATTAAATTATGAACAATGTGCTCTGGAATTATGCTCTTAGATAAATATAGAATCGATCATGACTGTTGCAACAAAGAACCCTTTGTTATTCACATGTAAACTCTCCCTCACCAATGAGATATAAACAGAAATCCCACCTCATGAACGAATAGAATTGATTGCGCAGAACATTTTTGCCCACTACATGCATAAGCATCCTGGTCGCAAACCCATGCAACATAATCAACCTGAATAGCAGCCATTCTTTAAGAAGGAGAGTTTGCTCAATTCAACAAAATACTCACATTAACAAAGCTGGTAAAATCCAATGGAAGAGCTAAGTACTTTAACAGATAACAGATTCGAAGAGGGATAAATACTAAACAGTAAGAAAGCTTGAAATAACTGCAGCTAGCATACATTCAATCATCTATTCTAACCATACCTCCTGAACATCAGGGCCAAGAATTTTCCAATCAAATCCTGCATCTTCTAATTTCACGCGCCCTTTCAGATCAACAGCAAGTTTCTCAGCGACCCTTGAACTTCCGGTGAAAAGGGTCATGCGTGGATCTCCCTATTTTATGCAGCAAAAAGAAATTTCAATGAGAGGAGGATAAAAGCAACAGCTTGAATCATGCCTGGACATTAAAAAATTATTGTGTATGGACAAACTAGGTACATTATGGGGTGAATAACAAAGCCAACTGATAGAAACATAAACACCATCAAAAGACAGAATCTTGTGTCAAGTCTGTAAGTAACATTTTCCCACAAAGCTATGTAGCAATGCAGGAACAGTTTCAAACTAGATATTAAGCAACTATTGGCATGCAAAGGGACTTGTACTTGCACAGATGGTAAGTAGATAATTGTAACAGACACAAAGATCAGTTCCAATAATCATATCCCAAGTAAACTCTATATATTCTGGACATTGAAAAACAATGTCTATGTAACAATCAAAGGAAAATTATTAAATAATAGTCCTTGAGAGACTCCAGTATATAGCCATGATATTAAGGAATTTATAGGGATTTTACTGAATTCAAAATAATGAAAACAGGCAGTGCAACAAGCTAGATTCGTTTCATAACATAAGCAATAGAGGGCATACATTTCAAATCTATCACATACAATGTACATCACATGACATGCAAGTTGGTATTTACACATGAATGTGCCTTCCTAACTCCTGAAAGTGTGAGTGAGAAATAAACACTTTGAACTGCAGTTTTGAGACCTTGTGCATGTAAGAACCACCAAAGGATATTTACAAGGATAAATCCATTAAAATAGTTTTTGTTATATTTATTTCTACAAGCTAAAATTCCTGATTTCTTAGCTTTTAGAATTTAAAAACTCCTATAAACCTCATAGGCTTGAGAAAAAGTACAAAACTCATGCATGTTCAAAAGAAGTAATAAAAAATGAGCACAAATTGTTGACCTCTAGCAAAAGTCTATTCATAATGCTACCATCACAGTTGACAAAATCTACATCTCCAAGAGGCATTCCACACTGATGAAGAAGCCTTAACATTTGCTCCATTACTATGCTAACCTGCCACAAGACAAATGTAATGAATTAAAAGATCTGGAAAACCACTCTCAGAAAAAATAACCAGTTTGCATGCATATATTAAGAGTTTCAAACTGAAACTGCCATAAAGGAATAAAACATGTACACAATAACGTATCAATTCAGTTTATAACTTGATACTTTAGATGAAAGTAATGTTGAGAAACCAAGTGTAGTGTACAGATTAGGCTTGATTCCTCTTGTAAATTACTTATGAATGTTAGATTTCCTTTTATTGTTTGTTATGTCTCCTTCATCAAGCAATTATACAAATGTTCAATCTTTCAGGAAAATAAAGAGACAAGACACCAAAATTAGGCTGCAAGCCATGGCAAAACCCCACAAGGGGAAAACCAACAATCCTTCTCTTATAGAATCAAATCAAAATGAGACATCCAAGACAAAGACCATGACCAAAGCTGCCACCAAAATGCCAAATCCAGCCTTCCTCCAAGTCACCTCCAAGAGTCAAAGTCAACACAGGTAAAACCTGGACTTCTGGTCAACATCCTTAAATTTCAGGCCTTCAGTGGCACAGATCCTGAAATTACGGGCCTGCAGTAGCACAGAAAAATTCCAGCCTTCAAGTCTGAAATTCGGTCCAGCAAAAATATTTTTATCTCTCCTTTGACTTATTTTTTTTCCTTCGACTTCGGCTCCTTATTCTCCTTCGTTTTGTTCAGAAGATGCTTATTTTTATGTGTATGAATTGTCTCCAAGATAGGTCAAACTGTCATATATATATATATCAAAGTAACAAAAATCGCGATCGGGATTAAATCGCCGAGGGGAAAAAATCGGAAAAAATCGTAAAAATCGGGAAAAAATCGTAAAAATCGGGAAAAAATCGTAACATACAAAAATATTCATTTTTTTTCAATTTTTTTAATATCTAAAGCATCTACAACATAAAATAAATGTATTGACACATAAATATGAAAAAAAAACTAATATATAAGATGTGTAATATCATGTCTAGTGCTACATCACACATAAAACCGAATCCTGTTCTGAATACTAAGTCCTGAGTCTCAAGAGTCAACTCAGCCTCAAAATATCAACAAAAAATATAATAATGTATCTCATATCATGAGTCATAATGTCATATACAAAGGAATGTCAATGCACCATAAAACCTATGGTCCTATACTATTGATTTCCTCAGCCCCTCTTGCGAGAAAATACAACAGCTTTGCCTTTCTCTCTAGCTGAAGAAGCTGGCGGGACTGGCAATGGGCTCTGTCGTGCTCTAGAAGAAAAAAATGAAGCACCAGAACCGGAACGGGAACCTGAACCACTAGGAGCTAAAGGAGGCCGACCACGTCCTCTACCGGTAGTAGTGGTAGGTGGTGTCACCTCCTCCTCCTGCTCCTCCTCCTCCTGCTGCTCCTCCTCGTCCTCCTCCTCGTCCTCCCCCTCCACTACCTCCTCCTCTATCCAATCAGGGGCTGACTCCATGACAGACCTCTCAGCCTCAACCCTCCCTTCAGCAGTGGTGTCAATCGCATCTAAAGAGATGGCTTCCATATCAGGGGTCCTCTCAAGTTGTCTCACCCACAATCTAAGATTGTAGTAGACGTAAACCATGTCATTGAGCCGCTGACCCTCCAACCTGTACAAGGGTCATAAATTAATAAATTAAATATTTAAAAAAAATATTTAATGAATTCAAAAAATCAGTTGAGAATCGAGATATGTTAAGTTTTTTACCTGTTGCGCCTTTTGGAGTGTATTTTTTCAAATACACTCCAGTTGCGCTCGCATCCTGAAGCGCTACATGTTTGGCTGAGTATTCTAATGGCAAGTTTTTGGAGTTTTGGTAATCTGCCACCATAGCTCCTCCACCATGCATCTACAAGTTATAAGTTACAAGTTACAACAAATAAGATAAACTGATAAAGTTACAAACATAAGAAAATTTTTAAAATAATGAAAATCTTACCTGGCATTTTAACAGTCCTATCCTGGACTGCCATGTCGAAGCTCAAGGTGCCACCTGCCATTCTGTATACTTCCATCTCTTTGGATATCTCTGAACGTTCTGATGGAGTTGGCACCATCTTCTGAACACAACTGAAAAAGCCATCCATGACCTCAGCATCAAATAGAAAACCACATGAATAAGCAAATGCGGGGTTCAGGAAGAGCCCTGCAGCATGAATGGGACGATGGAGTGTGTTGTTCCATCGATCACCAATCACTTCCCATAAAAGAAGTTGTCTCTGAAACCCATCATCACCCTTATCATCATAATAGCTGCGAACAGCTTCTTTGGCCCTATCCATGGCCTCATACAAGTAGCCCATTGCGGGCTTCTCTCCATCCACCAATCTAAGAACCTTTACTAAAGGTTCACTAATGCTGCACACCTCTTCCACTCCAACCCAGAAATCTTCCTGATATGACACCAACCTGCAGATGGCCTGTCCCTCTGATTTGCGGCTGATAGTCAAAGCACGCCACTCATCTGAAAGAAACATTCTCTTCAATTCCCACTTAGAATTCAAGAGGGATTGAAGAGAGATGAAAGTAGTGGCAAATCGTGTAATAGCAAATCGTGTAATAGCAGGCCACACCAACTCCTTATTGTTGGTGAATGTCCTCATCAAATGAAGCACAGATCCATGGTTATATATAAATTTTGTGATTCTCTTTGATGATTCTACAATATCACTGACAAAATCAAGCTTTTCGATGTCCTCCAACATCAAATCAAGGCAATGTGCCGCACAAGGTGTCCAAAATATGCTCGGATACCTCTCCATAAGCATCTTGCCAGCAGAAACATAGTTTGTAGCGTTGTCCGTTATGATTTGGACAACATTTTGGGGCCCAACCTCCGTAATGAACACATCTAATAAATCACATAATAATCTTGCATCTTTCACATGTGCAGAGGCATCAACAGATTTCATAAACATTGTCCCTTTAGGACAACTGACCAAGAAGTTAATAAGGGTCCTACCCCTTTGATCAGTCCAACCATCTGACATAACCGTGCATCCCGTGATTTCCCATGATGCCCTTAACTCTTCCAATCTCTTGGTGCAGTCAGCTTTCTCATTTTGCAGAATGCGCCCTTTAAGGTCACTCTCTGAAGGGGCTTTGTATCCTGGGCCAACAACAGCGATACCATCAATCGCAGACTGATAAAATGGATTGGTCCTGGCAACACTGAAAGGAATATCACTCCAAAGAAACAGTTTGCCCAACAACCTATCAGCTTCTTCCTTCTCCTTTCTTTTAAGATAGGAGGAGATAGATGGCTGTGCCCCGGGAGTGGTTCTAGGAGCAAAAAATGAGGCAGCAGCGACGGGGCTGCCTGTAGAAGAGGCTGATGCTGAAGAGCCACTACCACTCTCACGCTCAACCACAAACCCTGATATTTGACTTTTCAGAGCTGCTCTGCCGAGTTTAGTGGTTTCTATTTCTCCCAATGAGTTCATGGCTCTTTTGATTATTTCTGGATTGGTGTTTTTGCAAGGGCCTACTTCATGCCCAGGAATTTGTGCCAAGTGGTATTTCAACCTGTATACCCCCCTTGTCATGTGTTGACCACATAATTTGCAAGACAAGTTTGATCGGTCAAAACCCCCATCAGGTTCACCAAATTCCCATAAAGGATCTAATTTCCTTGGCATGTTGGAAACTTTGAAGTTTGAACTTTGAATGTTGAAATTTGAACCTAGGGCACAAGAAAAATTGCCAGTTAAAAAATAAAATAAAAAAATTACAATTTTACATACAACATTTTGATTTTTTTCACCAAAAAAAATCCTCAACTCAATCCAAAAATAATTGGAAAAAATACATGTTGAAACACAAGCAAAAATAATGGGAAGAAGCTAAGAGCACAAGAAGAAATAGAAAAAACAAAATTTAACAAACAATTTTTTGCATTTTTGACCAAAATAAACCCTCTCCTCTCAATAAAACAAAAACAAACAAAAAAAACACAACCAAATGCAATCACAAGTGATGAAAAACACATGGGTAATAGAAACCCATGGAAGAACAAGAAAAAAACAAAAAAAAATGGGTTAAATTTGATGCCCATACCTGGAAAAACGTTTTGCCGGAAACACTTGGTCCAAATTCGATTTTTCTTCGCTTGGATTGCAAGAAATTCTAAGTTTTTTCCAATCTTGGGCTTCTAAATCTCCTCCTTCCCTCCTTGGCTCTTTCTTCTTCTCTCCTTGGCTCTCATACACAACTCTGTCCAAGTAAAAATGACAAACAAAAACCAAAAAATCGCATATAAACCCGCTGTCCGACGCCCTCACGATTATTACTGATGGACTCGCGATTTTTTCGAAAAAATCGCGATTAAATCGCGATGGCGATTTTTTCAAAAAATCGCCCAAAACATCGCCGATTAAATCGGCAGGCTGAAAAAATCGCGATTTTTGTTACTTTGATATATATATATATATATATATATATATATATATATATCCAGGAGGGTCGAATGGGTGCTACTCTAGAGGGTGTTATGTATATTTTATTATTTATTAATTGGACGCCCAAAACATCGCCGATTAAATCGGCAGGCTGAAAAAATCGCGATTTTTGTTACTTTGATATATATATATATATATATCCAGGAGGGTCGAATGGGTGCTACTCTAGAGGGTGTTATGTATATTTTATTATTTATTAATTAGATTTAGTTATCTTAGGTTATTAACTGAAAAGGCATGATCAAAGATCATGCCTCTTCACCAAGGGACACCTTGAGGCTATATTTAAAGCCCAGGGGATCCCTCATTGTAATCATCTCAGCTTTTCATCATTAATAATATACATTTATCAGTTTTACCAGAGTTTTTACACTCCATTGGTATCGGAGCCATCGCTCTTCGGACCTGTGTGATCAACAGGTTAAAAAATCTCGAAGGAATTTCAGGGATTTTTGCTGTGAGATCTGTAGCTCGGACCTACAATTTTGTGGGTGTCTGAACAGTGACAGCGGATTACATAGAAACATTGGAATTTGAGATTCTGAAATTACCCATACTCCCATTCTCACACACTCTCCGCCCAGTTTTAAATTCAAAAAAAAAACCAGAGAATCGAGCGTGTATGATCGTTGGTAACAGAGAAATTGAAACGGTGTTAAGCGGACCGCTGGTGCCTCCACGCAGGATCGAACTGCGGAACTGGTGTCGTCCACGTCCAGGGCTGTCGTTGTGTCACTGCTCTGACCTGCATCGATATATTTAAAAAAAAAATCGTTCTTTTTGAACCGGCGGCGATTACACTCGTGAACAGGTGCATCGATATATTTAAAAAAAATCGATCTTTTTGAACCGGCGGCGATTACACTCGTGAACAGGTGCATCGATATATTTTAAAAAATACAGCGTTAAAAAAAAAATCGGACGGGTTCGGTGATATTTAAATCGTGGTTTATTAAAACTGAAAGGGCTCGTGTTATAAATCTAAACGGTTGGTAAAGCGGTTTGTATAAATCTAAACGGTGGTTATAAATCGGAACGATATTTTTTTAATTATATAAAATATATATTATATAGTTAAATTAATAATTATATATATATATATATATATATATATATATATATATTGTAATTATATAACTCATTTATATATAATTATCATTTAACAATTATATATATAACAATTATATAATTAAATTATATATATTATATAATTTTTAATTAAAAATTATATATATATATAATAATTATATAGTTTAAAAAAAAAAAAAAAAATTATTATTAATTAATTAATTAATTAAATATTAATTAATTAATTAATTCAAAAAAAAATTTATTAATTAATTATATATTAATTAATTAATTTTAAAAGAAAAAAAGAGGAGAAACTGGCAGAAAGATATTCCCCACCTCATACACGCTCGATGTCTTCGTCAATGTCGATGGCGGAATTCCAGAAGAAATTGGGAGAAATTGAGAAACAAATTAATAATAACTCCGAAGAATTTGGAAGGCGATTAGTCGATCTGGAAGGTACAGTTGCAGGGCATTCCAACGACATCAAAAGGGTTCATAATACAACAAATCGAATAGAAAGACAAATGTGGCTAAATCATCACGAGGCCACAGAAAAGCTGAACGAAGCAATGAACAAGATGACAGATCATGGCGAAGCAATGAACAATATGACAGAACTCTTCAGTAAACTAAATGATAAGATAGATAAGTTAACTCAGACACAATCCCCAACATCTCCTAACAGGGAACAAAATCAACAAAACAATTCCACAGATTCAGGGAACTCCGGAGAGCATCAGGAAAAAACTGATTCCCCACATCATCAAGAAGACAGTAATGCAGATTTTCAAAATAAGCAACTTTGGAATGCATTCGCTAATCAATATCCCCTTCTTGTTCCACCACTATCATATCAGCGCAAAGCCAAGATCGACCTACCCAAATTTGATGGTAATGAAAAGAATAGCGTCGCATGGCTTAATAAAGCGGAAGAATATTTTGAGATTTATGACATCACTAGTGATGATGAAAAAATTAAACACGCTTCCATGAAAATGGAAGGAGAAGCATATAATTGGTATATGTGGTGGAAAAAGACGACGCTCGCTATTAGTTGGAGGAAATTTAAGGATGCGTTCTTCAAAAGGTTTCAAGGCATAAAAGAAGAAAAGTTCTTTTCAACGTTTATCAAATTATGCCAAAAAGGAGATGTGGATGAGTACACGCGAGAATGGGAGACCTTGGCAACACGAGTACCCGGATTGTCGGAATCTCGTCTAATCCAGTCTTACATCTCAGGACTTAAAATCCACATACAAGAAGAGCTAGAACTACATGAAATTACGTCCATAGAAGTAGCAAGGCAAAAAGCAAAAGCTGCTGAAAAGAAATTTGAAAGATTATCAAAACCAGAAAAAGTATATTCGAGACGACGGTTTCCTCAATCTACAAAAGAAGATAACATGAAATATGTTCCACCACGCCTGCGCGAAGGAGACAAATCTAACCTGGAAATACAAAGAATAAAGGAAGGCAAATGCAAACGTTGTGGCGAAAAATGGGACCCTAAGCACATATGTGCTAATGGGAAAGAAAAAAATCTGTATAACTGTGAAGCAACTAATGATTCTGACAATGATGATTCAGACATAGAAGGGATAGAAGATACCCTAGAATTCTCCCCAGAAGTAGATGGTGACAGCACCCCGCAAGTGTCATTATCAGCCATGACAAGTATATCACAACCGCAGACACTAAAATTAAGGGGACATATAAAGAAAAACAACGTAATGGTTCTCATAGACACAGGCAGCACGCACAATTTTCTAGATTCAACCATGGCTAAAAGACTCAACCTCTTTACCTTTCCCATGCCTAATATGAAGGTAATGGTGGCCGATGGTAAGAAGATTGAACAGGTAGGAAAACCATAAAGTCAAATTGTAGATTAAAGACTTTAATTTAGAATCTCCATTCTATGTCGTACCACTCGGAGGAGTAGATGTGGTTTTAGGAATTCAGTGGTTACAAACCTTGGGTACTTATTCGGCCAACCATCAGAAGCAGTTTATAAGCTTTAGGTGGGAAGGACGGAAGCACAAGTTATTTGGATTCCAAGCCCCAGAAAATCAAATCGTATCATCATCCCAGATGATGAAAATGATCCAAAAGGGAGCGCCAGCCTATATAGTCGAATGTCATCATTTAGAAATGTTATCTACAAAAGTCAACCACGAAGAATCACAGGAGGTACAAGCTCTAGTTCAGAAACATGAGAAGGTATTTCAAGATCTACCAATGAAGATGCCTCCTCATAGGGAAATCGAACATACCATAGAAGTCAAGGCAGGATCAGACCCTATTAACATCAAGCCTTATCGCTACCCACATCACCATAAAACGGAAATTGAGAAGATAATCCAAGACCTTTTAAAATGTGGGGTCATTTCAAAAAGTAAGAGTCCGTATGCTGCCCCAGTTATATTGGTAAGAAAAAAGGATGGATCGTTTCGGCTATGCATTGACTATAGAGGATTAAATAAGATAACCATTAAAAATAAGTTTCCAATTCCCTTTATCGATGAAATGTTGGATGAACTCCATGGCGCAAAATATTTCTCTAAATTAGATTTAAGGTCAGGTTATTACCAGATCCGAATTAGATTGGAAGATATACCAAAAACTACATTTCAAACACATGAAGGTCATTATGAATTTAAAGTAATGCCCTTTGGGTTAACAAATTCACCAGCTACGTTCCAAGCCACTATGAACGAATTATTTCGTCCATATCTCAGGAAATTTGTATTAGTATTTTTTGATGATATCTTGATTTATAGTAAAACTTGGAGGGAGCATTTGCAACACTTGGATAAGGTTCTCACGTTACTAGAAGACCATCAATTTTATGCAAAAAAATCCAAATGCACCTTTGGAAAAGAAGAAGTTGAATATCTGGGACACCTAATATCCCATGAAGGAGTAAAAGTGGATCCTTCTAAGATTAAGGCTATAAAGGAATGGAATAAACCAGTGAACATATCCAAGCTCAGAGGGTTTTTAGGATTAACGGGATATTATCGAAGATTTATTAAAGATTATGCGCATCGAACTGCACCTCTTACAAATATTTTAAAGAAAAATTCGTTTAAATGGAATGAAGAAGCAGGGAAATGTTTTGAAGATTTGAAGGAAGTAATGGCTAATGCACCAGTATTGGCAACTCCTGACTTTTCTAAACCATTTATCATTGAATGTGATGCCTCGGGATTCGGTATTGGTGTAGTATTAATGCAAGAAGGGCACCCTATTGCTTTTGAAAGCAGAAAACTAAATAAACGTGAGCGTCTCAAGTCCACATACAGTAAGGAAATGCTCGCAATTATGCACGCATTAGCCAAATGGAGACAATATCTGTTAGGAAGTAAATTTTCCATCCGAACTGATCATAACAGTCTTCAGTATCTCCTTCAGCAAAAAACACTCTCTGAAGAACAACAAAAATGGATCGAGAAGATTGCCGCTTTTGACATGGAGATATTACACAAGAAAGGAAAGGACAATGTAGTAGCGGAAGCCCTGTCTAGAAAAGATGAGGAAACAACATTACTTGCAGTTTCAATTGTTGTGCCTGAATGGCTTAATGAGATTAGAAGTGAGTACGCCAAAGATCCGGACATGTTGGCTATAATCAACAATCTCCTAGGGAATTCAAAATTTGAATGGAAGAACGATATCTTATGGTACAAAGGGAGAATTTATCTAAATTCCAAATCCAAGTTTATATCAAAAATACTCAAGGAATCACATGATTCCATGTCATCGGGACATGTAGGATATTTCAAAACCTACTACAGTGCACGTCAGTCATTTTTCTGGAAGGGTATGAGTCACGATATTCAAAAATATGTTGCAGAATGTGACAAGTGTCAAAGAAATAAAACTGAAAACATTATGACACCTGGCTTACTTCATCCCTTAAATATTCCGGCCTAGAAGTGGGAAGAAATATCGATGGATTTTATTGAAGGATTACCTGTATCAGATGGTAAGGATAAGATCTTCGTTGTAGTAGATAGACTCACTAAGTATGCTCACTTCATCGCTATTAAAAAAGCAGACTCTGCAAAGCAAATTGCAGAGATATTCTGCAAACATATTTATAAACTACACGGCTTTCCGAAGGTTATTGTTAGTGACAGGGATGCCAAATTTAAGGGAAACTTTTGGAAGGAATTGTTCAACCATGTTGGAACCTATCTCAATATGAGCTCAGCTTATCACTCTCAAACAGATGGGCAAACAGAGGTTGTTAATAAATGTTTGGAAGCCTACCTACGGTGTTATGCTACGGAGAAACAAAACAAGTGGGTCCAATGGTTGCATCTTGCTGAATGGTGGTATAATTCTACTTACCATACATCGACAAAAATGACTCTGTTCCAGGCTCTATATGGATATGAGCCTCCGAAGTGGAAAGATTTTGCTTCAATTCAAACTAATTTGCCAGCAGTAAAAAATCAACTAGAAGAACACCAAAAGGTCGTCCAAATTCTAAAAGAAAATTTGAGTGTTGCACAGAATCGTATGAAGCAACAAGCTGACCGTAATCGCACTAAGAGATCATTTGAAGTTGGAGACTGGGTGTTTGTCAAGCTTCAACCATACAAGCAGTTGTCCCTTAAACAAAAAGGAAAAAATAAATTAGCTCCAAAGTTTTATGGTCCGTATCAAATTATTAAAAAGATCAACCAAGTCGCTTATGGGTTGAGCCTTCCTGATACCAGTCGTGTTCACAATGTTTTCCATGTGTCCTGCTTAAAAAAGGCATTGGGTAACCATCAGTTGCCCCAAACAACACTTCCCATTTTGGATGATGAAGGCAAGCTCGTTCTAGAGCCCGAGGGGATCCTATCTACTCGTGATAAGAAGCTGCGCTCTCGTGTTATTACCGAATATTTAATCAAGTGGAAGGACTTACCCATTGAAGAAGCATCTTGGGAGTCTGAAGCGTTTCGCCAGCAACACCCATCATTACGTATGCTTTGAGGACAAAGCATCTTAAGAAGGGGGCAATGTTATGTATATTTTATTATTTATTAATTAGATTTAGTTATCTTAGGTTATTAACTGAAGAGGCATGATCAAAGATCATGCCTCTTCACCAAGGGACACCTTGAGGCTATATTTAAAGCCCAGGCGATCCCTCATTGTAATCATCTCAGCTTTTCATCATTAATAATATACATTTATCAGTTTTACCAGAGTTTTTACAGTCCAGAGGGCCAGGCCGACTTGTTCCAAGGAGGGACAACTTGACATTTTGTGTCTCGACTCTTCTCTAGGCCCTTACTTCCAGCCCCCATGGCACAAGTGTTGATTTTATAGCATCGAGAAGTGCTCCAGGTCTTAAATTTTGAGGAGAGGCTTGGATAGCAGTATTCCAGGGAACCTAGAAATCGTTTGTGAAAATTCCACTCGGATTTTGCTTGATCCCTAAGTCTAAACTTAGGGAAATTAAATAGTTAAAGGGTATTAATAGAGCAGAGTGTGAATCGTCTAGAAAACAAAGATAAAGTCATCTTTTAATCTGAGCCATTGATTAAGGATATAGTATGGGTCGTTGATTCATCAACGAGAAGACTATAAGAGAAGGCTTGAGGGTCATTTGGAAAACAAGTCGAGCACATTCTCAGTACCAGAAGGCAATCGATTATGAAGTAAGAGAATTCGATTTCAGAGGGTGAGTCTGTAGAGGCAGGGTTGTAGAGATAGAAGGAAGAGGGAGAAGTCAACAGAGATGGAGAAGAAGGAAGATAGAAGACAAAGGTAAGGCAGCACTAGCCCCACGCAGACTTACGTAGTCTAGGTAGTGACTGCACAAAGGGGATACGCAAATTGACGCAGAGTGTGCAGGAGGTCATCCGTATGTCTGAAATTCTTCCAGATTGTCTGGAAAATTCATATCAGGTATGCGCTATTGATTCTGCTCGTTATTAATTCTGTAAATGATCTTTTCTCTGTTGAAGATTAATACAAACCCTCATCTGCTACACCAGTTTTCCCACATTGGGTTTTCCTGGGATCAATTGTCCAAAAATAACTGTGTTCATGTGGTTGTTTCTATTGTGCTATATGTGTTTTAATTTGTTCTTCTGCTTTTGATTAGAGTGAATATTGCAGTTGTGTTTATTTCAAAATTTACTTAAGCATCTGTAAATAACTTATCATAATAAGTAGGCGAAATAAACCAACCACTACAATAACAATTTTCAGAGTGAAAATTTCAAATGGTATTAGAGCTTAAGGCAAAAGACATAAAGGGAGGTTCTGCAATGGAACAAAGATACGACGTTAATACAGTTCGGAAGGGCCCACGCAGTCCTCTAGAGCACATAGAGAAATAGAGAGAGCATGACATAGTTGTTCTGACATCTAGACTAGTGGAGGATTTCGCTTGTGTGTCAAGCACGGCCTCTCTAGGAGTTTGGTATATTGACAGTGGAGAATCTGCTCATATGGCGAGAATTCGAGAATGTTTTCCGAGTTACCAAGAAGAGCAGATGAATTTCTAAATCACAATGGGAAATAAGGCCAAGTGTACCCCCGTTGGAAGAGGTACGATAATATTTTAGACTGAAGCTAGCAACAATCTTAGAGCCACAAACGTTTTGTATGTACCGGGTTTGGGGATGAACTTACTCTCAGTGTCTCAGCTCCAGAACAAGGGTTATCACGTATACTTTATTGGAAATCAACTTTATGTCAAACACCCTAACTGGAAAAGGTAGGCACAAATTGGAGTGAGGAGCCATAAATTATATAAGCTCCCGCTTGAATCCCCAATGGCACTAATTGACAGTACGAACGAAAGGGATCTGAATGAATTATGGAACAGAAGGATGGGACATTTACATCATGGAGCCATGAAGATTCTCAAGAAGACTGTCATGGGAGCTCCAGAATTCAGCATAAGGAAAGATAAGGTCTGCAGGGAGTGCATACTAGGGAAGTATGCCAAGGTAGCATTTCCAAGAAGCAGCAGTAGGGCCAAGAGTGTATTGGAGTTGATACACTCAGACATATGCGATCCAATTTCCATGACTGCTCTGAGTGGTGAAAAGTATTTTGCTACCTTTATTGATGACCATTCCAGGAAAACTTGGATCTACTTTCTTAAAACCAAAGATGAAGTCTTTGTGCGTTTCAAATAATTCAAGGCTTTGGTAGAAAATTTAACCGGAAAGAAGATCAAGACGTTGCGATCAAATAATGGTGGAGAGTATATCGATAAAGACTTCACCAGTTTCTGCGCAAAGGAAGGCATCAAGAGAGAATGGATAGCTCCATACAATCAAGAGCATAATGGAGTTGCAGAAAGGAAGAGCAGGACCATTGTAGAAGCTGCAAGGGCAATGCTATATGACCAAGACATGCCCAAATTTCTATGGGCAGAAGCCTGCAATACAGTTATGTATGTGCAAAACATGATGCCCCATAGAGAATTGGGGAAGGTGACCCTTGAGAGTGTGTTCACAGGCAGCAAGCCCGAGGTGAGCCATATCAGGGTATTTGGCAGTATAGCGTATTTCCATGTACCTGATGAGAAGAGGAAGAAGTTGGATCAGACTACAGAGAAGGGTTATCTTGTCGGTTATAGTGAAAATGTGAAGGCATATCGCATCTATATTCTGGAAAACAGGAAGATCATAGTAAGGCAGGACGTAAAATTCATGGAGGAGAGAGCCTTCAGAAGATCCCGAGAAATGGCTACAGATACGCAGGTTGAGGAGGATCCACTAGTTCAACCTCAGTGGCCTACAGAGGATGGCTCAAGTGCCTCTCCACGGCATAAGGATTCTGAGGAAAGTTCTTCCAAAGAAGAGCAAGTAGGAGAGCAGGAAAATCCACCCAGAACCAGTGGAAGAACGAGCAAAGAGCTCCAAAAAATTCTGAGGGATGCATAAGAATTTGTTGGAGCCATAGAGATGGGAAGAGGGTAGGTAGGCAACCTGACAGGTACCAAGCATTGGTAGCACAGGTCGAAGAACCCTCTAGCTTTCGGGAGGCAGCTCAACATCAGGTGTGGGTAGATGCCATGGTGGAGGAGTATAGCTCCATCATCACGAATGATGTATGGGAAGTAGTCCCTAGACCTCGGAATAGATAGGTTGTAGGATCAAGGTGGATCTAAAAGATCAAGTATGCTGTAGATGGCAGTATAGAGAATTTCAAAGCCAAGTTTGTGGCTAAGGAGTATGTACAGAAACAAGGGATCGACTATGAAGAAACCTTCGCCCCTGTAGCTCAGTAGACTTCAATCAGATCCGTCATCTCTCTTGCAGCGCAGATGGGATGGGAGATTCACCACATGGATGTCAAGACAGCGTTCTTGAATGGGGTGATAGAAGAGGAAGTGTACATAGAACAGCCATAGGGCTTTGAGACACATGAGCAGAAGATTCATGTATGCAGGCTTAAGAAAGCCCTGTATGGACTAAAGCAAGCCCCCAGAGCATGGTATGGGAGAATTGATAGCTCCTGCAGAAGATGGGATTCGTCAAGAGTGACGCAGATCCCAACCTCTACTATCTGAAAGTTGGGGATGAGCCGCTAATCTTGGTATTATAAGTAGATGATTTGTTCCTTGCTGGATCATCTATGCTCATCAAAGACTGCAAGGAGAATCTGGCTACCGAATTCAACATGAAGGATCCATGGCAGATGCACTATTTTCTTGGTTTGGAGGTCTGGCAGCAGAAGAGAGAAGTTTTCCTTAGGCAAGGAAGATACACTATAGAGATCTTGAAGAGGTTTCAGATGGAAAACTATAGACCCATGGCTACACCAATGATTACGAACTGGAAGAAGATAGACATGTCAGGGGATGATGAGGCTGACCCTACCTTGTATAGGCAGCTCATTGGATCATTGATGTACCTGGTCAACACTAGACCAGACATCTGTTATGCAGTGAATACCCTTAGTCAATTCATGGTGGAACCAAGGAGGGCTCACTGGACAGCAGCCAAACATGTTCTCAGATATTTAAAGGGGGCAGTCAAGTATGGGTTGAAGTACATTAAAAGCAATGAAATCGAGTTGAGTGGGTTCACTAACGCATATTGAGCTAGAAGCACAGTCGATCAGAAAAGTACCAGTGGGTATTGTTTCAGTCTCGGATCATGAATGACTTCCTAGTTCAGTAGGAAACAGAAGTCCATCACACTGAGCTCAACCAAGCCAGAGTATATGGCAGCAAGCACAACTTCGTGCGAGGCCATATGGCTTCGTAAACTACTCTTGAACTTACTCAAGAAGAGGATGGAATCGACCAGAATTATGAGTGATAATCAGAGTTGCATCAAGCTCTCTGAGAATCCTATGTTTCATGATCGGTCAAAGCCCATTGTCATTCGATGCCACTTCATCAGAGACTATGTCCAACGAGGAGCTGTACAATTGAGGTACACTCCTACAGGAGAACAAGTGGCAAGTATCCTCACCAAGGCTCTGAGTAAGATTAAGTTTACTTACTTCAGAGAAAATATGGAGATGGTCGAGAACCCTTTCCAGTAAGGAATGGGTAGTCTACAGAGACAAAGGGAGTTGCCGTATGACTGAGGCAGTGGCAGAGATAGTGTCACAGGCAGCAGTACAGAGGGCAGGAGCGCAGAGGTGAGAGGCAGTAGCCAAGACATCAGCAATGCAGCAGATGCTTTAGAATCAGAGCAGTATAGTTGGTACCTTTCTTGAACACTTTCCTCACTAAGAGGGATTGTTGATTTTATAGCATCGGGAAGTGTTCCAGGTCTCAAATTTTGAGGAGAGGCTTGGACAGCAGTATTCGAGGGAACCCAAAAATTGTTTGTGGAAATTCCACTTGAATTTTGCTTTATTAAAATAATTAATTATTTTAATGTGATCCCTAAGTCTAAACTTGGGGAAATTAAATAATTAAAGGGTATTAATAAAACAGAGTGTGAATCTTCTAGAAAACGAAAATCAAGTCATTTTTTAATCTGAGCCATTGATTAAGGATATAATCTGGGTCGTTGATTCATCAGCGAGAAGACTATAAGAGAAGGCTAGAGGGTCATTTGGAAAGTAAGTCAGGCACATTCTCAGTACCCAAAGGAAATCGATTCTGAAGTAAAAGAATTCAATTTCAGAGGGTGAGTCTGTGTTGTTACAAAGACAGAAGGAAGAGGGAGAAGTCAACAGAGTTGGAGAAGAAGGAAGACAGAAGACGAAGGGAAGGCAGCACTAAGCAACAGCACTAGCCCTCCACGCAGACTTACGCAGTCCAGGAAGAGACTGTGCAGAGGGGCTACGCAGATTGACACAGAAGTGCCGAAGGTCATCCCATGTGTCGGGAATTCTTCTGGATTGTCCGGAAAATTCATATCAGGTGTATGCTATTGATTCTACTCGTCATGAATTCTGTAAATGATCTTTTCACTGCTCAAGATTAATACGAACCCTCATCTGCTACACTGGTTTTCCCACATTGGGTTTTTTTGGGGACAATTGTCCAAAAATAACTGCGTTCATGTGGTTGTTTCTATTGTGCTATATGTGTTTTAATTTTTTCTTCTTCTTTTGATTAGAGTGAATAGTGCAGCTTTGTTTATTTCAAAATTTACTGAAGCATCTGTAAATAACTTATCATAATAAGTAGGCGAAATAAACCAACTACTGCAGTAACAATTTTAAGAGTGAAAATTTCACAATAAGCATATATGGTACGGGCTTTTCGCCCTTGGCATTTGGTCTCGGCACCCCATCACACGAACTTATTCAACATGAATGCCAGGCCCAACGGCTCAGCCCTACTCTTTCCATATGTGTACAAATAAGCTTAAAGCTTGAATCCGATGATTTTTGAAGGGCTTCTTCCTTAGCGCTTGGTAACTAATAATGCACTTAAGAGGAACCCTTGCCCAAGGCTTCAACACATAGTTCTTATATATATATATATATATATAGACACACACACAAACCCATCTGAGATATCCTTCTGGAGCTTGAACTACTTCGGGCCAACTCACGTAGCAAATGCATGATTGAACTATATGCTCATCAAAAATATATATAGATATATGTATATCCCAGCTATCTCTCCTGAGCTTAGTAATATTTAAAGTTTAAACAGGGCTTAAATAATCATTTCTTTAAATTCATAATACATACACTGGGTTTACCCATTCATTTTCATTATGGCCATTTTTGATAATTTTCAATATCATCACAGCTCACCAAGCAACAAGCCTCTTGACCAATAATAAACAGAAAACAAGTCAACGTGCACATACAAGAAACCCTTCCATTTGTTAGTTTTTGGTAGCTGCAAACAGGTGTTCTAGTCTCCATGGTGTCTAAGAGGCTAAGGAACAAAATCTCCAGTACCAAGAAAAGGTTTCACAAGAAAACCTTAGAAACAATTCAATTAGATTAATTAGCTAACAATTAAATATCGCTTAGGTCAAACCAAGAAAAACTAGTTAATTAAATTAGATTAATTGAGGGAAGACAATTTTGTTCTAAATACTTTTGGAAAAGTCATTTGATGGATTCAAGATGATCTTAGCCATCGATTATGATTAGATCATGGCCATTGATTGCTCAACGAGAGATTATAATAGCAAGTCAATGCGGTTTGGAGAAGACACACAAGACATTCAAGCAGTTCGAATTACCCTGTTGCAGTGATTCAGCAAGAGCACAGTTCTGTGAAAATTTCTGAATCTACTAAACAAAAATCCTACTGCAGTAAATCTGATTTACTTCTCCTACTTTTTTGATTTAGTTAACAAGTTATTTTCTGAATTATTCAGTAAAACATCAAAGTAAATACATTGCAGCCTACACAACTATATAGATCAAGTACTGAAGAATAAGCAACCATTAGATAAAGGACAGAAATTTTTGGACAAATGTCCCTGGAAAACCCAATGCGAGAAAACCGATGCAGCAGCTCTTGAGGGTTTTTATTATTATCCAAATTTCTGAATACAAACTAGGGTGCCTAAAATGGCTCACCCAACATAGAATTTCCTTGGCAGAAGTACCTCTATCCAGAGACAGATATTATGGTTGATCCAGTGTCATAATGATGAATCCCACAGGCGCCTTAGCAGTCCCTAGCAAGCTCTTCCCGGAGACTGTGTCACCCTTCTTAATGGTTGTGTCACCTTTCTTCAATCTGTTGGAACTGAGACCGATCTGCCCCACAAAAACCCCAGTGCTGCAACCTCTACCTCTGTGTCACCTCCTCCTTCAATCTGCGTGCGCCCAGTTGGGCCTATGTCACCCCTCAAGCACTGTGTTGTCTCTCTTGGGTAGATTTGCCTCTTTGCAAACGTATTCTCAACCTCTGAAATCCCGCTGCTAAACTGCCCCTCATTGTGCTGCAACCTCACTCCGAAATTCTCAACAAACTGCGCCCCAGAATTTCGACTTAGCTCACGAGTTGCTACTCTCTGTGAGTTCTCCAACTGACCCCAAGCCTTCCTTTAATACTTTTCCAGTTGACAAATCAACGACCGTGATCTAATCTCTAATCGACGGCTAATATTAGGAAAGACTTGATCCTCGTCACTTAGAACATTCTCACCCACATGTTGAAATTAATTCACTTTAATTATTTAATTTCCCTAAGTTAGACGTAGGGTCCCCATTAAAATAATTAATTATTTGAATAACTTAAACTCTGGGAGGAATTTCTCCAAACAATTTTTAAGTCTTGGAGATCTCATGCATTCTAGCCCCTCCACAAAGTTTTGGAGCTAGAGCACATCCAATGCTACCCAAAAATCAACACTCCCTCTTAGTGAGGAATGTGCTTTAGCAACACATCAGCCTGAAGCATCACCCTGATCCATGGCATCGATCCTCTGCACTGTTGATGCTCTACTACTACCCCACATCCATTGCATTTCTGCTATCTGTAGTGTTGCCCATGTCATTGCCGTTGACACTGCCTCATCTATACTGCAGCTCCCTCTCAAAATGTTGCATCATGTTACTTGTTGACCACACTTTGTCAACGACCCCATAGCAGTACACCCCCATTTTTTCAAATGGGAATCATCATGTTCGAGTTGTTCACGCCATTCAGATTTCATCGACAATCGACAATTTTATAAATGATGTAAACCCATTCTGCGTGTTTATGATGTAAATGATCTAAGTAAGACCACCATGTATGTAACAACCTAGGTAAGCCTAGTATTTTGGTGATAATTTCTATCCTAGGAGGATTTTTGTCTCACTGATTCATTTGTATTTCTTGACACAAGTGATCGGCAAAGTTTTCCCCTCCAACCTCACCCCAAAGCTAGGGTGGATTTTGTCATCAAGATGCTAAGTGAGTCCTAGTGTTTTCTATCGAGTCTTTGTAAAATTAGTTTGGGAATAATCTTAGCTAATTGGCTAGATTACTTTATTACAAGCTACTTCATCTACTAGATCATGTTTTGAGTCGCAGAATTGGGTATCTATTTGAGGGTCTATACGAATGGGTATTTCCCCTTAATGTGTCTAAATGTATTTATCTTATATAAAGAGGGTTGAAAAAATAATTAAATCCCCTCTCAATCAATTAATTAAATTTTCTGGCCAAATTAATTAAAAATCCTAAGCCAGAAATTTAATTAATTTTAAGTCCTAAGTGAGTTAAAATTCTTCAAAGGCAAAATTCGTAGGTCCTTAAAAAAAAACTTTAAAGGTCCTAGGCCAAGGAAATATTGAGAATTTCAAGAAATTTTGGACCCTTGGGCCTTGGTGGTTAAGTCAAAGTCAAAATTTTGAGGTAATTAACTCAAAAATATTATTTTTGAGTTAATTAAAATGGAATTAAATGATAAATTCGAATTTCCTCAAAATTATATTTTCGACAGTTCGATTAAAAGATAATTAAATCTTTTCGACGGTCGAGATTATTTTGACAGGGATGAACTAAACTAGCCGTTGAAGGCTTTATCTTATAAATTAGAGGTCTTTGTCAGTCTTTCAGTCATCCGATCTTTGAATTGTGCACTCGTTCTTGGAAGCTCTTGTAATATTTTTGGTGAATAAAGCATAAGGACTCTACGGTTAAAAACTTTGGTGTTCCTTTTCCAGATCTATGTGCTAAACTCTGCTACTTTTATTGGCATTTTGATGGTTGATGGCCTTTATGGATTGATCTGCATACAAGTATCTTGTGCAGTCTTCTGGGTTTCTAAAATTGCAATTTGATTTAACGGAAATATTAGTTATCTATTTTTCTGAAAGGTCTCATGTTTATTTTTTAAATCTCTATCAATCTAAAATTCAGATCTAAGTGTGTAGATATCATCATTCAGATTTGAGCGTTTGGGGAAGTCTTCAGTTAGACCAGCCGACTCTTGGATATCAGAAAATCTGAAAAAGCTCATTGTTTCCTAATTCCAAAAGTTATCTTACAAAATTTTTTTTTTGCAGGGTCTTCTTGGGCTTGTGCCTCTCTTAATTTCGCTTTTTTTTATTAATTGTGCAAAATGGTTTTAAATCTGGCCATGAGGGCTTTTTATCTGTAAAATAGCACTGTAAATTCTGCAAATTTTCTCTAGGGTGTAAGGGTTTATTTTCTGTTCATAGTTTTGGTTTTGGATTCCTCGTTTTTCTGGTTTTATGCTAGTTTTACAGGGAGATTCTCAGAAAATTTTCAAATCTGAGGCAGATCTAAGCCCCAGAGGGTAAGATCTGGCCTCAGGAGCAGTTCTGCCTATAGATCTGGGCATAATTTTGCTGCAAAAGTGTGAATCTCAGGTGCATTTGAATCAATATTTTGAAGATCTGAGTCATACTAGCAAAAATTTACTATTGATTGAAGAAATTTGTGTGCCTGCAATTTGTCTACTGCTAGCTTTCCACGCTATCTGTACGCTACCGGCTTCCATCCTTGTTGCTCCTCTTTGACGTCCGTACGCCATACATCCGTTCAACTCCTCCCTGCCATCCGTACGATCCTTCCCCTCTGCCGGCTTCCTTTCCCATTCCATCCTCATGCTGCCTTTCTGCCCTTCGTCTTCACTTTGCATCCATTTTCGTGCTCCCTCTCACGCTGTCTGAGCCCATTCCCTTGCTACGGCTTCATCATTCACGCCTATCCTCATGCCATCCATTGCTCCCTCCGTCTCTTCCTTCAAGCGGCCTTGACGTCAACCTGCACATACAAGCCAAAAAACATGTGAATCTCAATTTTTTTCGATTTTTTTTTTTAGATTTCGATTTTAGATTTTTTAAACTTTACATTAGTTTTAGATTTTTAGTTTTAGTTTTAATTAAATTTTAGATTTTCATTAAAACTTTTATTCTTAGTTTTAATTTCTAACCTTTCGATTTTTTTTTAAGTAGTTTAGTTAGCGTTAAATTGAATATTTCTTTTTTATCTTTATTTGTTTTTGGGATTTCATTTTATTTAGGCTTTAGAAACTTTAAAATCAAAACAAATAAAACATCTAACTTTAGATTTTGATTTTTTGATTTTTTTTTTATTTTTTTTTGGGTGAACTTTAGTCTTAGTTCTAGATTCTAATTTTTCGATTCTGATGAGTTAGTTTAGTTAGTGTCTTAATTCTAGGATTTGATTTTTAGTTTTATTAGCTTTAGTTTTAGTTGTATATATATTTTGCTTTTAGATTTAAAAAGAAATTGTTAAAAAATTTAAAAAAGTCCAAAAAGTTTTAAATTTTTTAACTTTAGAAAAATCTCAAAAAATTTAAAAATTTTACATAGTCAAGGTGAGCTTTAAATTTCTTTCTATCTAAATTTTGACTATAGATTTATGAATTGGAATTGTTTGGAATATCGTAAATTCAGAAATATTGGAAATATCTGGCATTTAAATTCGATGGTACCCTCATGATAATATTTTTGTTTCGAATTTAAATTGTTGGTTCAAAGTATTTTTATGCTTAGCTGTGGTTGATGATAGTTTAATGAGCTTTAATTGTGGTTTTAAATTTCTTGAAATCAGTAATTAATTACTTTAGTCAACTTCGAGAATAATTCAAGTGATGATAAATTGCACGTCCTTATCAAACATTGTTAATGCATAATTGTAAGGGTGTTTTATCGAATATCATGATTGATTTTTTATAACAGCAGTTACATATCAATTACTTGACTTTAATTTCATAACGGGATATTTTTGACTCCACAAGGCACTGGTTTTAAAGTTTCAAATCTAATTGGATCTGTAAAATCTCGTTAGTCTTAACAAGTACTTGGTCATCTAACTGTGTCTCCTGAATTGGTTGGTTTTCAACCATTTTTCCTTCATTTTCGTTAGGGTCTACCTCCCTTAGCTTGCAAGGAGACCGCTTAGATAGAGAGATTGGGGATCAGGGTGACAGCCCCCGATCTGAGCTATTGTCGCGATGCCTAGACATTTTGTGTGACAACACTGCCCATAGCACTAACACTGTCAACTGCTGCTGAGAAGTAAGCAACTGAAACATCCCAAAGGCTTCACATACAAGTCAGTCTGAGTGCACCTCAATACTGAAGCACCCTTTGCTGCTAATCTGCGCTGACCCTCTAGAGCTATGCGTTGTTGCTACTCTGCACTATGTGAGCACTGCCTCTGCAGTGTTGAAATACCATCAACCTCTGCATTGTTGCCACGTTGTTGTTGCCTCTGGTATTCGTTGCTCAAGACTTCAACATCCTAGCTCTTCCAATGTCACTCCATCATCCTCCGCATCAACTAACTCCAGTCATCCTGCTACTGTCATTAAGGGATCTCGTAGCTTGTATGTGATCTAAGAGTTTGAGACACCTCAAGGATCCTGCCCCTCCACTGCAGTTCGAAATAACTAGAGATCATTGTCGTCCCACCTCTTCTCCCGAGGCACATGAGAACTCATGGCAACATCGTCATCAGTCCCATCATCATCCTTCGTTGTAGCAACCTTCGAATCGGATTCTTCCTTGCCCTTCTTTTTCATAGGGCATGTTGTGGCGAAATGTCCTAATTCACCACACTTGAAGCATACGACCTTTGAAAGGTCTTTCTTCTTCTTCTGCTACTGCCCATGTTGTCCCTCTGTCGTTGATTCCTGCCTTGGTCATCCTTTTGATCTCTTCTTGTCGAATAGTTTCCCACATGTTTTCCCAAGTCAGAAGTGCTACTCAGCCCAAAATTCCTTGGACAAAGTTCTCCCACTCATCGGTAACTGCATTCAGAGCAGTCCTCACCATAAGACCTTCATCAGGTGTGGCCCCCACGACAACTAGCTAATGAGGAAGGGGTCGATCTCTTCTCCCTTCAGCATCTGAAATAATCGAAGCTGATTCTCAAGAAGCATCCTCCTCTGAACAGAAGTCCCCTGATATAATGTAGTCAAAGAAGTCCACATCTCATGTGTTGTGTTCTTCTCAGCAACGTGCGGGACCACATGATCCCTGGCTCCATCCATGATCAAGCACTTAGCCTTCTCTTGAGCTTCCTCGTACTTCTTGAGAGCATCAGCATTAACAGGAACAGCCATGGTATTCAAAGCATGATCTCTGATGCGATATTCATTAGAAACTGCCAGGATCTTGGCCTTCCAGATGACAAAGTTGGATGCACCATCCAACCTGTCCTAATCCTTCAGTCCATATGCAACCATCTCTACTCAACTGAATATGTTGAATTGATTTGCTTCTCCCTCTTTTGTTGTTGCCCAAACAAAACTCGGAT